>JBANSL010000003.1:60553813-61063813 GCA_037127255.1 Persicaria tinctoria | reverse complement strand
ATAAAAAAGGTGTAGAGAATAAAGCAGCTGATGCTTTGTCCAGGGTGTATGAAGACCAGACTGGGGTGTGTGCTGCAATGACAGTGGTCCAACCTACATGGCTCAAGGAGATTTTTGAAAGCTACAAGGGGGATCAGGTGGTCCAACATCTCTTGCTTACTGCCATGTCAGAATCACAAGGGCACTTCACAGTTTCTGAGGGCCTTCTGAGATACAAAGGAAGATTACTGGTGGGAAGTGGTTCAGGTTTAAGAGCTAAGCTACTCAATGCTTTCCATGTGGATGCCATGGGAGGCCACTCTGGAATTCAAGCTACTTACCAGAGACTAAAGAGCTTAGTTTACTGGCAAGGTATGAAGACAGATACAGGTGATTTTGTCAACACTTGTGAAACTTGCCAACGTTGCAAAACGGAGAATGTAGCTTCCCCAGGGATGTTGCAACCACTACCAATTCCAGAGAAACCGTGGAGCCACATCAGCTTGGATTTCATAGAAGGGCTTCCTCGATCAAAGGGTAAAGACACTATTCTAGTTGTGGTTG
This sequence comes from Persicaria tinctoria, assembly GCA_037127255.1. Taxonomy (NCBI): domain Eukaryota; kingdom Viridiplantae; phylum Streptophyta; class Magnoliopsida; order Caryophyllales; family Polygonaceae; genus Persicaria; species Persicaria tinctoria. The sequence goes on along the minus strand of JBANSL010000003.1, from coordinate 61,063,270 downwards.
ACAGACTTACTAAATACTCCTACTTCATTGCATTATCTTACCCATTTACTGCTACCAAAGTTGCATCCTTATTCATGGAAAATATCTTCAAGCTCCATGGGTTGCCCACCAGCATTATTTCGGATCGAGACAAAGTCTTCATTAGTCAGTTCTGGCAGCAACTTTTTAAAGCTCTCCACACAAGGTTGGATATGAGCTCGGCTTATCACCTTCAATTGGACGGGCGGACTGAGAGAGTGAATCGTTGTTTGGAGTCTTATTTGAGATGCATGACATTTGACAACCAGAAGAAATGGGTAGAATGGTTGTTTTTGGCTGAGTGGTGGTACAATACAGCATTCCACTCCACAATCAGAATGTCACCATTTGAGGCTCTGTATGGGTGTCCTCCAGCACAGCTAGGCCTTCCTACATTGTCTGCAATGCACACTACATCAAAGGATTGGATGCACACTCGACAACTATTGATCAGACAGCTGAAGCACCATCTTCAGCAAGCACATGCTCGGATGAAACTGTATGCAGATGCTCGAAGAACAGAAAGGGAATTTAAAGTGGGAGACTAGGTTTTTCTGAAACTCCATCCTTACAGTCAATCCTCAGCTGCAATTCGAAGAAACTTGAAACTCAGTGCCAAATTCTTTGGCCCTTTTAAGGTGGAAGCTCGCATTGGGAAAGTGGCTTACAGATTACAGATGCCAGCCTCTTCAAGAATTCACCTGGTGTTCCACATCTCACAATTGAAATTGAAGAAAGAGCCTCAATGCAATTCATCGATGGTGCTACCAGACACAGATGAGGAGGGTCTTATATTGATGGAACCAGAGGCGATATTGGACACTCATGTCAAATACCTTGCAAATGGAGATCCAGTCACCGAGTGGCTAGTCAAGTGGAAGAATTTGCCGGATGAAGAGCCGACATGGGAAGCAGCAGCGCACATCCTCACCCAGTTTCCCCGTTTCCAATTGAGCCATGACAATGACTTGTAAGATGTTGATCACACAAGCCTTGAGACAAGGCTCTCCATGAATGGAGCATTGTAATGCCTTGAATGTTGATCACACAAGCCTTGAGACAAGGCTCTCCGTGAATGGAGCACTGTAATGCCTTAAGGGGCTATCTTGGTCTATAAAAGGACCTTGTGTAGATTGGAGGATGGGTATTGTATGACATAATATTTTCCCTCCCAAACTCTATCTCTATATTCTGCATTCTCATCCCAAATTCTAATTCTTCCTCTCACCTCGTTCTAATTCCGGTTACTGTTACATTGCGAGAGAGATTATGTTATTTGGACATAACATATTATTCGTATGTAAGATGATAATTGTACCCGTAATATTATTCGGTTAAATATGATATATTATTCGGTTAAATTTGAGAGATTATTCGTATGTAAGATAACGATTGTTTACACATTTATTGGTTTCGAGGAGGTTAAAAGATTATTCGGTTAAATATTATAGATTATTCGTGTATATAAGAGAATTGGGATGACTATTGATTCAAGATAATTGAATTTCTAATTCAATTACTGATTTGTTAAATTCCAAACACCATCTTTCGGGTAAAAAGGATTTTAAAAAAAAAAATCAATAAAATTCTAATCTAAAAGTAAATAATTTAATTTTTACAAAAAAAAATGGAATCCTACGTGTAAAAAATGGAACAGATGTTCTCTTTTTTTTTTACCGAAAAAAAAAACAACCCATAGAAAGTGGATCACACTTTCCATTTGAGAGAGTGGCCACCATATATGGGGTGGGACTCAGTTTTTTTTTTATTAAAAAATCAGAAATTTAAAATGCATCTTATCCATTCATTCCCCTCATCCAATGGTCTAAAATTGTTCCTAGGTTCTCACCCTAAGGGGTGTTCTCATCCGATTCATACTATATATATATATAGAGAGTGGTTCCAGAGTGCACACCCCTTAGGGTGTACCTTGTGCACCAATTTGAGCCGTTAATAGAAATGAGATGGATGGCCACGATTAAAACATATTTTTTTAATTTTCTTTTAATTGCTCGTGGGGTCACGGTTGAAAATGAGCCCCTCTCCACAATTCAAGCGCGTACCTTCAACCCCAATTCTTGTTTTTTTTTTTGTCTCCTTTTTTTTCCCTTTTTTTAAATGTATAAAATATTTTTGAAACAGAAATGCTTTTTTTTTAGAAATAAATGCTTTTTTTTATTCTCACCTAATTTATTTCGTTTTGAAGATTTGACAATTCCATCGAATAATGTTTCACATGCTACCGAATAATGTTCTGTTATCATTTTTTTATTTATTTCATATAAAAAATGACCAATTTCATTGAATAATTTGTCATATACTACCGAATAATGTTTTGTTGTTCATCAATTTAAGATAAAAGAAACCTCGAATTCCTAAACAATATTTACGATTTATACGAATAATGTTTCATATTTTAACGAATAATGTTTTACATTTCACCGAATAATTGACAGCTCATTACCACTGATAAACAAAAATCGACACATTTGACTGAATAATTGACGAATAATTAGTCAAATTATTCATCTCGAAAAACCATACTCTAAATTCTATACATACGTTTGAATAAAAAAAAAATTTTCCCGACTAAAGCGACAAATTAAGCCCCCTATTACGACGACTGCCCCTAATACAAACACAACCACCAAGCCCCCCCGCCGTCGATCGATCTCTGCAATTTGCCGCACCCCCACCCCGTTGGATAGGGCAGCCCCTGCCCACCCACCACCACCCTACCCCCCCACCCCACCCCCACCCCCGCCCCTCCCCGCCCCGCAACCATTTCCCCCACCCCCCGCCGTCGATCGATCTCTGCAATTTGCCGCACCCCCACCCCGTTGGACAGAGCAGCCCCTGCCCACCCACCCCACCCCTCCCCACCCCACCCCCACCCCGCCCCGCCCCGCAACCATAAAAAAAATTCCAAGCCAAGGAGGAGGGAGATCGGAAAATCGAACCGAAGGCCAAGCATCGCAAGACTTCGTCGACATTGATTTGGGTACAAATCGCCATCGTCCGGCCTCGTCCGGCCCTCGTCCGCCCTACAGCACTGCTTCGCATTGCTCGGGACCTCCAGCAAAGAGAAATTGAAGCACCGCCCTGCTTCGCCTTCGTCCGCCCTCCAGCATTGCTTCGCACCGCTCGGAACCTCCAGCAAAAAGAAATTGAAGCGCCGACAGCAAAGAGAAAGAGATCGGAGAAGAGATAGATCGAGGAAGAGGAATTGAAGCACCGCACTCCATCGATTGAAGAAGAAGCGCCGCCCGCAATTGAAGCACCGCACTCCATCGATTGAAGAATAAGCGCTGCCCTCAAACGAAGAAGAAGAAATATAGGGTTTCTTTCCACACACGTACACGCGCTAGGGATAGGAGAGTACTAACGCTTTTGCACATCTTGTGGGCGGGACCCACCATAATTTAGTTTAAAAAAAAAGGAAAAAATTCGTTTAATCTCATCCATCTATCCATAACGATCCAATGGTCAACAATTGTGCACAAAGTACACCCTAAGGTGTGTGCACAAGTTACCTATTCCCTATATATATATATATATATATGGTGGTTCTAGAGTGCACACCCCTTAAGATGTATCTTGTGCATGAATATGAGCCATTAATAGAGAGAAAATGGATGGTTAAGATTAATTATGATTTTTAACTTTTTTTTTAAATAACCAGTGGGACCCAAGTTAAATTTACACACAAAATGAATTGATGGGCGCGTGATTTGACATCACATGGGTCCCTTTTGTTTTTTCTTCTTTTTTATTTTCATTTTGCCATTTCTTACCCAACAATTATTATATTATTGCATTTGGGTCCCAACTTTTCCGTTCTTTTTAAATACTTCATCCGTTCGGCAAAACTTGTCATTTTAACTCTCTACACAACTTTTAATGAATCTAATAATTACACTCATTTTTTACTAATTTACCCTCATTTATTACTCTACTTTTTTCTTTATCAAAAACTACAACTCACAACACATCAATCAAATCAAGAGTATTTTAGTAAAGTAGAAGCAAAAATATCTAAAATGACAAGTTTTTCCGAACAAAAACAAAACTCTAAAACGACAAGTTTTGCTGAACGGAGGGAGTAATAGTCAATTTGGCTGAATAATATTTCACATTTTACCGAATAATGTTATGTTTTCTTTGTTCATTCAATTCAGATCAAAATTTACCATGTTCACTGAATATACTTGTGATTTTATACGAATAATGCTTCATATTTCAGTGAATAATGTTTCACATTACCCCTTTCAACAAATTGTTGAGGGTAACTGTAATCGCCGCATATTCTCATCCAAAAATTCATAAATTCTACCCAATAATTTGTCACAAGTTACCGAATAATTTTTTTCCATTCATTTCAAATAAAAGAAACTCCAACTACCTAAACAATTATTACGATTTATACGAATAATGCTTCATATTTCACCGAATAATATTTTGTTGTGTAATTATGAATTTTTTTTTGTTGTTCGTCGCATATTCCGACGAATAATGAATCAAATTTCACCTAATAATTGTCCAACCCATTACTCCTAGTAACCAAAAACCGACACATACGTCTGAATAATTAACGAATAATTAATCAAATTATGCATCTTTTGAAAAAACCTATACTAAATCCGACACAAACGTTTGAATAATTCTTCATTATTCCCCGAATAATGCTTAAATTATATATTAATTAAACGACAAATTCCATCCCTGACCCGATTTTTCCATACCCTAGACAAACTTCAATTCAATCAATTCACGGTAATCTAACCTCACAACAACAGACCCGGCGGGGCATCCTCCTGCGAGGCAAAAGCAGTGAAGGGGGCTTCTGGGGATCGCAACCAACGATCAACTCCACAGCCGGCGGAATCGTCCTGTGAGGCGAAACCGGAACCCCCGATTCCACAGCAGTGAAGGCGCCGCCGTCGATTCCACGCACGTCTGAACACCATCGTCCTGCTCCTGGATCTCGCCGCCCCCACCTCCCCTTCCATTGGATCTCGCCGGCCGGACCTGCAAAATCGCGTTGCTCCCACATCAGTGAAGGGCCTTCTTCAAGATCCCCTGGATTGGATCTCGTCGCCCCGCCGATTTCGCATCTGATCGAACACCATCGCGCTGCTGCCCCTACTTCAAACTCCCTCCTTCCTCTTCGTTCCGCCTCCATTTCGATCCGAGCCCGGACCTGCAACACCCTCCTCCCATGGCTTCCATCGCCCTGTCTAGATCCCTTCGCCCTCGCGCTCTCTTCTTCCCTTTCCCTCGGAATCCGCCGTGCTTGCCGACCCTGTCTAGATCCCTTCCGTTTCCGCCATGCTCGCCCTCGAGATCGAGAGCTTCCATGGATCCCTGCCTCTACCATTGATCGACCTCCACCCCGTCACGCGCACATTGAAGGAGAGTATGTCCGGTTTTTGTGTACATTGGTGTGGGACCCACATGGTTTTTATTAAGAAAAAAAAAAAACCCTTTTTAATCTTATCCATCCATTACAATCAATCCAAAGGTATACAATTGTGCACAAGATACACCCTATGGGGTGTGCACAATTAACTCATCCCATATATATATATATATATATTATTTGCATATGTTTCTAATTGTTTATATTGAGAAATCACTTTTTTAAATATATATAATTAAAAGGATGATTCTCTACAAGTATAATTACATAAAATCCTAAACATGATTTTTTCTAAACATATACTCCCTCCGTCCGCGAAAACTTGTCATTTTAGAGGTTCGATTTTGTTCATAAAAACATGTCATTGTAGGTATTTTTTATTTCACTTTACGAAAATGCCCTTGACATGATTGATGAGTTGTGAGTTGTGGTTTTCGATAAAGTGAAAAGTAGAATAATAAATGAGTGTAAATTAGTAAAAAATGGGGTAGATTATTGGATTTCTTAAAAATTGTGTTAAGGACTAAAATGACAAGTTTTCGCGGACGGAGGGGGTAATAAATTTCAAATAATTAATAATTAAATGATGCATCAAAATATCTTGTAATGGGATGCATCGAAATATCTTGTATGGGATGCATCAAAATATCAAATACACCACAAAACGGTCCAACGAATGGAAATGTAAAATGGCGAAGTAGCCGTTGAGCGATTTTGAATTGGGCATGACCTTCCCTATGGTCCACTCAAACGGATCCGGATCCTCTCCTAATGAGAGGGTCCTAATATTTACCTAATAAAGCAATCTCAACCGTCTAATAAAACGAGCGACTAAGATTACATCTTCTTTCTTCAACCTCTCTCATCAGACAAACCCAGTCTCCTGTCCTTTCTCTTCACAATCCCCTCGCTCTTTCCAGTCCATCCATATCTCTATGAGATCTCAATTGTAGTTTCTCTAATGGTTGCCTTCTCTTTCTATCGAATTTATGAGCGTCGTCGTCCCTTTGCTGCTAGGTGACGCCGAGGAGGAAGGTTGGTAGCAATCGTCGTCGTAGGAGGCTGCCGCTGCGGGAGCAATCGACTACTGCAGACACTAGGCACAAAATCCCTTTCAATCGACTATTGCTAGAGGCCGCTGCTAGATCGTCGTTGTTGGCAGCAATCGCCTTTTCCATAACTTCGTGCGCAGGTACTGATTTCTTCATTAGGAGAGGATCCAAGTCATTCTATTCAACCGATCAGTTTCACGCATTGAAAATCTTGTCTAAGGGTTTACCAATATCAACGTAAATATTTAGTCACATTCTCTTCTTGCATCTTCAATTTTTTTCCAGCAATATTAGAGATTTAATCCAGTTGCGAGGCGGGGATCGACTGTTGTGGTACAGATGCATTTAAATGAGTTGAATATATCAAACCCAATGCCTTGGATGCCTCATCAAGAAGTCTTTGGATCAAGTTCACAAGCATCTACTCAATCAAATAACACAAGACCTCCTATTGCAACTCAGGACTCTGGGAGCTTCAAATTGAGAGTAAAACTAGTTTATGAGCATGTGAAACTAGTACTATTTGGTTGCTTCATTTTTTTATAATTGGTCCAAAGTATGAGATGGACAAGTAACGTTTCTTCAATTTGGTGGGAGGATATATAATAGCTCTCGTTTCTTCAATTATCTATCACTAATATTTTTCTGTAATTAGCTCCTATTATTAAAGAACAATTCTACGAGATGTGTGATTAATTAAACGGGAGACCATTTCGGAATGGCTCACCGGAAAGAACTTGTGAGTAGTACTTATAGGTCCTCGGTTTGAACCCCGGAATGGCCGCTCTTTATTTACCCATTCAGGGGATATCGACTTCGATCACATTATTACTTTCAGGTAAAATGTTTTATTAAAGGTTTGAATGATTAATTGACAATTGCTCTCAAATTGAAATTCGGATATATAATAAGAGTATGCTCAGTATAATATCTTTGTAACTCATCTGTGTCGTGGATCCCGTCTCACCTTAATTATTTTTTAAAATTCTTTTAATCATTTTTTTCAATTTAATTTATTTTTTATTTTTATTTTAAGTTGGGGTTTGTGAGGGAGAGGGGTTGGAGAATAACAAGGTTGATGACAGGGATTTGGAGCCTTCATCTTGACTCTCATTAGACCTGGGCAAACGCGGGTGCGGACCGGACTTGGGACGGGCTTTATCCGAAATTCTGTCCCGTTGTTGCGGGCGCGAGCCGAGCTAAGCCCGCTTAACGAGTTGAAAGTCGTGTCCAAACCCGTCCGGAAATGCAGGTGCGGGTAGCCCGCGGGTACCCGCAAATCTAATCAATATTTTTTTTTTGGGTTCAACCTAATCAAAATTTTCTTATTAAAGCTATACTAATTAGGTTTTTATTACATAATTTGTATTAAAAAAAGGGCTGCTGTAAACTAATCAATACATGCATTTAAAAATTATTAAAAATGAATAATTAATATTATTAATATGCATATATATTATTAATACATTATTAATAGCTATTTAAGAGGGCTGGTGTAAGCTTATATATATACACACACGTAGTATTGTAGTGCTACACTACACTACACAACACTACACTGCTACATACATATACGTACTACATAGTTAATTACTGTTGTAAGCATTATACATATATATACGTAGTACAACATAGTTACTGTTTTTATTTTATTTTAAAAATAATTATTTATTATTATTATATATATTAATTTTAATTTAATAAAAAGCGGGTACCCGTTACGGGCTGCTGATCTGTCCAATCCCGCACCCGCCGCGGGCCGGGCTTAGCAGCCCGTATGGACTTTTCCCCATGTCCAATCCCGTTCACTAATGCGGGCGGGCGGGACAGGCCGGGCGGGCCTACCCGCGTTTGCCCAAGTCTAACTCTCATGAGAGTGGTCATGAGATGAATTTCTAATACTAGTCGATCGAAGTATTACGAGGGTGATTATGGGATGAGTTTCTAAAGTATAGTAATGATAAATTAAAGGAAAATTTTGTTTGGTGTCCCTATGGTTTTTGCTATTCCGGTTGGTGACCTAAAGTTTTTCTTTTTTCGTTTGGTGCCCCTGAATTTTTGAAACATCCGCCTCGTGCCCTAAACTTATTTGTCGTCTTAACTCCGTTAAATATTGAAAAGTTATTCACTTCCAAAGGGCTGCTGTAGGGAAACCCTTGGAAGCTACTGCCGCCGCCAAGCTTGGCTCCGGTAGCAGGAGGTCAACAAGGCCAAAAGCCAGAGATACCAGCAGCAGAGAGGGAAACTGAGCAGAGGCCGGTGACACGCCATGAAAACCAAAGAGACGGGGCAAGGACAAAGCGCAACCCACCACCCCAAAGCCATGGTCAGCGATCCGAGGTTGCCATCCCACCCCAAACCACACCTCATTCCCATAGCGGCACCAGGGCCTACCCGACAGGGAGAAGCGAATCTGCAGCAACCACCAAAGTAAAAAACGATAACCCTGAAAACACCAAGATAGAGAGAAACAAATCTGACCCCCCGGCCCAATGTTAAATCGATTCCGAGGCAAACAAATCTAACCCTGAATGTTTAATTTAGATTTGGAGGGTTTCTCTCTCCCTCTCTTGTTTTTCTTCCCCTAAGCCTTGATGTTGTGCAGTGATTCATTTTTTTTATTGAGTAAGAATTTGAGAACCAGACAACAGACTGCCTGATAACTCAAGAGGTCGACGAATCGACAGACGGATAAACCGTCAACATACAACATACTAAAACAACACAAATCATCTAAAATGAAAGAATCCCCCAAACATCCCATATAAACCCATCAGCGAGCGGCGGAGATGAGGAAGAGCCAAGTCGAGCCACGAATGCCGAGAAAACGGGAGAGCACGACAACTACCACGGTACGTGCATCGACGCCGAGAAGGCGGAGAACAGCAACCCACCATCGAAAAGGGCGAAACCTATAGAAATGCGGATCACCGACATTCCCCCCACCTAGATGAGGGATCTTCGAAGACTACAAACACAACCGCGATCCTCTCAATCATACAGGACACCCGATGCTGCAACCCAACTCGAAACTAAACGTACCTACGCCAAAGCAACGAACCGACGCCAACAAAGGGGACAAATACGGACCAAGCCATGGAGGAAAACAATCATCAAACTGAAATTCGTGTGTTAACCCGGAACTGAACTAAAAGTCCGGGGAGGGAATATAATTAATAATAATATTAAAATTATTTTCTAATCCTTTTTGGGATTTTGGTCAAACCCTTTCGGGATTTTGGTAACCCTTTCGGGATTTTTATAAAACCCTTTCGGGTGGTTAAGTAGAATATATATAAATAAATATATATACTTGGTTCAATGAGCAAAAGATATACACACTTAAATGTTTTTTTTTTTTGGAAACCATTGGGCAGCCCCGGGCCCAAGGCAACAACCTTGGGCCCGAAGCACAAACTATCAGACCTGCTATGGAGATGGAATGAGGGCAGATCAGAGAAGATAGTGAGCAGGGACAACGACAAGGGCAAACAACCGACCCCAGAAGGCATCGATCGGAAGCCACCGAGGCTTAGAAACCCTAACCCAATTACACTAGCCGAGTACCAAACCCCCACCCAGGCCACCCAAACTAGTAAGACCCCAAAAGAGGGATAAAACGGGGAGGACGGAGAGAAAGAGGATCTAGGGAAGCGGCGGAACCACCAGCAAATGCCGGACAAGCCCGGATCAAACACCAAGGAGGGGAAAGACAAGACGACCACAACCCTCCGGGAATCGAGAGAGATAAAGTCGGCAAGGAAACAATCTGAAACCGGCCACCACACACACATGATAGGTGGGAGGAATACGATCGGACCGGATACCGGTGGATTGGAGAGGAGATTGGCTAAAATTTGTTTGAAATTGAGCAAATTCTTCAGGATCTCGAAAGATTGGTGCACAAAAGAAAACCGGGGAAGAAGGAGCACCGGATGTAGGTAGGCTAACAGCAGCGGCAAGGGCTAGGAGGGAACCCCCATCGGAAACCCGAAACCAACCCGAAAAAACCCAGAATCCGGCCACAAACCTCCAGTAGAGAGCGATTTGACAAAGTGTGGAACCAAAATTAGTGGTTTGAGGGGAAGATTTGGCCAAAACTGGATGAATTTGAATGACAAACGCACTCGTTCTAAAGGAAACGTGATTTCCAAAGGGATTTTCTCTCTCTTTTCCCCTTGCGTCTTGGGAAAGTTTGTGCAGTGATTCAATTTTGTTTTTTTTTTTATTGGTGGGGTTGCCCAGTTATGGGATTTTCAATTAATTATTTTCTTTTTCTTTTGGTGCGAATTAGATTTTTTCTTTTCTAAAAAATAAACAACGGAATTAAATTTAAATTGACGATTGGTCACGAGGCGGAAATTTACAAAAATTCAAGGACACCAAACGGAAAAAAATTCCTTGAAACACCAACCTAAATTACATTAAACACAGGGACACCAAACGGAATTTTCCTAAATTAAATTTTGTTGTCAAAACTGACTTTTATAATCCACTCCAAAAATAAAAATATTTACAACTTCAAAATTTCAAACTATATTTCACAATTACAATACACTAATAAATAAATAAATAAATAAAATTTCAATAGAAAAATAAATCAAGGTAATTATTTCCCGCTTCGATAAACTCTTAAGAAAAAATCTATAATTTCATGATTAATTGCAATCATTTATGTTTCACCAAGCATCTGTTATAATTTCTCCATTTATTCAATTTATAATAAAGATAATGATACAATTTTATTTTATTTAAAAAAATAAAAATTGAAAATTGAAATGACCAATAAGTCTCGGATTGGATGAAAATAAAATGATACTCCGTACAGTATACTCCATATTTTCACGTTCAATTAGATGTGGTATCTAATCATCTAAGGACAAGCAACATGGTCATGTCGTCTTTAGAAGGCCAATTAGTCCACTTCCAAAGCAACATGGTCCACATCCAAAGCAAATCACTTCTCATAAATCCACGTTCAATCCAACGTGGTCCATATTCAATTAGATGTGGTATCTAATCGTCTTTAGAAGGACAATTAAACCATGTGCAACAGAGAGTCACACGACTCTTAACTCATTTCAGCCACATCAACAACTATTCTTGTCATGTCAGCTTAAAAATCAATTTTCAACTTATTAATTATCCTTTTTATTCACAACAAAGAGTCACGTGACTCTTATTTCACTTTACACTTCTTTTATTTATTAAGCTAAATATTGGTTTATTTTACTTAGATTAACATTTTTTTGTTGATGATAATATTGTTAAAATATTATTATATTAATATTATTAGTAGATTAATATTAATATTATATAAATATTATTTATAGATTAAATAAGGCTAGCGCATAATTAAACTAAAACTCCAACGTAACAAATATATTACCAAATGAAGCAACGCATAAAATACGATGCGAAATGAAAGATACTCGAAACATAACAATCAAACTAGACAACAAACATATTAGTCCATGCTCTTGTCAATGATCTCCCCTATCTTCACTCGCAACGTGTTGTTCTCCATCCCCAGTTTAGAGATTTTATTCTTAAGCTCATCAATATGGTCGTTACTATAAAAAATTTAATACTTGAGTTCTTGATTATCCATCTGCATTTAGTGTTTTTTTTTATCACGCAATACTTCGAAGAATGTTCTTGGCTTTAGGCTCCATCATATAAAACATCTTCAAACTCCTCTTTTCGTGCTCGCCTTTGTTGATACTTGTCCTCTGCCTTGAACCATGACTCATTATAATTACCAGTCTTTTGAGTGAGGAGAGAATTTGGAAGTGAAGAGTGAACAAATTCGTTTGTTTAAGTAGGAGATGGAAGAAAGGGTGAGTTTTGCCATGTGATGCCATATGTTTTTATAAGCGAAGATACTATAAGACAACTATCCGGTTTTTATTTAAATTTCAAATTTGAAAGTTGAAATTTAAAATTTCACCCGTTCAAATTGTACGACTAAATGATGAGACGGTTCTACAGATCATTTATACCACAATTAAATAAATAGTGATGAAAAAGTTCATCTTTATCTGCATTTTTATGTTTATGGTGTAGTTGCCAGTGCTATTTTATGTTCAAGTTTATGTATTTTTATGGTGTAATGGGATGTGGAATTATAAGTTAATGTTAGTGTTTATATAAGCTCATCAATATGATCGTTCCTATAAGCAATTTAATACTTGAGTTCTTGATTATCCTTCTGCATTTAGTGTTTTTTTATCACGCAATACTTCGAAGAATGTTCTTGGTTTTAGGCCTTCCATCATATAAACCATCTTCAAACTCCTCTTTTCGTGCTTGCCTTTGTTGATACTTGTCCTCTGCCTTCAACCATGACTCATTAAAATTACCAGTCATTTAAGTGAGGAGATAATTTGGAAGTGAAGAGTGAACAAATTCGTTTGTATAAGTAGGAAATGGAAGAAAGGGTGAGTTTTGCCATGTGATGCCATATGTTTTTATAAGCGAAGTTACTATAAGACAACTATCCGGTTTTTATTTAAATTTCAAATTTGAAAGTCGAAATTTAAAATTTCACCCGTTCAAATTGTACGACTAAGTGATGAGACTAGGGGTGGGCACGGGACGGGACAGGACGGGATTGGGTCGGGACGGGACTCGTCCCGCGAAATTTTTTCGGGACGGGATTGACATTTTTTTTCGGGACGGGATGGTGTCTGGACGGGACGGGATCGGGACGGGACGGGCCTTGTCCCGCATATAAAAATAATAAAATATTATATAAATTTGCAAAGTGAAAAATGCTTTCATAATTCATTATTTAGTATAATATGTTGAATACGGTATTATTCTCAACTATATTATTCAATAATAATAATAATAATAATAATAATAATAAAAATAATAATAATATTATTATAATACTATTATTAATTCATACAATGATTGTATAATTAATTATAATGTTCAACATATTTGGCTACATTATCTTACTAGATCAGGACGGAAAAGAATTGAGACGAGATTCACCAATATTGTCTAATTATCGATTGATAGTTAGGAAGAATACCGTATTTAATTAGCTATTTGCCTCTTGTAACTCTAAATGGGCGGGATGTGTGTGTCGATCTGATGGGATCCTCTCCATTGACTCAGTCTGGAATTTCTGACTTTATGCCTGGTCGTGCTGTTGTTGATGCTGCTCGACGTAAGTGTGTCAAGTATCGAGATTTGTGTATGGTGGCTGGTTATGGTTTCCTACCCTTCTCACTCTCTTCATTGGGGGAGTTGGATACAGATGCGGTTGCATTGCTGAAGCGGATTCAGAAATTCTCGGTATCTCAGGATGCTGGGGCTCGTGCTGCACGTTATATTTTTACTATACTTGGCTTTGTTATCGCTAAAGGAGTGGGTGCCCAGATAGTATCTAGGTTGCCCACTAATTTCTTGTAATCTGTTTTTATAATAATAATAATAATAATAATAATAAATAATAATAATAATAATAATAATAATAAAATAATAATAATAATTCCACGTTATAATTAAAAATAAAATAAAATAATATTACTTATTTTTATTGTTATTATTATAAAATAATTATACTTTACAAGAAAAAAATATAATATGATATAATAATAATAATAATATAATAATAATAATAATAATAATAATAATTTTATTATAAATTAATATTATTATTAAATTATATAATATTATTATTATTATTATAAATTGAAAATTATTATTATAGTTATAAATAATATTTGCTCAAAATAATAATACTAATAATATATTATTGTTATTCTATAATATTATAATATTATTATTATTATTATATGCGGGACGGGACGGGATTTGCGGGATCCCACCGGGATCGTCCCGCGTTTCGTCCCGCGTAATTTTTGCGGGACGGGATCGGGACGGGATTCGCTATTTTGTCCTAAATCCCACCGGGATCGGGACAGGATCGAGATTTGCGGGATTTGTGCCCACCCCTAGATGAGACGGTTCTACAGACCATTTATACCACAAATAACTAAATAGTGATGAAAAAGTTCATATTTATTTGCATTTTTATGTTTATGGTGTAGTTGCTAGTGTTATTTCATGTTCAAGTTTATGTATTTTTATGGTGTAATGGGATGTGGAATTATATGTTAATGTTAGTGTTTATCTATCTATTAATATTACTAATTCTGCTAGCATTTTGCTGACGTGTCGCTCTGTAAATTAAAGTTGAATTTTTTAATCAAAAGTGACTTTTCTTATTAATCGATGTTATTAAGGGAAGTTTAAATATTTGTTTCCTATATTATATTTATCACAATCGTATTAAAAATGTATAGACAATTAATTCAAATGTCAAAATAAAAATCTATCTATCTATCTATTAATATTACTAATTCTGCTAGCATTTTGTTGACGTGTCGCTCTGTAAATTAAAGTTGAATTTTTTAATCAAAATTTTCTTTTCTTATTAATCGATGTTATTAAGGGAAGTTTAAATATTTGTTTCCTATATTATGTTTATCACAATCGTATTAAAAATGTCTAGACAATTAATTCAAATGTCAAAATAAAAATATATCTATCTATTAATAATACTAATTCTGTTAGCATTTGGCTGACGTGTCACGCCTACAATTAAACTTAATTTTTTTTATTCAAATGGTATTTTCTTATTGTTCAATATTATTGAGGAAATTTTAAAATACACGTTTCCTATTTTAAACATATTTGTTTCCTATTTTCATACTAATCAAAAGTTTCTTTTCTTATTAATCGATATTATTAAGGGAAGTTTAAATATTTGTTTCCAATATTATATTTATTGGTCATATTAAAAATGAATAGATATGTAATTCAAATGTCAAAATAAAAAGTAATTATAAAAATCAATGATTCTCAAAATCATATAAAATATTATTTTTTTAACAATTTTTTTTTAATAATTTTATACTTAATACTAACAAATATGTAATTAATTAAAAAAATAATATGTAATAGAGTTTTTGCCTCCTTAAAATGCGTACACTAAATGCCAAACGACATTTATTTTGAAACAGAGGGAGTAAAACACTTTTTCTGAAGCGTTTAAGCCGAATCAACCCTGAGCGTCGCCCCTTCAACGATTTCTTCCCTCTCTCATCCATCTCACAATGGCATAGCAATCGGAGTCGGGCGACTCACCATTGTCCGTGGTGTTAATCAGTGGCAGAACGCTTTAGGGAAGAAGATGTGTTAATCAGTATATAAAATTATAAATAATTAATATGTTAATGTTGCAATAAGAAGATGGAAGGATCAACGTACACATGTATACATGTTATACTCCGTAGCATTCATGGTTGAATTAAGGTAATTTTTTTTAGTGGTTTTCAATCAAGTTCAAAATTGTTGTCTGAATTGCATGTCAAATGTACCACATTTGTAAACATACATTTATGTTCAAGTATATACTCCATCCGTTCGACAACACTTGTCGTTTACTATTTAATGCATGCTTTTTTAGAATGATAAAAACTATATAAAATATTGATTTTTTTTTAAAAAAAATTTAACAAGTTTGTACTTGTTAATAATTACTACGAAATTGTTAAAAAAATTATTAAAAAAACTAGATATTTTATATAGTTTTTAGCTCTAAAAAAGCTTGCGTGAATATTAAAACGTCAAGTTTTGTCGAACGGAGGGAGTATATAAAATAAAAGTTCTGTTTAAAATTAAATTACTCTGATTATTGATTAGGTAAAGGGATTCAATTAAAGGTAATGTAAATTCTTAAATTGTAAATTCAATTGATTTGATTAGTCAATTAGGTGTGAGGATAAGTCTTTCTACTTAAACGGGCTCCAAATTCTAAACAATTTTTTTTTTCTTGTAGCAATGTTCGGCCCCCTTATTGTTGAGTTTGAGGTTTCGCCTGGTGTTAATCCACATTCAAAGCGATATGATCCACATCCAAAAAAAACATCCAAAAATACGGAGGAGACTCCGCCGAGATTTTGTTTGGGCATCTTCTATATATAGCATGTACGTTTAAAAAAGGTTACAAATCTTACAATACTATTTATTTATTTTTAAGGTAAAAATAATTCAAATAACCTGAACTTTACTAGGGTGAGCAGAAAACACCACCAACTTTACAATGTTACAAAAATAACCCAATTTTTGCAAAACCTGGGCAAACGCTACCACCAACCCAAATTTTGTCCAAATGGACCAGTGATGTGGCTGCTGACCTGTCACTTTAAATAATTAAACATAGAGAAGATCGGACTAAAAAAACCTAGAGAAGACGAATCGGAGAAGGCGACTGGGATTTGTGATGATAATTTGGAGAAGACGACTAGGCTTAACCCAGCAATTGAAGACGACGGCGGAGATAGACTACATCCTGAAGCCATCGACTGGATCCAACGAAAATGGAGCCATCGACGGAGAAATTGAAGCCATCGGCAATGGAGATGGGTTGTAGGTATTTAAGAATGGTGTTTAGGGCTCGATTCAAAGCAAGAGGTACCCTCTTAATTGTGCTTTATCCTAGTTTTTTTTTTAGAATTCGTATGAGATTAGCCCCAATTTTGTCTCCCAACTCTGCTTCGTCCTAATTTGTCATGTGTACAAATTAGGGTTCCTCAAGCTGACTCGTTTTCGAATTCAAAGCTTAAGGTAAAGAATGTCCTAAATATTACACAGTTGTTTCTTGTCCAATTTAAAGTAGCTTTACCCAAATTCTAAACTTAAGGTACTGAGATTTTTTTTTTTTCCGAGTTGAATTGCTGAAAGTAAAAGGATTGACATTAGAAATAAGGGAAGAAGTGATTGCAAGGGCTATATTTGGTTTGTTTATTACTGTAGGTTGGTACCTAGGCTGGATTTTGCCAATAATGTTTAAGAGGGTTAAATCCCCTATTGCTCTTGAAGTTTTGAGGACTGCCAATAATGTGCAGCAACACCCATGACCCCATTGACCTATCCTAGCCAAGTCTTGTAGAAAAGAATAAGTTGCAGGTTGTTGAGTTGGTAATGGTTTTGCATTTTGCATTATCTATTTGAGTGGCTATTATATATGACTGTGTTTGGATTCTCACTCAAAGTAGTTTGTTGGTGGTGTGACCTGTTGTAGCAAATTTTACATATATATTATCCTGAGAGATCCCACTTCCTACAACTGCAAATCTTCTTCTCGAAATTTACACTGAACATGTCACTCTTACATATGACTTGAAACTCAATGGTAGACGAAGGTACACACTTACAATTCCTTGTTTCTTCCTTCTCAATTTCCAATTTTCTTCTAATTCTTGGACAAATTTCATAATTACTACTAGCCATCAGAGAACTTTTAGTAAACAATCTCTCCATCACTTTTAACCTATAAGACCAAAATTTTGTAAGAAATATATGGTTAGTTAACAAGTCATACCATATGTCAAATAAATATACCGGTCATACCTTATGTCTTCTAACATGTAAATCAGAGGTTTTGATCTTGCCTCCAATATATAGCCATTAAATGTTTCAGCTAAATTGTTGGCAATCACATCGCATTTGCTCATTGTTTTTAGGTAAGCTCTACAAAAGCGTCTAGGATTTTTGCTCAAGAAGTCCTCTGCAACTGTATTGCTTATGACTCTCATCTCATCTAATGCGATATTCAAATCTGCTTCAGTATACGCTCTAGCAGCCTTCCAAAAACACAATTTAAGATGATCTCCCTTGTGCTTCTTGTGCCAATTTGCATAAATATGACGTGCACAGTTCCTATGCTCTGCAGCTGGAAAATGTTGCCGGACAACATTGCATAAACCCTACAATAAATAGATATTACACAAGTATATGATCAATTTTATATGACTACAATTATAGTCGTTAAATTGCTTTAATTTTGGTTGAAACAATTTACCTTTTGTTGGTCTGAACTTATGGTACAGTCTTCTCCACCGAATACCTTCAGATCTTTTTTCAGATTCTCTAAAAACCAGCTCCATGACTCATTATTTTCGGCTTCCACAATATCCCAAGCAACTGGATACATTTGGTTATTTCCATCCCTCCCAACCGCACATAACAACATACCACCTAAATATGTTTTCAAGAAACACCCATCCAAGCAAATCATTGGCCTACATCCTTTAAGAAACCCCTCCCTGAGTGCAGGAAAACTCACATATAACCTCCTAAACACTTCTGGTTCAGTAGGAATTGTTGGCTTCTCAGTAAGCAAATTTATCGTAGAGAGAGGATCTACTTTTTGTAACTCAAACAAATATGACCCAACCTTATTGTAATGATCACTAGCTGTTCCATATATCATTCTGTGAGCATGTTTTTTTACCCTATAACACGTAAACCTTTTCAGTTGTACGCCAAATCTCGCCATCACGGCATCAATCAGGGCCTTAGTTGACCAGCTAGGTTCTTTCCTATATTGTTCCAAATACTCTTTTGCTAACCACTTTGCCTTCACCTGAATATTCTCGAAATCTTGTCTATTACATGTGTGATCAGGGGTCACTGATTTGACAACAAATTTCTCTCTCTTACCATCCCATGACGCATATATCTTCCATATGCAGCCTTGTTTGCACCTGGCTGCCAGCTTATTGTTTTTTTCACTCTTGTACCATCTGATGCTATAGTCTGCAACTACAGCATACCTTATAACTTGCCCCTTAAATATTTGAGGTGATGCAAACTGCATGCCAACTCTCCAAACAAGACTTTTCAATTCAGCATCACTTAAAACTTTGAAATGCACATTCTCCTTCATTGAATCAATCTCATCCTCCTCCTCTATGGTTGGTAATGCATAAAGGTTTTCTGAATTTTCACTATCACTTGCTTGTTGTTTAGCATGTGCAGCTAGGTAAGAAGGTCCAACACTATCAAATTTAGTGCTCATCTCCCTCAATTTCTGTTTACTTGCTATCCATTCGTCATCACTATCACTTGAAGATCCTCCACTATTACAACTATCTTTGTCACTCTCTGTACCATCACATGTCTCTTCACTTTCACTAGACTCATCCTCTCTATTCAAAATAAGCTTAGATGGAGGCCCTTTCCTAACTTTCAATTTCATCTTTACTGGGGGAGTAGTATCAACAAGATTATAATCTTCCATTTGTCTCCTCAATAAGACAACAAAAATAAAAACAAAACGACATATTTTAGTCTCAATCATAACCTCTCAGCAAAATAACCCAACCCTAAATTCCATCATATGTCAAGAAAGGAAGAAACTTTAGTATCGAATAATGCAAATAAACTTACAAATTTTGTTTACTTACTTGGTTTGTTTTCCTCTTCCTTCTGCTTAACCAATTTCCCTCACTTTTTCTCCATGGAACAATTTCGATTTCGAGTCTCTGCGATCGTCCTCTGTAATTTCTCTTCACTCTTGTTCATCCCAGGTAATCATACAAAGTATATTCTAATTATTTAATAATATTATTTATTTCATTTTAATAATCATATTTAACTAATTATGGTGACATGTCAGCAGCCACATCACCCTCAATAAAATAAAAGCAGTGGTCCATTTGGACAAAATTTGGGCTGGTGGTAGCGTTTGCCCAGGTTTTGCAAAATTTGGGTTATTTTTGTAACATTGTAAAGTTGGTGGTGTTTTTTGCTCACCCTAGTAAAGTTCAGGTTATTTGAATTATTTTTACCTATTTTTAATTACATGTTTCTGGGTCCGGACCCCGGAGGAGACTCTGCCGAGATTTAAATTTCAAAGGTTAAATTTCATGAAACCCAGCGCCTAAACTGGTAACCAATAGGGTTCCTACTTTTGCAGTTGCAGTTGCTGTTGCAGTTGCAGTTGCGAGCAAAGCAATTACCCCCAATTCCCCAAACCTTACAATTTCAAACAATCTCCCACATACTCTCAAATCCTCCCTCTCGACTCAGTCAATCTCGCCGAGGAATGCAAATGGCGGAACCGACTTGTCTGATGCGTTCGTTCTCTCAACCGTCCGAGACTTCTCGCGATTTCAACCAGGTGTTTATATTTTTGAGCCATCTCTGACCCGCTGTGGTCAAATTATCCTGTTTGTTTTCGCACTTTTCGAGTTTCATTCTGCATATCGCTTCCGCCACCGAACTCTGTAATGGCTCTGTGTCTGCTTTATTTTTTTCTTTCTCTTCTTGATTTTCGGTACCAGGCTTCGTTGCCGGTCTTGGATTCACTTAGCCCTTGCAATCCTGAAAAATTGCTTTTGTTTGTTGTTCGCTGAAGAATGAATTTTGAATTGCTTCCAATCGGTTGCATTTTTCTGTATTGATCTGGTATTCTGACCTATTAGGAAACTTCCTAATTTTGTGTACGGTTCCTTAATTGTGCAATGGCTTCGTTTCCTTGTGATTCTACTTAAATTCATGCGAAGTTAGGGATCTTTTACAGTTTGTGTTGATGGAAGCATTCAATGAGGAAAATTAACTAAGGTACTGTGTGATTATTAGGGAGATCCAGCTCGCTGTCTTGGCGAATCAATCTCCTTCGGGAGGTACATGACAGAGCCCTTGGCATGGGAGAAGTGGTCAACCTTCTCAAGCAACCGCTATCTAGAAGAAGCGGAAAAATTCTCCAAACCTGGATCTGTGGCCAAGATGAAGGCTTATTTTGAAGCTTATTACAATAGCTCTGCTTCCAAGAGAAGGGCAGCTAAGGAGGCGGAATCTAGCCGAGCCAGGGATTTGGAGTGTAAGAGTGTTGTTCAACATCCGTCTTGCTCTGATTCTGATACATCGCTAGAGGCTGATTCAGCTTATGAGAAACATAGCAATGAAGTGGATTGCCATTTGGAGTCCAACTCTAGCCTTGCTGCTGCCTCAATATCTCCTGAAAAGGAGGAAGATGTTTCTGATACGCTGCTAGGGAATGATTCAGCTTGTGAGAAACCTAACAATGAAGCCGATTGCAATTTGATCTCCACCTCTAGCTTTACTACTACTACTACTACCATTCCCCCTGAAAAGGAGGAAGAGGACACATTAGAAGACACCGGGTTAATAACAGCAGTCATTTCGTTGGACAATTCTGTTTGGCCTGAAGTGCATAGTTCAAATGATTTGGAGATTTCTGCTCAGCTCAAAGCAAAACCTTCACATGACTTGGAGAATTATGTTCAGCTTGAAAGTCAACCTTCATATGAGTTGGAGAAATCAGTGTGTGCCACAGAAGTGGAGTCATTTAAGGTGTTTGCCCGTTTATTTCCATGGATTTTGTTGTGCTTCAATTCAGTGTTTACTTCTCAATTGTTTTCTCCTTGTTCAAATGCCTCAGGAAAGGGATCATCTAGAGCAGTTCAACTCTAAGATAAAGAAGTCACTAGATTCGAACACTGGAAGATCATCCTGTAGTAAACCACCGATATCCTTGAAAATGGAACTGTCAAAGGTATATATGTTTTTGTTCTCAGGTTTTCATTGTGTTTGGTTGTTCTACTTCTACTCACCATAAACTCCTTGATTCAAATCCTGCAGAAGGGTGATGATCAGGAAAGGCAAAACAAAAAGATCAAGAAGTTGCTGGATTCAAACTCTAGAATATCATCACCTTATTGCAAACCGTCTAAGATCCCAACCTCTTCTGGCCCCGACCCTACAAAGGAAGGGTGTGTTACTCCTAGGATTAAGCAGCTGGCAAAAGATACCATAAACTTGCGGGCATTCTCATCCACATCACTACATAAGACAATTAAGTTTGGTCCTCGAGATGATGTGATTAAGAAGAGCTCTCGACCTGTACTAAATTCTTTGACTGAAAATCCTTTTACACCTTCAGCCAAGACAACAAAGGAGAAGTCAACGCCTTTGCAAACTCCCAACAGGGTGTGTGCTTGTCACTATGTCGTTACTGAACCAACATGTTTTAGTGTTTATGCATGATTAGTGATTACGTTGTTCTAAACTGGTTTGTGATTGAAAATGCAGGCATCTGTTGCCGGAAAATCAAAGCATACATCTGCAACACCTCAACCAGAAATTGGAAGGTAAACAATTCCCCTTTCAATCTGGAATTTACTGTATTTACATTCTGTTTATTCTGTTTGCATGATTGGAAATTTGGAATTGTATTATGAGGTTGTCATGCTTACTACAGGCGTCAAGCAACACCTAGTCGTTCTTTATCTAGGGGAAGAGCACGAGACCCAGAACCGCAATTACCTTCATCGAAGTACGGAATTTACTGTATCTACATGCTACTTACATGATTGGAATTGTATTATGAGGTTGTCATGTTTCTTACTACAGCCGTCAAGCAATACCTAGTCGTTCTTTATCCAGGGGAAGAGCACGAGACCCAGACCTGCAATTACCTTCATTGAAGTAAGAAATTCTCAGAACAAATTGTTACAGTTTACTCGCCACTCCAAACTCGATTTATCCCTCCTTCAGTTGACCTTTTGGGCTTTCGTCTTCTAGATTCTCACTAACTACTCCATCCCATAGAGAGAAATGAAATTGCCTTCTGTATTATCTGCTGCTCTTATATTGTTGCAAGGGTGGAAGTTAGTGAATCATATTTGGAGCATTGTGTTAAGTTGCCTAAATTATTTGATCATCTGACAGCAACATGAAGCCTTCTAGCTCATGTGGACTCAAAGCACGGGCTTCCATCACTTTTTCGCCTTTCAACTTCAGGACTGAAGAAAGAGCAGCGAGACGTAAAGAGGCAAGAACCTTCTCCAAGGCTCTAGTTCTTCGATTTGCTGCTCGTTTTATCAACTCATAGCTGATATATCAATATTTTTTTTAATAATTGTACTAGTTCTTCCTAAAGCAGCAGGAGAAGGCATCTGAGAAGATCCAGCAGCTAGAGAAACCCAAGGTGACCTCTTCAGATTCTCTATGATCCAACTGGATTTTGAAATCTTTGAATTGCTGAATACAACTACTTTCTTGTTGTAATATTGTTGTTAGAAGGTAGAAAAAGGATTAAAGTTGTTCCTTTATGATTTTGTTGCAGCAGGAGAGGGTGAACACAGCTAGGAAATTGCTCCATACCATAGGCCTAAAAGCCATATCAGCTACAGATAGCAATACCAAATCTTCAAAGCAGGGAACATGCACGCTTCCTCAACCCAGACCTTTGAAGAAAAGTGACACATTGAGGATGAAGTTTGGGAAGAATGACCATCTACATGATCATTCCACATCACTGCTCAAGAAAATCAGACATGAGAATGTTTCACCAAACATATTTTGAGATTGAGATGCGGCAATATACGAAACTTACCAAGGTTTCTTCTAGTGACCCCACTCCTACGGAAAAGGGTGGAATTCCTAAACAGCTAGCAAATTCACGTTTGTATTATCATCTCCGGTCAGAAAGGATGCAATGCATATATATATATATATATATATATATATATATATATATAAAAGGAAGTTAAAGTTTTTTTGTATTTTGAATAGGTTTTTATTACAAACAAAATGAATTAAAATTCACGTACAACACAAGCAATCAATATATATAGACTCTTTTTGAGAGTTTGGTTTTCCACCGCCGGCTTCTCCATGGTTTCCATGGGAGCTCCGACCCCCTCCTCCGGGAGATCCAAACTCCTCCTTCGGGAGCCCTAAATCTCCTTCGGGAGCCACCATCCCGCTTCATCGGTGTGAAAATCTTTGGTTCCGGCTCCTGCGCCCAGCCCCTGCAACCTCCGGTTGGCCTCCATCACCGTTCCACACCGGCCACCCCTTCGCCTCCCTCGGGTGTACAGTGCATTCCTGGTTGTGTCCGCTGCTGCCTTTGGGCTCCGTCGGACCGCCTGGTGATGTGGTTTTCGCTTGAGTTGTTCGTCGATGTGTAAAATGTAAACCTTCTTCAAGGAGTTTGGACCCCCTTTTTATTTCTTCAACCCTATGATCTGCTCAATCGCTCTATTCTATTAGGGCTTTTGTAGATCCATGGCCGGAGTTCTCTTTTTCGTCTCCTAACTGTTCAATTTCGAGCGGATTCGACGTCAATTTTCGAATCTAGGGTTTGCTCCCTGTGGAAATTGACCTGTTTTAAGGCCGTCCCCGTCCTCGGTTCAGGCGACCTTGCTCCGGTACCTGGCTTCCGAACCCTCTCCCGCCGGCAACTAGGTTCCGCCGTGCCGCTGTGGAGTTCGCGCGCGCCTTGTCCGCGGTTGTCCTCTCCTCCAGCCGCTGTTCTGGTCTGCTGGTGCAATCGGTCTTGCTTGGCTGTTGCGCCGGCGTCTCGTTGTCGTGGCTGCTCTTCCGCCTCGGTTGCCTCCATGGTCGCCGTTGTCCTCATCGGTGGCGGCCTTGGTCAGAACTCAGAATTGCCGTAGCTTCAATATCTGAAAGGGCCAATGTCTCGGGTTTTCCTTGGGCCCTAAGGAGACCCGACTGTGAATTTTTGGGCCTAGGTTTTGTCTTGAGCCCAAATTAACCCCAATAATAATAATAAAATTAGGGATAGATTTATTGTATAATATGGAATATTTATATATATTCTCTCCGGAAGTTGTTTATTTGATTTCCCAAATTCTGCCCTAATTACTCAAGTTTCGTCCTCCTTGCGGCTGTGCTTCATTTGCTCGTGTGTTTTGGTGTTCGTCTGTTGGTCGTGGTTAGTTTCGGTAGAGGAGCAGTTCTGCGGCCCTGGTTGATCGACGTGATCGTGTTGGTGGTGTTTGTGGTCTTCGAAGATCCTTCATCCAGGTGGAGGGAACGTCGTGTGATCCACACTTCCCCAGGTGTCGCCTTTGCCTTACAAGGATTGCGTCTTTCCGGCGGCGAGACATCGTGTCAGCAAGTGCTGTCCCATACGCTCGCTATCCACTTCTCCGCGACGACTTCCTTTCTCTCGATGCTGTGTCCGTTGGGGTCTGGGGTGTTTTCCGGGTTTTCTTTGGGTGCTCTTTTATTGTATTTTATGTTATTTTTCCTATTTCGTTGTTGTATGTTTAGCCGTCTGCCGACTTTGTCGGCCCCTCGAGGTCCGGGTCTGTCCGGCCTCGAATTATTTCCTTATCAAAAAAAAAATAAAAAAATCAATATATATATTCAAATCATTATTTCCAACAAGTAAATTCCTTGTGCGAAATCCCAAACTTGATTTATCCCTCTTTCAAGTGACTTTTATTTTCTCACTACTACATCCCATACAGAGAAATGGAGTTGCCTTTTGTTTTATCTGTGCTAGCTGCTGTCATATTTTTGCAAGGATGGAAGTTTGTTACTCATATTTGGAGTATTGTATAAAGATGCCTAAACTATTTGATCATCTGACCGAAGAAAGAGCGGCAACATATAAAGAGGCAGGAACCCTCTCCACCTAAGCTGTATGTTTGTAATACATCTTGAGATTTTGAAATCTTTTGAATGGCTGAATAAACTGCTTTCTAGTACCCATTGTTAGAAGGTAGAAGAAAGACTCAAGTTCTTCAATTATGATTTTGTTGCAGCAAGAGAGGGCGAACACAGCTACAAAATTGCTCCATAGGATAGGCCTAAAAGCCTTATCAGCTACAGATAGCAATACCAAATCTTAAAAGCAGGAGGAAACAAGCGCGCATCCTCAACCGAGGCCTTTGAAGAAGAGTGATGGAGTACATTGAGAACGATTCAACAAAAATCAGGATTCTACTCATTTACAGCTAGATCATGCGCATGTACAGCTAGCTGCTATCCCTAAGGGAAGCTTCTCTTCATTCTAAATATTTTGATCTTCATGAATCTTTATGGTGTTGCTCTATTCATTTTAATTTGTAATCTTTTGGTTAATGTTGTGATCTTAGTGAATCTCTATGGTGTTGTGTTAGTCATAAAACTTTTCAGAGAACCATCAGCTAACCATAGGATTCAAAATCTATATAATCAAGTCCATTCACATATGAGACCATTTCCTGAATAAGAGCATCTTACATGAATATAAAAACACAGAGACACAATAGATGATGCGCAGATTAGCTTATTATACTGTGCTATATATAGCTTAATGACTGTTCTAGTCGGGGATGAGGATAGCAGTTAAGGCTAAGCCAAGCACCCAATTTAGAAGCTCCATTACCTGGGAATAGAAGCATATCTTTCTTGAAGACATCATCTCACCAGACTTGGCTAAGTTGAATGTCGGTCATGAAATGAATAGGTTGATCTACAGCAGCAGATTCGATTGAGTCACCGAAGCACTCAAAGTTGTATCTTGGTACTCCATATAAGCAGACAGAAGGAGCCCCATTGGCGCCATTGATGAGGTCAGGAAAATTGTAACCCGACAGCCCTATGTTATCAAATCCGATGCTTGTGGTTGCAAAACTATCTCCTTGAGGCAAGTAAAGTCCCAGCTCATCAGTTAAGGATCCGAGGGATGATTCAATAGCCGAAATATGGTTACTTGATCCTAAATCTAAACCAGTTAGACCATTCTGACTTCCACTTGGATTAAAGTCGAGTGAAGTGCTGCTGGTGGATCCAAATATGTCAATGTTTAACGCACAGCTCTCAGATTGCGATACAGATCCAGTCGGTTGCCCGATATCCAATGGTTGCCCAATTACATTGCTGCTGAACTCAGGACTCAGAAGCTTGCTGTCGATGATTCCTCCATTGTCTCTGTCAGAAACAGATTGCCCACGGCTGATACAAGTAGCAGGCTGTTGGAGGTCTGCTTGAATGTGCTGTTGTGGAACATGAGCTGTCATTTGGTTGCTGAAGCATTCCTTTAACCGGCTAACTGGCTTACACTCGTCCACAAAGGGCATCTCAAGTGCTTGCTGTTGATGAGGCTTGTACTCGAATTCGAAAGGTGAATGCTGTATTGCTCTACTCCAAGTGAACTGGGAAGCAAGGGGAGAATCAAATGTTGTATAGCTGATCTTGGGTCTAGGTGATCCAAGGGAACAGTCAAGTCCCATGTTTGGACAGATTGTTGCTTTGTGAACGCCAGCAATTTCATTGCTAAAAGGAATCTCGGTTTCTGTCAATGGCCATACATTGATACTAGTTGGACCCATTTCATGTGGTTTGCCATCTATACTCTTAACTGGTGATTTATAATCTGGACATCTTAAGTTGGCAACAACAGCCTCAGCTTGTTGCATACCATTCGAGTTCTGAATTCCATAACCTCCCCCCGAATCCTTTGGAGACTGATCCGAGTTCTTAGATCTTCCTCCACATGTACTCTTCGATTCGTTGTCTTTCCCCAACCTACTCAAATAGAGGCGATACTTCTGCATAACAGGTAATACTTTTTCAGAGAGTTACAAAGAGACCAACTAGAGTGCTTAAGATAACTATACAATATGGCTAATCCATGATAGAAGTAGAGAAAACTTGTGGATTATCCAAGAGGGCAATATAGATGCAGTGCTAGCAATATAAATCAAAGCTCATGAATAAGTGTGCCTTTTGTTTTCCGTATACATACACTTCTCAAGCATTTATAAGTGGTCACTGTGGACAAGAGCAGCTATGGGATTGCCATGGAACAAAGATAATCAACACAAATAAGTACTCTATAAGCTGTAAGCATATCAAACGAACATAAAATCACATGGAAGAATGGAACAAAGATAATCTTCACACGCTTTAAAGATATGCAATACGGAACATGTCAAAATACAAGCTGGAACCATGTCGATTCAGATGAAGGAGATTTACCTGCAAATGGCTTGCAACGTTCTCTCTTGTTAACCAAGGCACATTCATCAAGTCGAGTATCCTTTTTGGCCCAACTTCTGCAAATGAAACGAGAAGGATTGTTGTAACGTATACATATAGATACATCAGTACCAGCTAGACACAAGGGATTTAACTAGATAAGGCTTTATTCATTAAGAAAGTAAACACCAGCATAAAGAATCATGAAGAATAAAAAGTTTACTACTTACTGTCGAAACCTATCTGATTAACAGCTCTGACAAATTTCTGATGGAGATCAATGGACCAAACAACTCGAGGTCTCTTTGAAGAAGAATCATTCAAGTCTTTGTCACCGTGCTTGCTGTCTACGTCCTTCCTTTTCCTTAAGAAAGTTTGTTCAGAATTGGTTAAGAAGTGGCCACCATCTGAAAGGTCTGCTGCATATTTGAATAAATGAAAATCATCATCATCAAAGTTGTCATGACTTTCAATGTCCCGAATTTCATGCATTCTCTTTCTGAAGACATGCTGCCATATGTTCTTCAGCTCTTTCATCCGTATGGGTTTCAGCAGATAATCACAGGCTCCATGCTGAACACCTTTCATAACTCTGCTCGTCTCGCCATCCACAGACATCACTGCAGAAGTTGTACAAAACGTTAGATGTTAAAGGCTATCACTAAGCAATGGGATGAAATTTTGTTAAGCATATAACTTACTAATAACAGGGAGATCCATTTCAAGTCCGACATGCTCAAGGAGCTTAAAACCATCCATGTCTGGCATGTTAACATCACTGATGACGATATCAAATCCCTCTTTTCTTTCCCGGAGCAGTCTAAGAGCCTCTCTTGCCAGACCACATGTAGTAACTGGATATGCAAAGATGAAAAAAGACATGAAAATGAGTAAAACCAAGTTTCAATTCCAAGACCGGTCTGCAAAGTGAATATGCAACTTCTATCAGTTCATTACACTTTCCATGGTTATTTTTTGTGTAAAAAACTGAAATTCAACATAAAAATGCTAGTTCTGCTGGTCCAAGTATAACCTCAGTTCTATCATATTACGCTCCATTTTATGTTTTGGGAGGGTATTCAATTCAAGATTGGGAGATCGAAGCAGACCAGAGGGGCACCGCCCGGAATAGGTGAAAACTTTGGACACCACTTGGAATTTGCCAAAACTTGTTGGAGTACCACTCATAGAAATATCCTACAATATTATAACTTTGGGGAGTATTTCTTAAATTTAGCTTTCAAAACTCATCCATTCTTGTCAAGTTGTCAATCAATCTACTTCCATGGCATATGGGTTCATGGTTGCACACTTCCAGTAGGTTAGTCAATCATATAGGGAAGTGTAACATAAGATTCACAAGTTGCTTGAAGCCCTCGTGAATTTTAGACCACAGTTTGAACCAATTAACATGACTGAAGCCCATATTTTATTAAGAGAGGGCAAGGTAAATTGACAAGGGACTCTCCTCCTTCACCTAAGATCGAGTTCGAATCACGTATCACCTTACCCCGCTTACCTAGGCGAAGTGGGATTTCAACCAAAGATGTAGTGCTGTAATTTATGGTCCCAAAAGGGAATCTCTCCTCACAAAGTCATTCCCCACAAAATTAGCACAATATCTCTCACTCACCATCTTTTGGCATAGAGCACACAATACAGTTGAGCTTTAGATTGGCAATTTTCACAGGCCATGAACTATTCAAGACAGCCAACAGCAGTTGACAACTTCTGAATAGGACATATCACTGTACATAGAATGTCAAAACATGTAATCTTTTTTCAGAGTAAGCTCAAACCTAACTAGCAAGTAAACACTTCAATAAAAGTCAAATTTTTGAAATTCGCTTGATGAAAAAACCCACAAAGCAAACTGTTAAAAAGGAGGAGGAAAAGGCAAGGAACCTTCATAGGAGCACTTCTTGAGCATCTTCTCAAGTATCTTCAACCAGGTAGGATCATCATCCACCACAAGCACTCTGAGGCCTGCAGGGAAGGACTCCGCCGCCCTTGGTGAACTAAACCCACTTTCCATCATCATGATCATCACCACAGCTCCTCAAGGAGACCTAACAAATTGGGGTTCACAATTTTGAAGAAAGGGCAAACTCACTCACGTGCTATGCTCTCAGAGACGGAGCAAGTTCAATTCAAATCATAAATGGGGGAAATTTGCTGGCTATAAAAAGTTGGGGGGGGGGGGGGGGGGGGGGGGGGGAATTCCTTATTTTGTGGGTATTTAATCACCTTTCTGATAGGATCTTAGCCAATACCAAATTGCCAATCAACACACCCTCACCCACACCCAGAGAGGGGGCAACCCAAAAACAAAAAGAAAGGTTCTCTTTTCCCTTTGGTTTTATAAAATTGAGGGGAAAAAAGGGGGAGAAAGAGACTCAAGGGGGAAGTGCGTCCTCTGAGTTTGGGGGTTTTGCTTCCGCTTACCTTTTTCACAAGCTTTATTCAGTGTGTATGAGGGAAAGAGAGAGAGGTATTTGTGTAGAAGAAACGCAGAATAAACGAATATTGGCGCCGGCTACAGGAGAGAGGAGCCCCCCCACAGACCCCCAATTGCCTGGTTGATAGGCTAAATAGGCTTACTATTTTAACGGTCATCGCTACACTTTTCCCTCCCTCTATGCCGTTTTCAATTCCCCTCGCCTTCGTACACTTTCAATTCCAGTTCCACATTTCGGCTTCACAATCACATGTCCTAACTTTTCTTCTTCTTCTTGTTATATACCAACACTAGTATAGATCCCGTTCCGTGTACGGGGAATGCGTTAATCTAACTGTAAATTATTTTTTTTCTCCAAAAAATAATATAAATATAAATAAAATTAGTTCGATAGGTTATATATAATCTAAATATCTTTTAATTAGATTCTCTCAAAATATAAATAAAATTCACATTTATAAGGTACTACGTAAAAGTTTTTTTTTTCTAATCTATGGTTAATTAAATCTCATGTAATTTAATTAGATAGTTGATTTTTAAAAATATTTTAATATTCTTTTTTATTAAATATGTAGTATATATTTATTACATTGGTTTACTAAAATATCTATGTACGGATGGATTGTGGCTAGGCAAATTTGCTAAAATAACCCATTTCGGTTAAACCCTTGCACACATAACCCAATCCGGAAATTTTTTTGCTAAAATGCGGATATCCGAATTCAAGTGACAACCGGTAGCCGGTAAGAGCCAGGAAAGAGGAAAAAAAAAGGACGGGAAAGGGGAAACAGAGGAGGAAGAAGACGCCCAATAGAGGAGAAGGAAGACGCCCAAATCTCCCATTCGAGGAGAAGGACGACGATGTACGATGGGGGCAGCGGCAGCGTTGGACAGTGGTGGTCTTCTTCTCCGAAGAGGGGAGGAAGAAGGGAGAAGGAAGGGGGTCGGGGGCGGCGGCTAGGGTTCCAATCGGGGCCCTCTGCGACCTCTCCCTCAGCCGCAGCCGTGCTCCTGGATCCCCATCGATCACCCTTGCATCCACTCGTATTTGAAAGCCTCCGCGATGAGGCCTCGTCTCTCCGTTCTTCCGTCTCCTCCATCCTCCTCAGGCTAAAAAAGGTACTAACGCAACTTCATATCTAATCTGGTGTTAGGGTTGCTGGTTGATATTGTTGATGGCGGATTGAGAATTTGTTCCTTTTATTTTGAATTTTGAGGTTGTTGTTGTTGCTTGTTGGTTATTCAATTCCGTAAATCTAACTGTAACCCCCCTTGAAAAATCAGTGGACTTATTTGAGGTAGTAGTAACCAAAGCTAGTGTTCAATTCCATGTTTCTTCTGGGTTTAAGTTATTTGCTCATTCATTGAATGGATTTGATCACTGGCAATGTATTTTATGATTTAAGAATTGTTTCTTTTTAGAAAATCTGAGGGTTCATGGTCTTTTTATGCCTAGGTATGTATTGTAAATTGTATGAATAGACCTTGAATTTATAGGATTTGTTTTTGGTGGTGTGATGAACAATATTGTATGCTGAAAATTGATTATGTAGGTGGTTTCTTGTTTTATAAATAGGCAGAAAGTTCAGCAGTTGAATCAATAACTGCTCTAGCTAAAGTAGATACTGTCAAACATAGAATGGAAGCTGCATATAAGGCTGGATGATATGGTTCAACCTCGCCTAACTGATGCTTTATCTAATTGGAAGGTATTAATGGCACTTCAAAATTTATGCGACTTTTGCTATATGTACTGCTCGACGCCAAGAAATGAATCCATTATGTAGCTAGATAAAGATAGATTGATAGGTATCCATCCATTATGTATCTCATTTGTGAATCTATTCATTCATTACCCATATGCTATATCTATTGCCTGCTGAAATTGTTCAATTTTGTCTTTGTGACACCTACTGTTGGGAATTGAATTGACAGTTTGCTTAGGGTTCCTCAATCAATGGCTTTAAACTGGTCTTTTAACGGGGTAGCTTTGTTGAACATTGCATTTGCTATGGCTAAGTGTATGGTTGCCTCAATATTTAGAGATGATGGTGTGTATATTGTGTACTTGGATTTACATGACACATAAAACATGAAACTTGACACATGAATTTTTTTTCTTGACACATGAATAATCTTAATAAAAAATATTTTTGATAGTTGTGTGGAAGATAGTTGTCTGACAAGGTAACAGGTCCTTCTTAGATTATTTCCTTTACTTGACGAGCTCTTGTGTGAAAAAAGAGGTAAAGTATTAATAAACAACAATATATAGCATCCCAATGTTAGCCTATTAGCTCAAATGGAAGAGCGATGTGCTCATGCACAAAGATGCGGGTTCAAATCCCGCATAGCCTAATATAAAATTATGTTAACAAATTTCTTTGTTAGCTGATTTTTAGTTGGTCTTATTTTTAATTGATTGCATTATTGTCATGTCAAGTGACGTAGGTGACGTGTCAAACCTATTACCTGTCATGTTAAAAACACATCTTACGATGAATTAACACACAGGGAAGATGAATTCCAGGTTAAAAACCCTCTTCAAATGAGACTTGCTTTCCATCTTAGTCATTGACTACTTTAACTCAGACAATGTCTCTCTTTTACCGAATAAGCTGGCAGGTGTGGGATTATAGAGAAATTGAGATGTTAAAATCTTCATTTCAATAATCTAGTCGGTGCGAGATTATAGAGAAATTGAGATGTTAAAATCTTCATTTCAATAATCTTCATTTAAAAAAGATATCGACCGTGAAAAGCTTGCCTTAATGAAAGAAAATAACATGACAGGTAATGCTATTAACATGACAGGTAATGCTATTAACATGACAGGTAATGCTATTAGCATCTGACAATAAATATGTGTCATGGAAATCCATATCTCATGTTTGGCCAAATTTTCATGAAGAAAAAGGTTGATTACATCTTTATAAAGCCGTAGGAAGTTACAGAACTCGATTTGGTGCTCTGTGGACAAATTTACTAGACACCAATCGATAGTTTACTGGACACCAATCGATAGTTTACTGGACATGGTGACAAATTTACACAAACCATATTTTTTGTTTTTCCACTAACCAAGATGCACTTATCATTTATGCAACCAGTGTGTTAGGCTCATAAAAAGCAACATATACCAACAGGAAAATGTGAGGATCCACCATCCCGTCTAATGCCGACACCGTGTCCACGACCTGCCAAGACACGACCTCCTCTAGTTTCGTTGTTGGCGTATGGATCCACTGCCGCCCATATCTGCTCCGCCACGAGATCAGCGTATGATCATAGATCAGCTGAAGCCTCAAACTATTGTCAGTCATTTGTGAAAAGCTTGCCTTAATGAAAGAAAATCACATGACAGGTAATGCTATAAACATGACCGGTTATACTATTTAACATGACATATAATGTGAATAACATGACAGGTTATGCGAATCGATCATCTTCTCTTTAATGAAAGAAAATAACATGACAGGTAATGCTATTAACATGACAGGTTATACCCTTTAACAGGACAGGTTAAAACCTTTAACATGACAGGTAATGCGAATCGATCCTCTTCTCCTTAATGAAATAAAATAACATGACATGTAATGCTATTAACATGACAGGTTATACCCTTTAACATGACATGTTATAACCTTTAACATGACAGGTTATACCCTTTAACATGACAGGTTATAACCTTTAACATGACAGGTAATGCGAATCGATCCTCTTCTCCTTAATGAAATAAAATAACATGACATGTAATGCTATCAACATGACAAGTTATACCCTTTAACATGACAGATTATAACCTTTAACATGACAGGTAATGCAAATCGATCCTCTTCTCCTTAATGAAAGAAAATAACATGACAGGTAATGCTATTAACATGAAAGGTTATACCCTTTAACATGACAAGTTATTTGCTGATCTACAATCTATAAGCTTATTCGGTAAAAGAACTGGTTAGAAGGGGTTGGCAAACACGGAAGTGATGGTGGAAGAACTGGTTAGAAGAACGCTAAGCGCAACGTCCCCTTTGCTCAAGAAGCTCGCATAGCTAGATAGCTGGGCACCGGCAACACAAGTTGTAAGGATGAATCCAGAATTGAACATTGGCGACATCCCAAATTCAGTATGGGTGACATGTAAAATCAGTATGGGTTATCGGTTATTTTTGGTGTTGCTGTCATAGAAAAGAGAGGAAAAAGTGCATGGTTTCGATAGAAAATTGTGTAAAAATCTAAAACGTGTCCAGTAAACAGTCAATTGGTGTCCAGTAGGAAACCATTAGGTGTACAGTTAATATTTACTATTGGCATGGTCACCCTTTACAACACAACGTCATGTAAATATTAATTAGTGTCATGTACAAACACTGAGGCTGGAATGATGAAATGGATGGGTGGCAGGTAAATTTGATTTGTATGAGATTGATCTAACATGACAATAGTAAAAATCAACAGCCCAGTCTATGATTCCGTACTGGACACCCTATGGTTGTCTACCGGACACATTTTGGTTGTTTCCTATCTTATGTGTTATTCACTGGTCTAATGACCTCCATTTCTTATTTTTATTAAAATATTCTATTATATAGAATCTACGTTAATCTTATTCAAATCACGTCTAACGGACCGATTATCATATAATTACCCGTCACCCATATTAAATTTACATGTCATCCATACCAGATTTACATGACACAATGTTTTAAAGGGGATTCGAACTTCGAACTAGTCCCTATTTTGATTGAGTTATACTCCATCCATTAAGAAAAACATGTCGTTTTAGGAGTAAAATCTTGTTAAGAAAAACTTGTCGTTTTAGGTATTTTGGTGTTCACTTTCCAAAATTACCCTTGTCATGATTGGATGTTTGTTAGTTGTAGTTTTCAATAAAGTGGAAAAGTAAAGTAATAATTAGGGGTATAAGTGTACTTTTGTTTGCTTTTATTTGCTTTCTTAAATAATGTGCAAATTTCTAAAACGACATGTTTTGATTAACGGAGGTTAAGTTTGTTATCTTTATTAGCGAAGTGATGAGTAAATTAAGATCAAATTGAAAGCAATATATATTATGTTCGTTAACTGATGAGTAAATTAAGATCAAATTGAAAGCAATATATATTATGTTCGTCAACTGATTTTTCAGTTACTTCTTTGAGGCTAGAATGATGAAATAGAAAGTAAATCTATTAATGAAAGAATACAACATCTTTATTTTCTTTGGCAAGTTGTAACACATACAGAAGGTCGGGGATTTGTAAAACAATTCACGTATTGCCTCTCTAGAAAGCACAATAGGCTGATTAGAGATAAAAAAAAAAACGAATGAACGAAGATTAAAAATTAGCTTCCAAGTGTACTTTCCTCGTGTCCCCAAAACAATCAAGCTTGCATCCGTTCGCAATTACATTAACACTATCTACTGCACAAAAAAACAGCATGTTGAGTTGATGTCATACTCTCTCCTTGATCCCCTTTATTTTTATTTTCAGGCTCTTCAGCTATCTCCTTTGAAGCACCTGTCGTAGCTACTAAGGTGAGATCAGATTTTCCTATATCCGGTAGCTCACCAACAGCAGAAAACACATTGCAAATTATAGCAGCGGTAGCACAAACAGTAGCTTCCTCTGTCAGAGTGCACCCCCGTCTGTCCATTCGACATTGTAGCCTTATTATCAGTCTCCACAGTGGCATTATTCAAAACAACCTATGAACATCGAGCGATCAAAGTAAGCAAAAACTTCAAAATAGAAAAAAGGCATCTTGTCTGCCATCAGAGACAATGCTCCTACATAAATGAGGTTAACTTTGAAAAAATGTCGGATTTCTGCACAAGCACTCATCCTGTATATGACTAGATTAATTTTTATTGTTTAAGCTGAATCCACAGATTTAAAATGTAAATGGTTGAAAAAGATGTTCAATCATTTTTCTAATACCCATCAAGATTGACATACATTTGTGTTACGCAATGCTTGAGTTGCAGTGGATAGACCAGCTACAAGAGAGATGACCAATAGCAAGCCAGAAGAATAAAGTTTCCAAAATAAATATGTTGACAAGGCAAGAGAGCAACAGAAAACCAGGCATCGCAGCATACCAACAGGAACATTAAGGAGGTTAGACTACCGAGTGAAGACCATTGTTTGAAAAATATGATCAAAATCAGCATTTCGGCGATTAACTGCGCCCAAATGTGTAGCTAAGTGATAGTTGACAAAACACAAAATTCTGTCATGAACCCTCAACCTCAAGCCTACACCTCCCTGCATAGCATATATAAAGTAATTTGAGATGTCAGAAATTTTCAAGGATGAATTATAAAAATCAGTTTCAATTTTGTCTAACGAAATAAGATGGATCTACAAAAACAGTTTGTGGGTGCAGGAGCCTTTCTAGCATATGATAGTCATTGCTACTAAATGAATAAGAGCATGACTAATTCATATCAACTCACTTTAGCAAATGCTACAAGGAATGATAGGGTCATAGGTATACTACACAATCAACATATCACCGCTTGAATTTGACCATATATCAAGAATTCAAGTACTCTATAAAACCCAAAGAGCTGGCATAGCCTCTCTCTTGTAACCTTACTGGAGCTTTCTAGCGCAAGTCACATGTATTATTATTTTATCTTCAAAATAAGAACAGGGTAAATTAGTTAGAATGTCCAAACAATCTAGCAGAGGAGGGATCATTTCACTCCACTTTTGACTCTTGATTTCGGACATGAAAATTATCTTGGACAAAAACATGAGCTTGAGAGATTTGAATTGAGAATTTAATCCGAATCAAATATCAAGTTGACCGCCCAACAAGATAGATAAACTGATAGCTCTATAGATAATGCACTCACAGAAAAAAGTAACACATAGATCAAGTGTTCTTTCACATGACGCTTACTTTAGTTTTACATGACACTTACTTTAGTTTTACATGACGCCCAATAATCCATTCCTTTTTGAATCTGTGCTATTGATAAATTCTGTAGTTCAGGTTAAATGTAAAAAATAAGTATCATTCTAGGTTGGATTATGGGTTGAACTTCAAGGGGTTAAATAGTTTAATTTGGCTCAGTTTATTTTACATCAGGACAAGTTGCCTATACACAAGATTCAACAACACCAAAATTTGCTTGGAACCTGACGAAACTTGAATGAGAACTCAACCGCATTTAGATAATGGTCATACCTGGGCTTTCAAATGCAACCTTCCAATGTCCAAAGGAAATCCTTCGGCTCCTTCCATTTGAGCTGGATCCATGCTATCATCTCCATAGAGAAACTGAATGATAGAAACAAAAACTCATGACCAGAATTAATCTTATGCAGTTGCTCAGCTCAATACCAGGATCAGAAACAAAAACTCATGCCTATTCGTATGCCAGTTTCAGTAAATGATTGATCACATAGAAGAACCCAGTTTCAGTACATGAATTTCACATGCCCATATATTAACATGACGCGCATATCTTTATACATGACGGATGGCAATACGGACATGACAGTAAACCAAACTACACATGAATTGAACATGATCTAAACAGATTTTCATTACTCAATCCCATTTTTTGTTATCATCCCTCTTAAAGAATCTAAACAGATTTTCATTGCAATTGACTTATAAGTTGCTTCAAGGGTGTGAATAGCAACAACAGATCTCATATATGAAAATCAATTCACGCAAAAAAAAAATCAATCCGGAAAAGAAAGAAAAAGGTGAGGAAGATATCTCAGATTCTCAATTCAGAAATTAGGGGATTCAGGTCTTCAGGTAACATGAAATTCATAAAGAGACAAGGAAGATAACTCGATTACAAAATTAAGGGATTTAGAGCACCTCAATTAAGAAAGTAGGGTATTCAGATAAGAAGGAGAATAGGACAACAGATGAAGAAATTAGAGCGAACCTAAGCTTGAAGGTGGCGAATCCGACGAGGCATTGAGGCTGGAGGCGGCGTGACGACCGATGGGATGTCGGGATATGCAGACCGCGGGAGATTAAATGAAGAACGGTGTGATAAAGGCATAAAGGCAGCGTCTCCGACGAGGGCACTATGACTGGTGGTTTGCACGCCCAACCTCCTTTGTCGGAAAACCTAAAATCAGAAGACGAAGGAGTAACCTCCTTTGCACTCGAGCCCTTCCGCCGAGCCGGAGACCGCGCCCGCCTCCAATCCCATTCCTTCTCCCTTCCCCTTCTCTCACGCTGGCTCTCTCTTTCTCTCTTCTGGAGACCGGTTACTCCAGGTAACGTTTACCGCCTGGGATGTAATTTTTTAAGGGGGGAGGGTTAACCCTTGCAAATTGAACCGGATATGGGGTTAGGCGTACAAACCAAACCGGGGCAAGGGTCATATAGTTTAAATCCCTCTTGTGGCTACATATATGGCTATATAATGTTTTAATTATTTATTTTGTCCTCAAAAAATAATATAGATAGATATAAAATAACAATTATTAAATGATTGATTTTGATATAAATAATTCTTTCCATCAAAAAATAATCTAAATATAAATAAAATAGCACCTATCAAATATTACATATTTATCTATTAATATTTTTGGTAATTATGACTATGAAAATTAGTTTTATTAATTATTTTTATTATTACTACTATTACGTTTAATTATATTGATATAGTTTTTTCCTTATATAATATTTACTCTTTTATAAGATATTCCATCTATCCAATTATATGTGTTAATGGCAAAATAAAATAATAATTTTTATTAGACTTCCTTTTTGACGGGAGAAAGTTATGCGAGACGCGCTCACGCGCTGCCACGTAGGCAAATTCACTCACATGCCGCCACGCAGGCACCAATGCATCGGTTTTAGTATATGTATATAGATAACTAGTAAAGGGTGCTAAAATTGACCAAAAAAAAAGGGTGATGATATCTTCACCGCTAATTTTTACTATTTCCACCGCTAATCACTGCATAGATATGCGGTGGGTTTAATGACAGTCAACGATCCCACCGCATAGGTATACGGTGGGTCACCGCAATACTATACGGTGGGTCACCGTACACATGCCAAAAACCGTTGTCATAATGGTTCAAATCCGTCGCCATAACCCACCGCATATGTATACAGTGGGTTTGAACCGTCGCCATACAACCCAAATCCGTCGCCATAACAGTCCAAAACCGTCGCCATAACCCACTGCATAGGTATGCGGTGGGTTATGGCGACGGTTTTTGGATAACTTCTAGAACCCTTTCCAATTGCCAAAAACCCAATGCATGTATACCGTCGCCATAACCCACCGCATAGGTATGCGGTGGGTCTGGAAAAAAGTGGATTAAGACCACCGCATACCTATGCGGTGATTAGCAGTGGAAATAGTAAAAATTAGCGGTGGAGATATCGTTTCCGATTTAAAATTGACATGAGAGTTAATCAAGAAATCCGAGTTTCTAATTATAAAAAGGAAGGATCGAGCCTCTTATGATGGTTGAAGACAACTATGAGTTTTTATACCTTAACCCTTTTAGATCTCATAGATTTGGTAAAATAATTTCAGATAAAGTCGGTTAAATTTTAACCAGTGGTTTAAATTCAAATCAGTTTAGCTATTTTTTAATTTATTTTTTAGTGTCGATAAATTTATGTAGTGTAATTCTATCAATTTAATGGAGTTCAAATGATCCTTAATGCCCAAACCAAGTATGCATTTTCTTTTTTTTTTTGAGGGATGAGAGAGGATGGTATACAACTTATTTCACATAGTGAACTATATTTTTCAAATGTGCGTGTTGTATTCCTAAACTTCTCAAAATTTTTACTATATAACACTTATAAGTTTTTTCACCATAACTTTTAAAGTAGACTAAAAAAACTTGTAAAGAGAGACAAAAGAGAGGACAAATAAAAGAATTTTCACCATTTAGATAACCAAGAGCTTGTGATGGCTGAAGATAACCAAGAGCTTTTACGTCTCTTATACTATTGATGGATGAGGTATATGCATTGTTATTTGTCGATGATATTGTGTTGATTGACAACGTGGAAGCCGAGGTCAGTAGTAAATTGGAACTATAGAGAAAATCTCGAGGAGTTTAGCTTTAGATCGAGTAGGACAAATACTGAATATGTTGAGTTCTATATTGAGATGTCACCAAGCTAAAAATCTCGTTTGAAAGACATTTTTTGCTTCTTCAGTTCTATCTTTATGACCCACAGAAGGCCATTTTGGATGTCATCATGTTGTATCAGAGAAATACATGCAATTTCAAGAATTAGGGATTGTCGATGTATACAAATGGATGACTCAATAATTAGGATATTAAAGATTGAATCCAGGTGGGTTGATAGAGGTCAATCACAGGTCTGGTTGCTTCCTACCGATTCCACCGCCAATGCATGAATGAGTGGTGTATCATCACTAGAGCACAGTGGTGGCTGCAGATTTACTATAGGGGGAGGGGGAGTGCAAAATTTTTGTTTCAGAAAACTTTTTTCCTCGGTATATATAATGAAGAAATTTTTTAAAAATATTGAAAGAAAATCATAAATTGGGCTTTAAATATGATATTTTATTACAAAAATTTATACAATAAAATTTAATAATTTTTTAATATATATATGTAGCATGATGAATATTTTTTTGAAATATATTGAAAGAATTTTTTTTTTTTTTAAATATGTCATTTGTAAATGGAATAAAATTGATAGGAATGAAAAGTGTAGTAAAAAAACCCATAGATTGTGGTTTAAATGTGATAGTTATAGTCAATATTTTTTTTATGGGAATAAAAAATAGAATAATTTTTTAAAATATATGTGTAACATAAAGAATACTCTTATGAGAAATATTAAATGAAAACTATAAAATTTGATTTAAATGTGACATTTATAATGGGACAAATTTGATAGGAGTAAAAAGTATAGCAAAAAAATAAACAATAAGGTTTGAATTCATAACCTCTTAGATTACTTCTGATTCATTTTTTTTCTTTACCAATTAAGCTAGATAACATTTTTCTTCCACATTTTTTTTTCCCCTTAATTTTTTTTTAAAAACACCACCATTTTCCGACGCCGGCGGGAGGCCACCCCTGCCTGAGCATCAATGGATGGGATGTTGTTTTTCATGCTCAGTTTGATAGGTTTTGACCATAGATAAGGGTTGCATATTACACTTTGTCTAGAAGTTATTGTGCGATGTTTGTATTATGTGTTTCCAATCCAAATATCATAACAATGTTTTCACAATTTTATGACATTCTACTTTTTAACCATTTGGATTATAATTATATATTAGTTTATTCACCATCGACAAATAAAAAAATAACGTAAAGCTAGTTTATCACGTCTCATTGTACGTGGCGTACTA
Source organism: Persicaria tinctoria (assembly GCA_037127255.1). Lineage (NCBI taxonomy): Eukaryota > Viridiplantae > Streptophyta > Magnoliopsida > Caryophyllales > Polygonaceae > Persicaria > Persicaria tinctoria. The sequence goes on along the minus strand of JBANSL010000003.1, from coordinate 61,021,364 downwards.
GCCCGACCTAACCCGCCACTTCCACTTCTCATTCAACGTGGCAAGTCCGACGCAACCCTGAGTTTGACGTAGAATCAAACGTGGAGGACTTATTTTCAACATAGTCTCTGGACGTGGCTGTTCTAATTTTGGTGTCCACCTCCAAGCTGCTTCGTTCATGGAACCATGTTATTTCAGACGTGGATTAGGTTAATCCGGATTTACGGTATATATATCAACACCCATTGTGTTAAACAAATCCTTAAAAAGCGTATATATTATAATCACATTATAATTCTAATATAAGGGAAAAGCTTATCCGGCCCCTTCTTTCCATTGCAATCGTTTTGAACTGATTATTAAGAGTGATCAAATATAAGGGAAAAGCTTTATTGATCCGATACGGTCAATCAGAGAGAGCGAACCCTACAAGACTCGCCTATACCCCCGTTTAAACCCTTGACCTCACCCCGCAGTCAAGACCGTCAAGATCGTCAAAACCTGCTTAGACTGCAAAGACTCACGATAAAATCTGCCTACACCCTGCCTAGACACTTAACCCTACCCTACCACCAAGCATCCGCCAACCGTTTTTTAAAACATTGGTGCTATTTAATATACTATAAGCTAATACTTCTCTTTACTTATATATATATATATATATATATATATATATATATATATATATATATATATATATATATATATATATATATATATATATATATATATATATATATATATATATATATATATATATATATATATATATATATATATTGAAGGTTCGATAATGTAAAAACAAAGTAATAAGAAATACTCTAGAAGGGGGGTTGAATAGAGTATGCCCGTTTTTCGCAGAAAGTCTCAACACTTTTGGAGCTTGTACCAAAACCTTTGAGATTAAACCTGAATCACAAAGTTAGACAATCGAACCAAGTGCGGAAATAAGGTAAAGCAATAAGTAAAGGACGCAACGAATTGTTAACGAGGTTCGGCACGAACTTGGCCTAAGTCCCCGCCTAGGGTTCTTCCATAACCCTAGGATTCAACCGACTTTTATTGATTCACAAAGCTTAGGATCCTAATAGCTCACCGAGAAGCCTCTCTCCTATACAATTGCAATCTAGTCAACTCACGTTCCCTTGGAGTCCTAGACCAATCTAGAAGAGTCTCACCTCTCTCAGCTATCTAGTACAATCCTCTTACTCTCAGTGAATCAATCGCCTAGTGTCTACTTCCTGAGTTACAAACTCTCGAGTATAACACTCTCTCGAAATATATCCTATAAGCTCACTGTGTATCTCTCAAATGCTTTGAAACAAAATATAAGACTCTTAAGAACAAGCAGAGAGAACACGTTGAAGAGAGATCGTAAACTTGAGGGCTGATTGTGCAATGATATTCTTGAAGTGCGTCAGTCCTCTCTCTCTTCTTCATCTCCTTTATATAGTGAAGATCATCGGTGCCACTTGAGGAAGGAATCTTCTCCAACGGCTAAGAGAGGATCATGGCTTGAGTGCAATCTTCTATCTTTGGAAACTTCGGAAGCCATGATCTCGATTTGATCTTTCTCAGCTATGAACGCTTTAGGAAGGAGATATAATTCAAATAGCTTCCTGAAAGGTTAGTGAATATATAATAATAATATGGAAGCATATAATAACATAATATAATATTCGGACATAATATAATAAAGTACATGTTTTATGTTTCATTAACACAGCTGTTAGCTTCAAGACCTTTGACACAAACTGTCTGTCAAAGCCGTTGAAACTAATTCCGATTCTCATCAAGGGAGTGGAGTTATCATATATATATATATATATATATATATATATATATATATATATATATATATATATATATATATATATATATATATATATATATATATATATATATATATATATATATATATATAAGGCCTTATATTTACAATTTGTCACTCCTCCTCAAGTTTGGAAGCTGAGAACATCTTGATAACTCCTAACTTGCTCAAGTTCTTTATGTACTGATCATATGCTAATATTCTATGACTTATGTAAACGTATCAGCTGGTTGGTTTCCTATTGGAATGTATCCTAGTATAATCTCTTTCCTGATGAGCAAATCTCTTACAAGATGACAATCCCCTTCAATGTACTTTGTTCTTTCATGGAAAATTGGGTTTTTTTCTATGTGAATTGCTGATTGGCTGTCACAATAGAGCTTGAAAGGTTCTCTATGGGTGACACTTAAATCGTCCAGCAGCTTCATTATCCAAGTTATATCACACCAAGTGGTAGCCATCGATCTATAATCTGACTTTATAGATGACATGGGAAAATAGATCGATTTGTTTCTTGGTCCTCAAGGAGATTAAAGTAGTTCCCATCAAAATAAAAAAATCCAGTGATCGATAGATTTCTTGGTCCTAGGACACCTCATTCAATCTCCTTTTGACAACTCCTTGTGATCAAGATATCATCCATAAAAACAAGCCAGGTTGTGAATGTTTGATCTGTTTTCTTCACAAAAACAGAATATTTCGCTTCTGATTGAAAATATCCTGCACCTTTAACAACCCGAGAGAACTTTACAAACCATTGTTGTAAGGCTTGTTTCTGCCCATACAAGGACTTTTCAAGTTTGCATACCACTATTGTATCAAGTGTGCTCTCACTTCTCTAAGACTCCTCTTGAGAGCTAGCTTAATACTGCTTCAATTCAAGGTAAACTAGTGGAAATTCCATGTAAACCTCCTCCTCAAGATCATCATGAAGGAAGACATTTATAACATGAAGTTGTGAAACAAACCGATTCTTAGCAGCATCAATTGAAAGTAGTATCCTCATTGAGATAGTTTCCGCAAAAGGAGCAAAGGTCTCACTTTAATACATTCCTTCTATCTGAGAAAAGCCTTACGCTACTAGTCGAGGTTTGTATCTATCTAGAGTCCCATCAGCTTTAAACTTGAGCTTTCAGAACCATTTGCAGCTCACAACAGAAACATCAACATGTCTAGGAACCACTCACCAAGTGCTAGTACATTCAAGATCATTCAACTCAGTTAGCAGAGCCTTACACCAATCAAGACTATAAAGTGTCTTAGATACAGAAGATGGTTTAGTTAGTGATGCAACATTGCAAATGAACTTGTGAAAAGTGGTGAACATTTTTTGTAAGTCAAGAAAGAGGAAATGGGATAGGGAGAATAAGGCTTATTTAGAGAAGATGCAAGTTGTACAGAACTGGAGACTTTACACACATATCCTTCAACCAACTTGTGTAACGGCCCGGGATTATGATTCCCGGGTTACGTTTCGAGGGATGAAACCCCTCGTTAGGATCTTGTGCCCCGGGTACAGGTTGAAGGTTTGAAATTCTATCCTAACATTTTAAAGTGGGATTTCATACCCAAAATTCGAAGGGATCGTTGGAATCCCCGGGGAAGTCCCCTGTACCTGTCATAAGTCTAAGCGTGGAAAACCAATAGTCATTCAAATAGTAGAATCAAGGTGTAATACAAGAGGGTGCCACGACAGAGCCGGGTCAAAACCAAATCAATAAGCGTATTTATCGAAATCTAAGGTTAGACCATTTCTTTGCAATCGCCCAAGAGAGATCCCATGTTACAGAAGCAAGGAACAATCATGCTGCAAACAAACCTAAAAAAATATGTATGTGGGGGCGGTGATAGATCGAAGCCCTACGCAATATAATCCCAAACAAGCAGACACATACACACGCTAGTCCTAATAAAGATGCTTCTAGATGCAAGACATAATATTAACACACTAGCATGGTCCTAAGATCAAGTGCATAAATATAATAAGGCCTTAGCACCGGATACCATGTGGTATATCCCTCTCCTACCTCCACCCCCTTCCGATATGGCGGAGACTGGCCAGCTCGTGAATGCATTCCATATAATCGGGTGGCACGCATGCCCAACCCGTATCCACAATAAAGCCCGCAGGCATCTCATAATATAAGGAAGTTCATGACTCGATTGACTCAGGGCGGGACCCGATGAGACTAGGTCGTCCTATAACCCTAACAATGACTCTAGTTACTTCACAGATAACGGCCGTTCTGTTTACAAAAGCAATGAGTAAGCGAATGCTCAATCATGAGTGCAATCCTAGCAGGATACTACATGGCATGCTTTATTATGAATGCAAGCACCTAGTATGCACATGGCTACAAGCAGGGAGATCTCTTTTCGAATATGAGTGAGCTCATATAGGAACTCACCTGGAAGTGCAGAACAACAAAAGGCAACAACTAGGTATATAGAAAGCCAACATGTCACAGATGATCACCTAACACACATATAAGTAATATAAATAAATCTACTTCTAATGTTACTTAAAGCATATAATATCACACACAACACAGGAAGGAAGGGGAGAAGGAGAAAGGAGAAGCTCACTGAGGGCCTTCGATGCCGGAAAGCTCGGAGCTCCGGTGACGTGTGTCCGGGGCGTCGGGGGTCAATCTCTCATCGGAATCCACCTAGAAAGATGAGAGGGAGGTTAAAGGTGGGAGCTTTGCTCGATTTGAAGGTGAAGGAAAACAGTGCGGGAGGAGGACAATGGCGGCGCTCCGGCTGCTCCTGGTGGCGCTGTCCGCTATAGGTGGCTGCGGGAGGCTACTGATCTCGAGGAAGAATGAGTAGAGGAGCAAGGCGGGGCTGGGCTTGGTGTCTCCTCGGCTCGGCAAAACAGGGGTGTGGGGATGGAGCTAGTGAGCTACTGTTTTTGCGGAGGTAGGAGGCTGGTGACGGCGGCGATGGGTGGTGGCTGCCGGCAGAAAAGGAGGTGGAGTGGTGCGGTTGCTTGGCTCTCGGCAAAACCCAAGGGAAAGAGAGGGTGTTTGATTTCTTTTGGGTTTAAATTGAAATGTCTGAATGAAGTACTGTGTCTCTGATTTTTTTTTAGGGGAAGGGTCCAACTCATACATCACTGAAATCAAAAGAGGAGGAATACAATTTTGTTGGTTTTCCAAAAAGGGAGGAATAAAAGAAAGGAGGGAGGGATGGCTAGGATAAGATTTAACCCAATAGAGGAGAAGATGAGTTGGATAGGAATATTGGTCAAATATGGGATCAATTGTAGAGATTTGGGTAAGAATTGGTGATATGAGACAGAAATAATGTTCGAATTCAGGGGAGAAAGACGGATTCAATCGTCAAAATTAAAAATTGGGTCGGAATTCACTTTAAATTCATTTTTTAATTTCTTTTTTCCAAAAAAATTAATATTTGAAAATCCGGGCCTTTACATCATCCACCTCTAAAAACAAGTCTCGTCCCCGAGACTAAAACCACTTCAAAGTAGGAGGAGGAAGTTTTAAATCGACGAGTCCAAGGACCATGTCCATTGATATTTTAATCATCTCGGTTGCGTCTTCCGAGATTCTCACAACATCCTAGTCACGATCGTGACATCTCCAATTGGCCTTGACAAGTATGCAATAAGTGCCCCTATCACATCCTCGCTTCGACTTTTCGGAAGTACCACAACTCTAAAAGTTCTACAATATCATCACTAGGTCTTAGCAAGCACCCTACAAGCGCCCCCATAAAACGCTTGTATCCACTTCGTGAAGTATCATATAGTTGCCCGGGTTTGAAAAGTTTCAAAGGGGATTCCACAGTTGAAAAAGATTGGCCTCAAAATCATTGAAATTTCGATCGCGTTCGGTCTCTCAAAATCCAAGTTAGTCTTTTTCAAAATCGTTCAAAACCATTCAAATCAAGCGAACCTCTCAACTTCAAAACCATTCTAAAGCTTTTGAAAATCCGAGTTAGTCGTTTCCAAACTCTTTAAATCCCAAGTTGGTCAAGCAAATTAAGAACTTAAGAGGTGGAATCATCCACCTCTAAAGGCTAATCCCATATTCTCTTTCTAGGTTCCAATCTCAAAAGCAATTCTAGGTACGAATTTCTAGTAATTATCATAATCAACATAACCAAGACATGCCACCTCATAAACAACCAACCATCGAGATTAGACACACCAAAACCATAACATGAATAGCAATCCATCAACATGGCCGCATACTAGTATATTGGAACGTCACACTCAACATTAGCATTTGATGTTCCAAGTGTCACCAAATAAGAACGCATCAAGCAGAAATGTCATTTTTTTGAAAGGGAAACACAAACACATCAAGTTTCAACCTTAGTAGATCACAACAGCATGGTTTCCTACTTACCACTACCAACACAGCATAATTTTGTCATAATAGGGGTGTCAATCTAATAGAAAGGAAACAAGTCAGCATGACAAAATCCATTTCAACAAGCCAAAATATTGACCATTTTCATAGCCAAGGATCTAGATGAAAATCAATTTTTGAAATATCAATGCATAGAGGTATCAACACAATCTCATTTCAACAATTCAAGTTCAACTGTCAACACGGAATCGGTCATGCTCTCATGGTTCTGCAATAGCAAAGTCTAGCAATATAGCAGCACAAAATAGCATCACAACAACATTTAACTTACTAGGACATTGTATACCATTATATCAGGATAACATGCACCTTACACTATGGACCCTACATGCTACTGTCACTTAGCCCTCAAGTATTTCACGTCAGTATAATATAACATGATTTCACACTAAGTTTACACATCATTATCTCTCATTGTTCCAAACGGTCACATGTCATAAAGCTTAAGATACTATCATGCTCAGCAAATATTGCAGAATATCAGGTATCGACATAGCAAGCCAATTTACCACATAACCTCATGCTAAAAATAATTCGAGCAAGGTAATTAATATCATGCCAGCATCACAATATCATACTGTCACATATTATCAGGGTACATAATATCATTATTACCAACACAAGTCAGGATTTCAGCAGGTATAATTCACATTGCACGAGTAAAAGAATTTAGGCAAGGCCTACCGACACATAACACTATTCATATCACAAGGTCAGTCACATAAGAACACCAAAGCACTAAAATTCATAATCATAGGTAGAAGTCAACCAAGTAACGTCCACCACCAGTTCATCATTCAAAGAATCAATATGTCAGTTCCGGGACCTGGGGCTTATGGGCCCACCGTGCTTCCGCTGTGCCGCTCCCGTGCTATTTGGCTAAACGTGCTCTTTTCTACGACATCGTTCGTCAAAGTATTGCAAGCAACTTTTAAGTTAGTGGAGATAGGGGAGAGACAAGGAAGACAGCTCGGACTCCCCACGAAACCGAACACAGACCAACTAATGATGACACGACGAAAAAACAAGATCCCAACCCAAGAAGGAGTAAGGTGCCCTTATGGAACTCTACGAGGTTACACGCGTACGTGCAGCAAACAAAACACATACCAATCATGGAGTAAACTAGTTGCACCAATGTACACTAACATGTACCTACCTTAATGTAGGATGTTAAGAAATAGGAGCAACCAAAAACATGATCGGGTTCTACACGGGGCATAAGAGACTAGCTAGCAACTTTTCATTTCATATATCAGACAAGGTTGATATGTATAAGAAACATGTATATACGAATGCAATAATAGATGGGTGCGGCACATAGCTTATACAAAATCTAGTAAACATTACAGAGCATTACAGGTAGGGTAAATTACTCGTAACGGTACACATGGGCAGGTCATATAAAAGCGATACAGTAATCACATCTTATAGCATTGACTTCTCATAATGGGTAAGCTTGGGATGTCATCACACAAGGAGCTATGGGGAAAGTAAGTCCTTCATGATACTAGTAATATATTGTCAAGGATTAAAGGAATGAGCGCAATCAAGGATAATCGTTGAGGAATAATTTAACACCAAAATCACATTTCACGTATATATATGCATCTACCATGTTGTAGGGTATAACACGTAACGAGATAATCAATTGCTAATTAACACATATCCCACCAAAATATGAATTTATCTCATTAAGCATCGAAAGGACATCATGTGATAAAGACAACAATTCATATGAGAACACTCATAAGCATGCCACTAATCATACTTAGCACGAGACAACTTTGTGGAGGCATATCATTCTAACTGGACTAATAATATCTAACATGTTTTGACAGTCAAAAGATCATGTAGAGAGAGTATAACAAGGCTATCACAACCTATGACAAGAGTGGCTACATGAGGTGCAAGTTGAGGATGCGATTGTACAAGTCATATCTCTACATGCATAGATTTTACAAGATACTACAGGATAATCACAGATGTCAATGAATAAGATGCATTGAGCAACTCCACCTAATAGTGGGACGAGTCATAGAAGTTTAAGCAGGACTACTATTGCACCCAATCATTAGCACATATAAAAGGAATATAAGCAGTTTTGATGAAGGAGTCATGCACATATCATAGTGCAAAACAAGAGAATGCTCCTAAGGTATCATGTTTCAAAGGGACGGTAAGCTGCATAATGTATGCAAAGATAATCATGCGAGTGCTTTATAGCTATCGTGATGTGTGTGTGGACATGCGAGGTGCTAGATTATTCATTTGCGGAAGCATTAAGAATGTCAGGGGACATGCAGAAACAACATCGAGTGATGAGATGATAGACACACATTGATAATCACCTAATACTTAACCTGCGTTGAAAATAGGCACTAACTCTATAACTGGGTTTATCAATTCCTAAATAGTTAAAGGATTACATATCAGAGATGTTGGGAAGAATACAAGACCTCGCGGAGTCTATCATACGTGAGAATAGGTCATAAAGCATATAGAGCATGAATACACACAAGCCATAATTCATGGGTCCTATAAGATATATTTTAACATGATAAGATGCATGGCTATGCAACATAGGTTACATGTTCATTTGGAAAGTAGCACGGATGCATTTAAGGGTCAACTTATCGTAACGTGACCATATGAGGACAAGGGGAAATTATGGAGGAAACGACAATATGAGCTTAAGATAGTACGACTTCACATGAATATAAAGCATGCAAGTACACAAGTATAAATTGACAGTATACAACCAAGGCATGTATTTAACACATGAATATACCAAGTCACATCGTGATCCCACATGATACTAGCAATACATGATAAGACATGTATATCTTTTATAGAGTGAACAAGAGAACATCACGGACGATAGATTATAATCATGTTAGGAATGAATCATCATAAAAGTGCATGAAATGGTACAACAACTATCACATCATAGGACAATCATATTCACGTGATGAAGCAAGCATGGCAATTTATCACTCAGCGAGTCATATTGGAATTCATAAGCCCTATAGGATACTACCAACACATATCGAATATGAGTACAATCAATGTATTTCGACTAGACTCACCCTAGCATTCAGGTGTCATTTATATGCAAAAATATAATACTAACTTATGATTCGTACATACGTTCATTCGATTAGCACAATAGTTTGCAAAAAGCCAAATAAGCCACACTGTAATAATCTAGAAGCATGATAAACATATAGCGGAGTATAAAATGGGCCTAAAGCAAGATAGCTAGGCATAGATGTAAGTGTAGACAATTATAGGTCCGTGCAATATCTAAACGGCACATGCACAAAATATAAAGTCATGCATTCAGGGAAATACAAAAGGATACCACTGAGTAGGAGAAAACATCACGGAAATCAGGAAGGTAAGCATGCTATGGTTTAGTGGTCATAAAGGCACGTGGAGTAGCAAGAGTGAGACTAACGTGCTAAGGGTCACACTATGATGATCCTAATCCAAGAGAGTGAGTAAACATCATGCATTCATGCGAGTTCATAACTTGTGACATATGTGTTTAATCAATCATTAGTATAATGGTGCGGGGAACCAATGAAATCAAGTTGTGCATGCATGGGGGATATGACATGAATACAACAAAGTACGATATGAGACCTAAACAAGGTGACCAAGCATGAATATATAATGACTTACAACCACAAATCCACATTAAGGATCATCATAATATGTGCTGGGAATACCACATCACGTCGAATCATGCATATACAAAACCAGGAATTATAGTGGTGTGTGCTCGTGCGGCGTGTCAGGTCATATATTCATGAAAACTTGTGAGAAGTATGGAGGTCATCATGGCATGACAGTTGGGTAAGCATATTGGAAATTAGGCACCGTATAAATCAGGTTGACCATGAAGTTGTTACATACACCCATCAAGTAAAGAATTCATTCTATCAAGATATCAAAATGGAATGATCACACTACCATGGGCCTATGTGCAGAGGGAACATCAATCATGCAATCATGGACGAAGCAACTAAGGTAATCCCATAGAGATCTACAAGGGCGACTCTGACTCACTTCCATGACTCATTTCCCGTGGAATACTCGTGTAACTCTCGAGTAGGGCAGAAAAGGGTTCATGTGGTAGCGTACTCCCATACAACCTCAAATGTGGTTATTCCTCCCAATTTCCCATACAACATACCGACATCACAAGGAAAGCTCAATAAAGACGTTTAGTGGGGTCAAGAAAAGAAGACCGAAGAAGGAAGTAGTCAAGCTTAAGAGGTCAAAGGCAATCCCACAAGGACTGGAATCCTGACTCTATAATGGCAGAAGGTCTCCCCCGCTATTCCATTCACATAGGCATTTAACACATGATTCATAATCAACAATATCAAACAGGTCTCCAATTTAAGCATGCAACACTCAGCATAAAACAATCAACAATCAAGCTATCCTATGGCCACCCTTCGAGGGGCGACTGACCGGAGGAGCACAATCTCACGGTCTCTACCTAACTCGCCACTCCAACCACTACGGCGCAATCCCTTCCTCTCTTGGAGTCTTGTAGGCCAATCTGTAAAGAACAAGCTATATTTTGCCTACCCGTTCCCAACTACATCCAATAGGGATGGTCTAACGCCTTTACTACCCCTTTGTTTCTCTTAGTTGGTTCCAATCTATTTCTTAGTCCAAGTTCATATTTAGTTCGATTGAGTTAGCCATATTAAATTCATTTTCCCTTTCCAAAACATTTTGAAAAACCATATGAAAACATTGGGCCATTTTCAAAACCACTTCAACCTATCATACTCGGTGTGCACAACCTCGCTTTGATACCATCTTTGTAACGGCCCGAGATTATGATTCCCGAGTTACGTTTCGAGGGATGAAACCCCTCGTTAGGATCTTGCGCCCCTAGTACAGGTTGAAGGTTTGAAATTCTATCCTAACATTTTAAAGTGGGATTTCATACCCAAAATTCGAAGGGATCGTTGGAATCCCCGGAAGTCCCCTGTACCTGTCATAAGTCTAAGCGTGGAAAACCAACAGTCATGCAAATAGTAGAATCAAGGTGTAATACAAGAGGGTGCCACGGCAGAGCCGGGTCAAAACCAAATCAATAAGCGTATTTATCGAAATCTAAGGTTAGACCATTTCTTTGCAATCACCCAAGAGAGTTCCCATGTTACAAAAGCAAGGAACAATCATGCTGCAAACAAACCTAAAAAAATATGTATGCGGGGCGGTGTCAGATCGAAGCCCTACGCAATATAATCCCAAACAAGCAGACACATACACACGCTAGTCCTAATAAAGATGCTTCTAGATGCAAGGCGGAATATTAACACACTAGCATGGTCCTAAGATCAAGTGCATAAATATAATAAGGCCTTAGCACCAAATACCAAGTGGTATATCCCTCTCCTACCTCCACCCCCTTCCGATAGGGCGGAGACTGGCCAGCTAGTGAATGCATTCCATATAATCGGGTGGCACGCATGCCCAACCCGTATCCACAATAAAGCCCGCAAGCATCTCATAATATAAGGAAGTTCATGACTCGATTGACTCAGGACGGGACACGATGAGACTAGGTCGTCCTATAACCCTAGCAATGACTCTAGTTACTTCACAGATAACGTCCGTTCTGTTTACAAAAGAAATGAGTAAACGAATGCTCAATCATGAGTGCAATCCTAGCAGGATACTACATGGCATGCTTTATTATGAATGCAAGCACCTAGTATGCACATGGCTACAAGCAGAAAGATCTCTTTTCGAATCTGAGTGAGCTCATATAGGAACTCACTTGGAAGTGCTGAACAGCAAAAGGCAACAACTAGGTATACAGAAAGCCAACATGTCACAGATGATCACCTAACACACATATAAGTAATATAAATAAGTCTACTTCTAATGTTACTTAAAGCATATAATATCACACACAAGACAGGAAGGAAGGAGAGAAGGAGAAAGGAGAAGCTCACCGAGGGCCTTCGACGCCGGAAAGGTCAGAGCTCCGGGGAGGTGCGTCCGGGGCGTCGGGGGTCAATCTCTCATCGAAATCCGCCTAAAAGATGAGAGGGAGGTTAAAGGTGGGAGCTTTGCTCAATTTGAAGGTGAAGGAGAGGAAGAGCGAGCGGAGCCTTACCGAGGCAAAACGGAAAACAATACGGGAGGAGGACAATGGCGGCGCTCCGACTGCTCCTGGTGGCGCTGTCCACTGATGGTGGCTGCTGGAGGCTACTGATCTCGAGGAAGAAGGAGTAGAGGAGCAAGGCGAGGCTGGGCTTGGTGTCTCCTCGGCTCGGCAAAAAAGGGGTGTGGGGATGGAGCTAGTGAGCTACTGTTTTGGCGAAGTTGGGAGGCTGGTGACGGCGGCGATGGGTGGTGGCTGCCGGCAGAAAAGAAGGTGGAGTGGTGCGGTTGCTTGGCTCTCGGCAAAACCCAAGGGAAAGAGAGGGTGTTTGATTTCTTTTTGGTTGAAATTGAAATGTCTAAATGAAGTACTGTGTCTCTGATTTTTTTTATGGGAAGGGTCCAACTCATACATCGCTGAAATCAAAAGAGGAGGAATACAATTTTGTTGGTTTTCCAAAAAGGGGAGGAATAAAAGAAAGGAGGGAGGGATGGCTAGGATAAGATTTAACCCAATAGAGGAGAAGATGAGTTGGATAGGAAAATTGGTCAAATATGGGATCAATTGTAAAGATTTGGGTAATAATTGGTGATATGAGACAGAAATAATTTTCGAATTCCGGGGAGAAACACGTATTCAATCGTTAAAATTAAAAATTGGGTCGGAATTCACTTTAAATTCATTTTTTAATTTCCTTTTTTCCAAAAAAAATTAATATTTGAAAATCCGGGCCTTTACAACTTGGAGGTTTGGTGACTCTTGTGGAGGTTCTGATTTGAGATGGTTGAGTACTGATGACAGGTATATCATCAAAACCAGGTGGAACAGGTGAGGGAGAGTAATTATCAAGGTTATCTGTGAGAGTTAGTGGGTTCAAAGAGGGATTTCTAGTCGTGTTTTCAAGCTCAACAGGCTGAAATTCCGGCAGATTAGACTGAATATGAGTGAATAAGAGATCATTAGAGAAATGATCCCGAGAGGGTGTCAGTTTGGATGGAAAAAAAAAACTAGTGCATGTGAATGAGATTGGAGAGCATTAAAAGGAAAAATCTGCTCATGTAAAAGCATATCTCTGCTAATCTATGTTTTATTTGTAATAAAATTGTATACTTTGTACCCTATAAATTCAAAAGGATATCCAAAGAATACACAAGGGTCTGCCCGAGCATCAAACTTTTTTCTTTTCCCACTGAAGCTGGATAAAAAAAAACAAGCATCCCAAGACTTTGAGTTAGCTGTAATTAGGTAAAGTTTCAAAAAAAAAGTTCATAAGGTGTTTTGTGTTTGAGTAAATGGCGGGGTGAAATGTCGTGGGTTTCACCTTGCCAAAGAAATAATAACCCAAACTAACAAACGAATACATTAAGTGAGGGGTCGAACCCAAAGAGAACCAAGTATCTCAATTGCAATGTGTATTTATCAATATGTAAATAAAATATAAGGAACGATAAGACAAGAATGTAAATGAACTATAAGGAATGTATATAAGAGCAGATAAAAGATAAAAGAGAAGAGTGTGGTTTCATCTACAATTCGCAACATTGGTTGGTTTACTCGATCCTTGACTCAATCCCTAGTTATTCTAACACAATGAATGCAAATAATGTTATTCTGACTTTGGTTTAAATAGATTGACACTAATCATGGACATGCCAATGCCTTACACAACAGGCAATCCTCACCCTGTTTGGATGTAAACATAAAGCAACACAAATTCCCAAAGTCTTGCTAGTTTAGCAGTACCAACCCTCCTAAGCAACTAGTATGATGTCAAGAGTTTTCACTCCCTTAACCCTAATCCTCTTAAGAACCGATATTTAACCAAGTTTCATTGCCCTGCACAATCAATTGATGCTTTCATGGAACCAATTATGTGTGCTTGCTACTACGGTCTAACTATTCATACATATTCATTAAAACCTAACACGAATGCTGCAAATTCTGTCGAGTTGCGCAATCAAGAGAGAATATATGCAATCAACAATATGAGCACAATAATAATGAAATAACTAAGGAATAACAATAGAAATCAAGTCTCACGATTCAACCACCCAAGTCTTGAATCGTAGGCAAAACCACAAGAATCCTAAGTACTCATAACATACCTTGGATCTCTCAACTTCAATGCTCTAAAGCGTTCCATGTTTCTAGGTTAATGAATGAATTAATTCTCTCATCAAACCTTATGAAAACAACCTAATATAAAGCCTAAAATTATCGGCAAAAACCTTATAAAGATTAGATAGACTTTCCATAAAGATAGGATTTCGAAAGATCTCACGGATTCTGAAAATAGGAAAACCGGTGAGCGCCGATGGAATAACGACGGGTGCCGTTAATCCTTCCCCGGCGAGTGTCGTTCTCTCATGACGACGATTTGGCTATTTCGCCGCGGCAAACTATGTCCTTTTCCAGACATATAGAGCTCATCGAGAGCTTTCCAACCCATGATCATAATAGGCAATCAGACATCCGAGGCCTTGAGAAATTGCGTTTATGTTCAACTCGCCGCGCGGACAACTTTTGCAGCTCACTGTCATTTCAGCTCTTACGCCTCGATTCCTTGCTCCATTGCTCATCGGCTTATCTTGTCTTGTTCCTTAGCTCCACTTGCTCCATGATTTCTCCACCTTTCGAGGATGGATCTTATGATTTACAAATAAGCATTAAAAATAGCAGATTCCAAACTTTGAATACCAGATGATCAAGAGTGCAAATTAGCTATAAAACAGGTAATATGGACACTCTAATGCACCTAAGACTACCTATAATGCCTATACATACTATGCATTATCAGTAAAGCAGAAGGTAGTCTATTTATGAGATAGGTAGTTGTGAGGACACAAATCCCCCAAAATCTTATGGGTAAAGAGGCCTGAAATATGAGAGCTCGAGTAATTTCAAGGATATATTTATGCTTTCACTCAACCCTCCCATTTTGTTGTGTTGTGGTGTGGTTGTGCAAGAGCTCTCATGAAGGATGCCTTTAGAGAAGAAGAAGGATTGGATTTCTAAGTTGAAAAACTTTGTTCTTTGATCACTTCTAACAGTCTTGACTGATACACCAAATTGTTTTTGAACCATAAGGACAAAGAATTTCAGATAGCCAGTAGTTTGAGTTTTGGTTTCCATAAGGTATACCCACATGGTCCCCATAGATCATAGTGAATCAAGTCAAATACACAATCAGCATGAGATGTCCTATGAGAGAAAGAGTTTCGTGTTTGCTTGGAAAGAGGACAAACAGAGCACAAGAAATCTGAATCTTTGATTTGAATTTCAGAAACATATTTCAACTTATTCAAAGTGGCATGCACCAATCTGAGATGCCACAATGTGTTCTCATCAGAAGTATATGAATTTGGTCTAAACATATGTAAGAAATGAGATGTCTTTACAAAGGGATGATGGTTGCATTTGAGGATGGCTTGAGAAAAATTGGAGTTTGAGATAATGTCCTCCATTTGGCTTTCAGGAACTAGATAGTAGAGCCCTCTAAATTCTTTACCAACTGCAATCAGTCTTCCTTTTGTTGGGTCATGGACAAACAATTTATCTTCACACTTCTCACAAGTGCATCTCATTGGAGTGACGATTCCAGATAGATGTTGCCAATGTCCTTTTAGCTAAGTGAAATACTCTCCATCGCCTTTGCATTTCCTTAATTGCATTTTTGAATTTCTTTTTTAACATGAAAGATAAAGGGGCCATTTATTTGTCCAAAACTTTCACTTAGATCATCCCATATATCTTTCGTAGAATTAAACACATCTAATGTCAAATAGATCTCCTCCGAGACAGTATTTAGAATCCAATAAGCAACTATATCATTGCATCTTTTCCGTTAATGCAAAGAATTTTATGTAGTTTAAACCAAGGTTCCATTAGTCCCAATTTGTTCTTCATGGACAGGGCTTTCGACATAACACGTCTACATCGCATATAGTTCTCACCAGTAAGTTGAATGGATGTGAGAATAATACCTGAATTGTTCAACAAATGAAATGAACAATGGGTTAGCAAATCCATATATGAGATTAGATCCCCTTCAATGATTTAGAGTTTACATCGCATTAGCTACGAGTTCAATCTTGGAGATTCAAGATCATGATTTCAGAACTTTGATATGATCAGATAATAACCCTGGTACCATATTGATCTGATAAGATAAATCATAGAGAACGAAAATGCGGAAGCAAATTTGAGAGAAAGAGAAAGAACTCGAAATGTGTTCATTTGAGCAAGAACATTTGTAATCAACTGAATGGTTGTTACAATGCATTATGTGCTATTTATACTATCAACTAGCACTTCAATTCTTTATTTACGTCATATAAGGCCCTTTATTTACAATTTATCAAGATTACGTGCTTCTTTCCATTGCAATCGTTTTGAACTGATTAATAAGGGAGATTGATCATTTACAAAATCTGATTTATACGTCATCAAATAATAAAGGGATCTCTCCTAACTTAGGATTGAGTTTTGATAACACACCTTTAGTTTTTAAATATAACTCATGTTATTTTCTTAATTTATAACTATCCCATAAAATAAAAAAACTAATTTTTTAAGCTAAATCATTATTTTTTTGGTAGAATGAGAGGTCGGAGCTATCACGCAAGTTTATTAAGGATAGAAAAAGGTAAAACACACCCTAGGGAGTCAAACAGTACATGACGTCCTAAATTAAAATTAAAAGCATAATTAGGTAAATCGTCCGCTATACGGTTAGCTTCCCTATAAATGTAAACAAAATGGACAAGCTAGTCTCACGAAAAAAAGTTATGGCACCTACATAGTAGGAATGCATGTGGGTGAGAATCAAACACCCCTTTATTGAGAAGATCCACCACCAGTTTGGAATCCATCTCGACAATCCTCCTATGCCTTTTTTCCCAACGATCTCCAATCCATTAAAGCCCCCCATAAGTCTATAAGACCTGGGGTTTTAAGAGGTGCCAGCCCATGCCACCTAGCTCTCTTAGTTCGTTGTCCTCACTTGGAACCTGGAAAGGAAGAGCTCTTGTGACATGGGTAGTGCTTGAATCCCTTATAAATCACTCCCAACATCCTCATGACATCCATCCCTTATAAATCACTCCCAACATCCTCATGACATCCGATGTGGGACGGGGGTGTTACAATCTCCCCTCTTAAAGCATTGACGACCGCGTCAGGCCCAAGGGACTAACCTCCGGAAGGAGCATACTATCGGCACAACTCCAAGCCTGGAGTCGGCTCTGATATTATCTGTAAGACCCGACGTCTTAAGATGTGCCAACCCATGCCACATAGCCCTCTCAGGTCCGTTGTCCTTACTTGGAGCCTGAAAAGGAAGAGCTCGCGATCTTGTGACATGGGTAAGACTTGAATCACTTATAAATCACTCCTAATATCCTCATGATATTCGATGTGGGACGGGGGTGTTACAAACTCTGCCATAAGCGCCGAGCGTATACCGATGTTCACAACATAACTACCAATACACTCTCCATTGGCATTCATAATAACTCCTCAAGGGTAATTTATGGGTTACCCATTTAAGCCCCATTTGTACTACAGATATTAGTATTCAATATACCAAAAGCCCGAGCATTTGCAAAACTAACACCCCCCTAAAAATTTTACAAAATTAGCAAGGGGCCCAAAAAAATTACAAAAAATAGCCGGTTCCTCAACTGGTTTTTTAAGGTAGTTGTAATGATGAAGATTATTAATTAACCATATCACATCAATTGCAAGGAAAAACAAAACCCCCTATTTCAAAATTCAAGCGGTTTCAGAAGGCTTTCAAGCGGTTTCATAAGAAAGGGAGATAGAGGAAGCAAAAGCCGGTGACGAAGAAGACACTGAAGCACCATCCTTCGAGCACGGGAGAAAATTGTAGAGAGGGAGAGACTGAGAGAGAAGTCCAATCCGCATTTGGAAAATGAAGAAGAGAACGAGGAAGGGAAGAAGCATCTGACGATTTTGAAAAAGAAGAAGAGCCTTGCATCCCACAACGAATTCAAGTAAGCTCGAATCCCCCCTCCTCTAGCCGAAAATCTTTTAGATTGTGGCACTGTACATATGTAAGTAGGTTGGGGAGAAATCGGGTAAATTTTTGTTGAAACCCTAACTTTGTGGTGGTATGACCGATTTTGGGGGTATACTTGGGGATATGAGGGAACATAAACTTGAAATTGAAGGTCTGAATGTCATAGAAATTAATTAAAAATGATGATTAATAGGGGAGAATTTTGAATTGGGGAACTTGTAGGGGGAGGCAATGAATCGCAGGATTGTGGCATGTGTAAACCTTTGTCTGACATGTGTTAGTGATCAGGATTTTAGGTAATTGGGTAAGGCAAAAGAAGCATGATTATTAAAGCCAACAAAAATCGAATTGCATACTGGAATATCCTGCTTATGAGATGTAGGTTAAACAGTTATACATGTGTCAAATATCGAATTGGGGACAAAAAAGAAACCTATATATGGAGGACTTGAAAATCATGTACTGGCACAATCCGTGCCTTTCTTTGCACAGAGTTTGAATGCACTTGCATGAATGTTTCTTGCAAGGGCATGCGTTTTGTTATTACTGTCACTTGTACGAATTAGGTGGTAGGAAGAAATCTAGAAAGACCATGAAAAAAACTGCCTATCACACATATTATCTCAGATGGCAAAGTTTTTTCCTCATATGGCATGCATTTTAGAAGTATTGGCAACTACTTGACCATCCTGTAACCAATGTACATAATTGTCTCAGGATTAACAAAAAGTTAGCCATGCCCCGAGTTAGAGGAGGGAAGTTATTGGCAAATCCGTCGAGTAAGAAGGTAAACCCGAAGATAATGCAATGTCCTAAACGGTTGGTTATCGTTATGCAACTTATCTAAGTTGGATGTTTTTTTGCATGCCACGTATGTTCTTCCCCCGTATAAGCAGTTCATAGGGAGGGCCAACCATTTCTCAAAGATGCAAGGCCATCATCCATGTGGCGAAGAAGCCACATCTTTGAGAAATGGTTGACCCTCCCTAGGATTTGCTTTTCTTCCTTCTTCAGCGAGGATGCGATAGTACGAGGGCTTGATGGGGGGTGGAGATTAGACATGCCTTCTTTGCGGAGCTTATGAAGATCACACAATGGATGGGCACTGAGGTAAGTTAGTTTTTCTCTAGCTACACTTGGCCGTATAATAATGAATGTGTTTGTCGGTCATGTAACCGGGTAATCGCCTTGATAATCGTAGCATTTGGAGCAGTACCTTGCTATCCTTAGGGGGAACGTGCAGGCCGACTCAATTAAGTTTGGAGACATTGTAGTTCCCGATTAGCTTCAATGGAGACCCTTTTACTTTTTCCTCTAACCTTGAGCTGAGATAGAATGGTGGTGGGAACCCTAGACTTACCTACTTTAAAAAACCATGTGCACTGGCGTTATAAGTTTAATATAAATTCACGAGGTTCCATTCTAAAACTAATTCAACAAATAAAAATAGTAATACACCGAATTGTATACTTAGACTTGAACATTTAACACTTTATATAACTGATTGATACATCTTAACATATATAAGCCAAAAAAAAATTGTATATTAATTCTACAAAATCAGTGTATATATAAAAAGTTTTGACTATTAAATATTAATGTATTATCCGACCCCAAGCTATCTACTATATCTAAAAATTCAATATATGCATATTGTCAAACTATAGTCAACCCACCCTAACCACATGTCCCTGCCCCCAAATCTCTCCAATCTCCCCATCATCATCATCCTTTTTGCAAAATGTACTAACTAAATCTCAAAGTGAGAAAATTAATTATCAGTGTTTAAAAGAATTAATCATGAATAGGTTATTAACGATGTCATGTGATATCTAATAAAAAAAACTCGATTTTTTTTATCAACTCCTTAAATATTACTCCCTCCGTATCACAAAACTTGTAGTTTTACTTTTTTTTAACACGCTTTTTAAGAAGCAAAAAATTCTATAAAATATTAATTTTTTGAATAATTTTTTTTAATAATATCATTGATAATTGTATTTAGTATGAAATTATTTTTTAAAATTAATAAAATTATTGATATTTTATATAGTTTTTATCGTTCTTAAAAAACGTGTCAAAAGCAAAACAACAAGTTTCGCAAGACAAAGGTAGTATTTTGTAACTACCTTATCTTTGATTCCGATTGCCCTTTATTAAAGATAAGGTAGTTACAAAATACTACCTTGCTGACCTATTAATGAACGAACATGACTATTAATGAACATGACTATTAATGAACGAACTATGGGAAAAAGGCTTTATAAAGTAAACATGACTATTAATGAACGAACTATGGGAAACTATTACCTATTTCATGGGCCTTGCTGACCCTTCGATAGCTGTTGTTCCTCTGGCTTCTTTTGGCCTTGCTACTATGGTTTTTATCTTTTGAATTGGGCCTCCCGCTTGAACACAAGGAGCTTGTCCTATGGGATTGGGAGCCTGGTGAGGTTCGAACTGATGATGTATAATTGTCGTTGGCGCTCAGTTCCACCAAAAGTAAATATCCTAACTCAATATTTAACCAAAAGATTACTATAGTAGACAAGTAAGAAGTTGATCCCACAAAGAAGACTATTCATGTATATTTCTATTGATGATTTCTTAAGATAATAACAAATAGGTTGTAGCAAACTAATGAAGTAGCAAGATAAATAAAATAGAATAATGATAGCAAAGTATTGATAATATGATAGAGAAGCGCTTCACCTGTAATTATTGACAATGGTTGGGGTTCATTATCCTTGGGTTGATTTCAATATTAATTACAAGGTTATCGACTACCTATGGTAGATTGTCCGGCAAAGATAAAATCACTTATTCAATGTGCCATAAATAAAGAATAGCATTAACGAATCGAGTACTTAAGACCAATTGACAGTTCAACTCAATGTAATTAGGAATTAAAAGGAACAACTCACCTAACCCTAATTTTATCTACTCGATATAGATAAATTGTTATCATCCACTCCGCCTTACTCTCTATATTTGAAATAGTGGTCGTCGGGAGTTACATTCGTAACTTAAGTCGCCTGTTGGGCTATCCTCTCAATCGTTGAGTTACAAAGACAATAGAAACATCACCGAATTAATGACTTTGTTTGCTATTGAGAAACCAACAATGGATTCATAGCAGATGTAATCCCTAACATGGTGATCAATCATAGAAAGGAACACAAATATATATCAATAAGAACAAGATGATAAATAAACTGATAAATAACTAATTGAAATCAAATCCTCACAATTCATCCAATCATGTATTCGAATTACAAACGAAACTATGAGTTTAGCAACTCATAGCCAAAGTAATGCTCATCGTCTCAATGTTATGCCCTCTCTCTCTCTCTCTCTCTCTCTCTCTCTCTCCCTCTCTAATTCACGACAAACACTGACACAATAGACTGAAAATAACCTAAATAAAGTCGTGCAAAAACCATAGATAATAATAATAATAGAAATAGAATCTTTGGACGAAATTGGTATTGCTGAACACGGGGCACCGGCCAGCGCTAGTGGAAAAGCGACGAGCGCCGCTCCTCTGGCCCAGCGATTCTTCCTTTGCTTCGATGTTGTGATGTCTTGCTCCCTTGATGCTTCTTCCTTAGTCTTCCTTATGCTTTATAATCAATGTCTAAGCCCTCTCAAGTCTCCCATCAAGTTCGAATCATAAAACTGCAGAATAAACACTAACGAGACGTAGATTCCGAACTCGAATACTTCACATGAATGATATGGAATAGAACAAAACATATGCAATAAGACTACTTAAATGCAATAAGACCTACCTTTAATGTATATCTAAAATATGCATTATCAAATCCCCCCACACTTAATCTCTTGCTTGTCCTCAAGCAACCATGAAACATAACCACAATCAATGCATCCCACAAGAGATTCCGGCCTTCATAATTTTTCCTCATCAAAAGCAACTTCAATCAATAGTGAAAATATGAGCAAGGAATAAAAACGTCATAACATGTATATGAGTGATCAAGTAGCCTACATGCTTATCAATCCAACCTCACAAGGGAAAATATGTGTTTCTCTCACTCTCATGTGTTTAGGCTTTAGGCATACACTCCACTCAATTCCATATGCAAATATCAAGATTAAATAATGACACTTATATCACAAAATCTTCATTAGATACAAAGCTCAAATTGGCTTCAAAGTAAGATATAACATAAGGTAGACATGGATAAGATGTGGCTAAAAGGTGCCTCTATCATTTGAACTTATCAAGCAATGATCATGTTTATAATCGGCCTTGAAAATAGATAACCATGTCAATACTTAAAGATAAATGCATAGGAAGAGTAAATCACACAATAAAAGCAAAAGGAAGTATAGATGTAATCCCTTATAAGGGCATAATTCTCACTAGGACAAGTTTTGTTGGATATCAGACATGCTTAAGAACTTAGATCATACATGCTCAATTACTTATGACCAATCATATTTAACATAAAAACAATTTTAAGACAAGGTCAAATTATCCAAAATTCCAAGGGATATATAAGATCATGCTAGAATATAGTAGATAGGACAAACTCAAACTAGATGGGTATCTTTAATAACACATATATATATGCAATGCATGATATATTTTTTTCTTTTTATTTTCGTCATTTTCTTCTTCTTTTTTTTGGATTTTTGTATTTTTAATAACAAATAAACTTAGACATGATGCATGAATTGAATATAAAACTTAAACATAGATAAAAACTCAAAATAAATAATCATAAAAATAAACATGAAACTTAGAATTTAAACATTAATTGACTAAATGAACTAAACTACGTAAACCACTCTCCCCACATTTAAATGTTGCACTGTCCTCAATGCATAAACAAAAAGAACAATGAAAATAAAACTGAGGGTGAATTAAGCGAATAACTAACCAATCAATATGAAAATGGGGTATGTGATCCAGACTGCTGACGAAGATTATCCATAAACTAACACAAATGTTTTGAAGTTGATCAATCTTTCCTGCAAGGACCTCCTGTGCTTTAGCTAGTTCCATCAGTTTTGTTGCATGTTGTGTCTCAAAATATGTCAGTCTGTGCTCCGGGCATGTAATACGCGTGCTGTCATGAACCACCATTAGTTCTTTAATTCAACCCAAGTAGTAATGCTTTTGGGAGGGAGATAATATAACCAATCACTAGCCGAATCTTTTAAGGTAAAGGGGAACACTCTAAGCATTAATTGGTCATCGGTTAGGCCTTGGGGTGTAATTCTATCGCATACACTAGCAAAGTTTGCAAGGTGTTTGTTTGGTTCCTCGGCAATTCATGAAAATTAGGCAAAATAGTAGACCAATTTGATTTGTATTCAAACCTGGAACCCTCGGGGAGAGTGGGAAGTCTAATTGCAAGCGATTGTGCATTCAAATTAGGTTCCTTCAAGCTTCTCAGGGTCCTTTTTTTGGCGATGGGTGATGCCATTATTGTTGTTGTTGTCTCACATCTCCTTATTTTGATCAAAATCAAGTCTCCTTTTCAACCTAGAAAGAGATCTTTCAATCCCAGGATCAAAAGACAAAGAAAATGAATTAGAAGAGCGGGTTTGAACCATGCAAAGTATAGCAATAGCGCCAAGAATTTGGTGCTCGACGAACGTCGTTAG
This sequence comes from Persicaria tinctoria, assembly GCA_037127255.1. NCBI lineage: Eukaryota > Viridiplantae > Streptophyta > Magnoliopsida > Caryophyllales > Polygonaceae > Persicaria > Persicaria tinctoria. Next base: position 60,997,335 of record JBANSL010000003.1, on the reverse strand, counting down.
CTTTCGCTTCGCCCAAATAATAATGATATCCTAACTCAATGGTCAAATCAAAAGATTAGTATAGCAATGAAGTCGGGAGTTGAACCTGCAAAGGGAAAAGGGTTTAACTTTTATGGTCCTATCAATGATTTCTTAAGACAATAGCAATAATTTATGACAACTTAATGAAATAACAAAGTACACTAAATGGATTAATGATTGCAAAGTATTGATAATAAGATAGAAAAGCGCTTCACCTGTAATTCTCGACAATGGCTGAGGTTCAAGGTCCTAGGATTGATTTCAATATTACTTATAGAGTCTATGTTGACTTACCCTAATGTCAATTATTTTAGAAAGATATAATCATGTTATTCAATATCGCTAAAAAATAGCATTAACGATTTAAGTACTTAAGACCAATTGGCACACTATTCAAAGCAATTAGGAAACGAGGGAACAACCCACTTGGTCCTAGGTACATCTACTCGGTATAGATCAATTGTTATCATCCACTACAAAGGCATAGAAATATCACTAAATCAATGACTTCCTTTGCTATATAGAAACCAACAACGGATTCATAGCATAGATGCAATTCCTAACATGGTGATCAATCATAGAAAGGAACACAAATACATATCAATTAGAACAAGATGATAAATATACTCACAAATAACTAACTGAAATCAAATCCTCATAATTCATTCGATCATGTCTTCGAATCATAGGCGAAATTTTGAGTTTATCAACTCATGCCAAAAGAACGTTCATCTCTCTCTCTCTCTCTCTCTCTATATATATATATATATATATATATAAATACATATGTCTCACGACAAAACCAACATCCTCCTCTCTTAACAATAAGATGAAAATAACCTAAATAGAGTCGTGCAAAACCCTAGAGAATAAGATAATAATATAATAACAAAATAGAATCTTTAGACTAAAATCGGCATTTGCTGAACACAAAAGACCGACAGGCGCCGGTGGAATAACGGCGGGCGCCGCTCCTCAAGCTCCACAATCCTTCCTTAGCTTCGACATTGGGCTTCCTTGCTCCCTTGATGCTCTTTCTTTAGCCTTCTTATGCTCCAAAATCATTCATTTAAACTCCTCTAAGATCCCATCCAAGCTCAAAATGTAAAATTGCAGAATAAACACTTCCGAACTCGAATACTTCACAAGAAAGATATAGAAATGGACCAAAACACATGCAATACCACTATCTAAATGCAATAAGAACTACATATAATGTCTATCTAAAATATGCATTATCACCGTGCCTTTTGAGCACCGAGTAGCATACAAGCCTCTACAGAGAATAAAATTTAGCCCTCGTCTGCCTTTCTAGCACCGAGTAGCATACAAGCCTCTACGGAGAATAAAATTAAGCGCTCGCGTGCCTTTCGACCACTGAGCAGCATACAAGCCTCTACGGAGAATTAAATTTAGCGCTCCCATGTCTTTCGAGTACCGAGAAACGTACAAGCCTCTATGGAGAATAAAATTTAGCACTTGCGTGCCTTTCGAAGATCGAGTAGCCTACAAGTCTCTATGAAGAATAAAATTTAGCGTTTGCGTGCCTTTCGAGCACCAAGCATCATACAAGCCTCTATGGAGAATAAAATTTAGCAATCGCATGCCTTTCAAGCATCGAGCATCATACAAGCCTCTACAGAGAATAAAATTTAGGGCTCGTGTGCCTTTCGAGCACCGAGCATCATTCAAGCCTCTACGAAGAATAAAATTTAGCATTCGCTTGCCTTTCGAGTACCGAGCATCATAGAAATCTCTAAGGAGAATAAAATTTAGTGCTCGCGTGCCTTTCAAGCACGAAGCAGCCCGCAAGCCTCTACACAGAATAAAATTTAGCATTCACACTCATCCAAACTATAGTTTTATGTAAATTGAAATACTAATGCAAACAATTACCATTGCATCCAAAAAAGAGAGAAGGATAACAAGTTTTTTCCGATGGAATCCAATACGATGATCCCAAATCACGACTTATATTCATACGTGAAAATAACCACATATCCAGCATGAATCTCAGAAGCCGTTACAAACTCATTCCACCATTGAGTCAACCAATATTGATTGCTATCATCCTTTGTCACTTTAACAACAAATTCTTGTCATGTAGGAAAAATCAAGAAAATTTCATCCAAAACCACCCATGCACAGAAATCCCCAAAGGAGTTTGGGAGTCACTGAAGAGAAACAACAAACACAGTCATGAATATATACCAAACCCAAAAAACAAAGAAGACCGATTTTACCAGGTTGTTGAGTTGCTCCTCTACATCGATCTCCCTAGAAAAGTATCGTGACATAGGATTACATGAAACCTTCCAAGGCCTACACTTATATTTAAACATTCATCATAAGGAAAACAGTGCAATACCCTTACCATGAATTTTTTTCTTCCTAATGTTCAGTGCATGTGAACAACATGGACGTTTCCCAAGGTACCCTGCAACTCTATATGATTCCCTACCTTATCCAAACATTGTACATATACCTCACATCGAGAATGACGAAATCCAACTTGATCTTTGTGATCTCTACGAAACGAAATCATTCATACCTCAAAACTGAAGATTGGATTTATTCAGATTAAACCCTTTCTATGCGTTCATAACATTGAAGATTGGGTTTATTTAATCATGTACTTTCTCCACGTTCATAACGCTGGAGATTGAGTTTATTTAATCATGTATTTTCTCCACGTTCATGACGGTTGAGATTGGGTTTATTAAACATGTACTTTCTCAACGTTCGTAATGTTGGAGATTGGGGAAGCGAGCAACTCTCTGATTAATCTTGGCTTTCATCCTCTGAATAAAAGTTGGGGTTATGTGTTTGTATAATGCTTTCTCCCTATCCTTTGATGAAAGACACATTTTTATCCATTTTTTTATACACGTTGGTCGACAAATACTCGCCCAGGGTAGCCTTGGTAAGAGGAACGTCTGCATCAGGATATTTAAATTATTCAAGTTCTTGTTCCATTGAAGACAACTTATCCCTCGACACATCCAAATCGATCGTAAGATCCCGGACACGATCGACAACTTCTTTCATTTTTGCATCTGTAGCTCCTCTCGGATCAACAAGATAAACTCGGCCTTTTTCCTCAACCTCTATCTTCACATTCTAAAGTAAGCTAATTTTTTCTCTCAACTTATCCACTTCAACAAGGGTTACTTCCCGTGCCTCCCTCGCTTCCTCCAAGTCTTTTTTCAAGCCTTCCAGTTGACTTCGAAGGCTCTTCGCAATGACCATCGGTCCTTCAGTATCTTTCAGACTAGCCAACTTTTCCTCCAGCTCGACAACCTTTTTGTTGACAGGAGCTCGCTCTTTGCCACATAGTCTCCTTTTTTCCTTTTCATATTGTAAATTCTTCATGTACAAATAAAAGAGACATTCAATTTTAGCACAGTAAAGCCTCCCCATCAAAATCGTGAAGAAGAATATTACACACAAATAGTTGATAAAATACCACAAAAATAAAGAATTCCTTTACCCAGTTGATAGATTTGTGTCCATAAGAAAGGATCGTATCATTGTCCAGACTTTCTAGATAATTCTTTTCTGCCAAACAGTGAGCTTTGGACGATATCAACTTGTTCGAATCAAGCACAAAGAGGCCTGGATGACGGTATGTGGTATACAAGGTGCCGCTGGAGGTGACATCCCCCACGCGACCACTTTTCTCAATCACGGCGGAGGTAATCGCGATCTCAAACCTTTTCCTTTATGGTCTTGGAACATTGACGTATTGAAATGGGAGGTTGCATGGATGCAGGAGCTTGAGCCTCAGGGTTAGAGGGGATTATTTCATGAATGGGATATTTCTCCACGCGAACCAAACTACTAATCTGATCATCCGATTGTGTTTGCTGGGAGGAGGAAGAACTGGGGCCCCTAGAAGGTTCGGGAAGAGGAGGAAGATGTGAGGATGATTTCTCCATCTCTTTAGCCCCCTGAGCTATTTGTGAGAGAAGGGCTAAATTCAACATATCTGCAAAAAGAGGAGAAATGTGTAAAGAACTTTAGAATTTCAAATCACAAGACAGGTTTTTCGCTAATTCAAACGTCATATACACATCACGATAATAAGAATGCTAAAGGCACACCAGAAGAATGAGGAAGGCTTAACCCCACCATCACCAATCTCAAAGGAGTAACATTCTTCCTATATTAACTCAATCCCCCAAGACAAGCAAATTGCTCTTTCCACTGTCCAGTCTCCGACGTCTCGTCCTTTGAAAGATGGTTGTATATCCCAGGATCAGTAAGAAAATTTAGAATGCAATTAGAGCGATCGCTTACCAAAAACCATTTTTTCTGCTAGCCACGTTTACTTGAAAGTCTATCTTAAAACTTCCCGGTCAAAGTTGTAATATAGACACCGCAGAGACCCTTCCTAATGGAGAGGAATGTGGACAAATGATCCAGACATAAACGTTGACAAATCTTAGCATAACGCATCATGTATACCGCTAAAAACATCCATGTGTTAAAAGCCAACTGAGCAAGGCACAATTGCACTCTCGCTAGAAATTCAGCGTAAAAAGGGGGGCATATGCAGCCGAAACCCTTGGACCAAACTCTCCAGATGGACAACCATATGGCTTGGGTACGCACTCAAGCATCCCCCCTCTTTTGAAAGCTAACCCCAACTTAACTCCCTCCATCCAAGGAAAAGCTCATGCCACAATATGCAAATTCTCTAAGGTCATGATTGACCCTTCCCCCATCTCCTTTTTAACCACGGACACAGGTGCTACTCTCTCATAAAAAATAGGAGGAATCGAAGGAGGTGTTGAGGGCCTGTAATCTTCCCAAAAACTACATTATGAGATTTCTTCAACCGTATAAAGGGGTCTATGAAAATCACCCATAACTACCAGCGCTTTTTTCTCCATTTTCACGAGCTCGGGAGATTTTTTCCCAGGATCCGACCCATTTGCGAAATCTAACGTTGGATAGTACGCATGATCGCCTTTAGACAACGGTTGCCTCATAGACCCAGCTAAGGGACAGAAGGAAGTTGAAGCCTCGCCTCGTCCGTTTTTAGAGGCTACGACTCTAAGGGACATCATGGATGAAATAGTGTCATTCGAGTCCCTTTGGATGCACATGTTGGAACGATCTACCGAACTTTCCCTCTCATTCGCAAATCCAACATCCACAATTTGGCTATCACTCATTGATTTCGACATGACTCAAATAGCACCCCAAAAAAACCCTGAAACTACGCGGAGTAAAAGAAAAATCAACAAAGGGAAGAATGGTCTTTTTTCTATTGCGATACCATAAGAAAAATGGCACCAAAAATCCTCTCAAGAGACTTTATTGGCTGATAAGGCGTATTTTGATAGGTTTTATAAAGTAGTTTTAGTTGTGTTTTATAGGTGTTTGGTTATGTTTTAGAGTTAATTGCGTATTATGCTCTTTTAGTGGTAAAGATCGGAAACTACGCTATTTTATTGGTTTTATGCAGATTCGTAGTGCCGACATGGTGAGGAGCTTGGGAAGATACCAAAGAGGATGTCAAAAGAGCAAGGAACAAGCTTAAGAAGGATTAGAAGGCGATTTGGGAAGCAAAGAAGCAGAAGAACACGAGCGAAAATGGATCACATGGAGAAATCATATCTTTCAGGTTCTGAGAAGTTGGATTCAGCTTATTAGTTTTTCATGGGAGTTGTAGTAATTAAAAGAGCTTTCCAACGCATATTCATATGCGTCAATCGGACGAACGACGACTCCAGAAAGTGCATTACAAGTTCAGTCTGTGAAGCTGTCTAGTCGGCGCCTGCCGTCCCATCAGAGCCGGATCCGCGTTAGCGGCCCAATTTCTATCTTTTGTGGAAACTCTAATCTTGGGTTTTGTCGACCCCTTTAGGCTATATATTAGGTTTTTCTCAGCCTTTTGAGAGGCATCTAACAATCATCTACCAGACTAACATTGAGATTTGAGAAGGAGTTTAGGTAAACCATGCTTGGCTGATCCCCATTGTTTTCATCTACTCTTCAGAGACTTGGTTGGTTGTTTGTGAGTTTCTAATGAAGTAGTATTTCTCTCTTTAATATCTTTCGATCTCCCTTGCGATTATTGTTGATATTATTGTGATTAGCTACCATGATAATATCTTGCTAGGTGTTTGTTCTTTCATCATTGAATGAATTCTGTAGTAGAATGCTTAGGATTGTGAGAACCTTCGTTTGATCATGACTAAGTAGGGATTTCAATATATTTCTTAAACATCGGTTACCTTGCATACTTGGTGTTATTCATATGCCTAGATTCTTAGGAACTTGTGCTATCTTTATGTTAAATCTTTGTCCGTGCTTAGGTTGCATAAAGGTGTAAGGGATTAATTGTGCTCTTTGTGCTTTAATCTATTCAAACTAAGATGGGAGGAATTCATAGAGAACACTTCAATTGGATTCAACGACCAATAATGCCAACCAATGTCGAGAATTTATGGATAGAAACATCTCTTTTAACTATCTTTTTCATTAGTTTAGATTAGTTTCTTTTATTTACTTTATTCCCATATTTTTCCATTCAATTAATAAATACACAATTCTTGGAAATACTTGTTTATCCGTGGGATCGACTCCTTACTTGCATCCTATACCTGTTTGTTTGTTGGAGAATTATTTTGATAAGGGAAATCAACGACTTTCCCTCCGTCAAATTGGCGTCGTTGCCGGGGAATCAAGTTTATTTCTTTGTTTTGTGTGTTTGTTGATTTGTATATACATCTAACCCAATCGTGGACCTATCTTACGGTTCACGACACCCTACTACTAATCTTTCAAGATGAAGTTGTTTCAGCACGAAGGAGAAAACTTTCACTTATATCTCATAAGAGTGGAAGATGAGGTGGCGTGCCGTCATTCATTGGGTATTCCATCTAGTTGGGAAGAAAAAATTAGTTGCGTGCTTGAGAACATGATTCCTTGCTCCAAAATATATGCCGAATTCGTCAATAATGGAAGCCTTGATTGGTTGAGTTGGTCCGAATTATGGGATCTGTTTTCCTATATGGGTGACCTAGAGGCGGAGGATGAACGCAAGAGCTTACGGGAGCAATTGAGTCAACTTACTCAGAGATTGGAAAGGTTGGAAAGAGAGCGAGAAATGGATGAAATGGGCAAGAGATATATAGAAAATTTGGAGAAGTATGATTCCTTCCACGATGAGCCTGCTGTACAAGCGGCGCCCGCCGTCATTTCTGCCAAAAGCCCAGAAGAAAGTATGGATGGGGAAGGAAGCCCGATACCCATTGATGTGGAGTCTCACGAGTAGCGACATGAGGAACCATGTGTTTTAGCCCCTACCCCACCCGAAGAACCCATTCCTAACCCACCTACGGATGCATGCCAAATTAAAAAGAAAGATGGAAGCCCTATGGAAGAGCCTGTCCGCCATATTTGGTTGAACTCATTCCCTCCTTCCTACTTCAGAAATTGCATTATGCCAATAGAGGAGGAAGATATCAATAAGAATGGACTCTCTGACGAGGAATGGGATGAAGAAGAAGAGCTGGAATTTCTTGAAGTGGAATCTCATGAAAGTGCGCATGAGGACCCATTTGTTTTGACTTTTGATTCATCCGATGAGCTCATCTCCACCACATCCATCGAGGAAGCAAGTCTAAACCCGATCTCTGTGGCTCCTGAGCAAGGTAGCGATGATTCTTACCCTTTTGTTGATTTTGGTGAATATGTTGATCCTTGGGAGCATTACTTCTACAAACCACCAGCGGAACTGTGTTAGTGGTACTACATACCCTGAGTGGAAAGTCAAGCTCAAGAAAATGATAAGTTGAATTCATTCTTTAACTCCATATCTTTAGCTTTCAATTTGTTCATGTTTCGTGTTCATTCAAATTTTGGGTGAGCACAAGAGTTTGATTTGCTTTTGAGGGCATTGACAATGTCTGAATGAGTCTTGAAGGAAGGTAAGAACAATAAACCGTCGAGTCATAGACGATAAACAAGGACGCCTCTTGAGAGGCAACCCAAGGTAAGTCTCTATGTTATTGCTTTTGAATTCCTAGTTAGTTTTCCAATATTTCAATTTCAATAAATTTTAGAGTTCCTATTCGATAGTTTATGGGCTTCTGTAAGTTTTTTTTGGAGTTTTTAGGACGATCTAATGGTAAGGCAAGTGGAATGGACGGAAGAGGAATAACCAAGGCTCGCCAGGTATGTCGTCGCCGCGAAACCCACAAGTCGCCACCGCGAGCTTGTCAAGTTCTGTTCGCCGTGTTTTGCCACGACGAGCGCCGGTTATGCAGAGGCCAGATACTGACTCGAGATTTGGAAGTGCCGAGTTGGAAGTTTTTTCACTCCAATCGCTGCTGCGAGACACCATGTCGCGGCCGCGACTAATCCTATGTCGCTGCCATGCCGTTGCTGACCAAGCCCTGCTGACTGCCCTCATCTCGCCGCCGTGAAAAGCTAATTTTGCCGCCGTGAGATCCTCTGGCCAACCACAGCGGGAGATCCAGTTTTACCGCCGCGACTTACCTTTTCGCCGTGGCGACACCGTCCAGTTCAGATGAGCTTATTTGTTGCTTTTCCTTGCTCTTCGAGCCATCTGCCACCACCACCCCAAGAGCATGTTAGTTTCCTTTTCCCTCACCTTAGTTTTATTTGTCGATTTTTGTTGTCTTTTATGTTTCATTGAGGACAATGAAAGATTTAAGTGTGGGGGAGGGATTTAGTGTGTCTAGTTAGGTTAGCGTGTCTAGTTAGGTCAGTGTGTCTAGTTAGGTCATGTTTTAATTTCAGTTGTGTCTTTATTTTTATTTTATGAAAAGAAAAAAAATCTCAAAATCTCAAAAATATCATGCATTGTATATATGTTTTTATCTAAACACCCACTTTGGTTAGCGAAACTCTATATCTCTTTATGGCATGAACTTGTAAATCCTACGATTAGTTTGAATTGTTTAGCCTTATTGTTCTAAAATGTTTTCTATGGAGCATGATTGGTGTTGTAATTGAGCATGTATGATTGAGCTAAAGTATGATTGAAATCCTACAAAACATGACCCTTGTGAGATTCTTTTAGCCTTATTGGATTCATTTATAATCCTTTTGCTTAAATGTGTGATTTACTCTCCTATGCTTCTACCTCTTGATATTGACTTCATTACCTATTTTCAAAGCCGACTCACATGATTGTTGCTTGCGGATTTTGTGCTTTTATGTTATATATTTGGCTTTAGTTGCTTGTGAGTTTTGAGTGAAATAAATTGGCGATGGTTGATACACTTAGTAACTGGATCTATGCATGACACCCATGGATATGATTCGCGCAAAACGGTGTTGAAAACTATCCGCTAAGAAAAGAAGCTTGATCATTGAGTAACCGGATTCATTCATGACACCCATGTTTGCAATTCGCGTAAAAAGATGTTCAAGTGAACTTCATTCAAGTAAGTTGAGGTGTTGATAGACCGGGGTCCTTCATGACACTCATGTTTGCTACTCGCGTAAGGAATACACCAAAGCCAAAACAAAATATAGCAAAAAAAAAAGAAAAAAAAAAAGAAAAAACCGAAAATGAAAAAAAAAAGTGAAATTCTAGAGCCAAATTGTCTATTTTTTTGTTTTCTGCAAGTGATGGCATTTCGGTGGAGATTTGATTATATTGTTGTCAATGTCTATAAGTTTAGTGCATTTTGGATTTAGTTGAGAGTTGAACTTAAAAGCCTAAACACATGAGAGCATGAGGGAAACACATATTCCTTGTGAGGTTGGATGATTTCTATTTCTATGCGTTGATCACTAAATACATATTAGGATGTTTATTCACTTGATCATGTGCTCCATTTCATATTGATATTGCTTTTGATTAAGGCTTTTGCATGAATGATGAACTCGTAGGTATAGGTTGCTTTTTTATTGATTCGCTCGAGGACTAGCGAAGCTTAAGTGTGGGGGAGTTTGATAAGGCGTATTTTGATAGGTTTTATAGAGTAGTTTTAGTTGTGTTTTATAGATGCTTGGTTATGTTTTAGAGTTAATTGCGTATTATTGTCGTAGGAGGAAATCGAGATTGCAAATAAAATACGAATAAACTAAAGCAAACCGATTGGATCCCAACAAATAATGTTCAAGACTCCCTCCCGATGTAGCAAAAGGAAGTCAGGTTCGATCCTCGAGGAAGCTGGTCAGCGGATCCTAGGCAGCGGAGGAATCTCACGGGCACAAATCAACTTCAGGGTGCTCGACCTCGACTAGGGTTAGTCGACAGGGGCCAGGCAAGTCGAATCTGATCAAGCAGCAGTCTCTGGATTTTGGTCGATCTCGAGTTGTTTGCTCGATATCGAGGAATTGGTCAAAGTCGAGGAATCTGTTCGAAATCGAGTTGGCTGTAGAGACAAAAGTGACGGCGATCTTTGCTTGATCGAGAATCAGTAGTCGACGTCGACCAGATTTGGTCAAAATCGAGCAGTAACAGAGAATAAACGAATGCAAAACTTCGAGTTTAAAAAATGGATGAAAGAGAACTTCCAAGATTGGGATTTTCAACAATGATTACCATGAAAGCGGAATTAGAAATCATAAAGATGGTGACTTTATCGATAAAGGAGAAGGCTTTCACCCAATCCGACAAGTAGGAATATAGATCTTGCGATAAATAACCCTAATTGTATCTATTCCTTTTCATAATTAGAATTCATAAACTTCTGAATAGAAATCCTAATTACTACCAAAGTTTCACAACATGAGTTCTTCAATTTCTCAATCAAAGATTAAGCACATGGAATAGAATAAGATAACGATAAAATACCTTCTTTTGCAATCGCTAATCCACCAACATGGCTCTCGTTGGGCTCACCCCAACCCTAGAAGTAGGTGGACTACTCGCGCCTCATCATAGCAATCGACATCATTGATGTGAAATAAACTTGCATAAACTAAATTCAAAGTCTTTACAATCCCGGCACTCAAACTTTCGTAGAATGCCAAAACCCTAAAACCTTTGAACTCCTAAACTATATGTGGAACTAATTCTCTGAAATTGAATGAACGAAAATCAGCCACATGGGCTTTATTTATAGGGATTAATCCTTGCTAATCAAGGAAAGCAATCTATATCTACTTTCTAAAGATAAAACTAAATAAAGATAAAGCATAAATCTAAAAGGAAATATCTAAATATCTCTTTAATTGATGAATAATCTTCTCTCCTTTGATATATCTTGATAGAACTTGATAGATTCGGACCTCCTTTGCATCCAAGCAAATCAACTCGACTTCGGATAGGCCCAACAGTCTCGAGGCCCAGAAAACTTTTGGTCGATATCGAGTTAACTCGTCGATCCCGGCTTCACTGGGCTTTCTCGAGCAGCTTCTCCTCGGATTCTCGAAATCGGGTAGCTTCCGAGTTTGGTCGATGTTGAGTAGACATGTCGACTTCGAGTAAAAACGTATCTCGAGTTGCTTTCTTCTTCTTTCTTCGATCTGGTTCCATCCCTCCAGCTAAGGCGTGCTTCTGCGTCTTGGTCGATGTCGAGGAAGGCTCCTCGAAATCGAGTAACTTGCAGCTTCCTTTTTCTCTTCTTGGTTTCGTCCCGGAATAGCTCCAAATTCTGTAATATTAAACCAAAACTTATGTAAACCTCTATTTCTTGCAAATAAGCATATATTACATAAATTCAACATATTTCCAGCCCTAAATATGCAAAGTATATATAATAAGGAGCTAAAATGTGAATAAAACATGGCTATTTTAGTGGACATCAAATCACCCCATACTTAAACTTGCTTGTCCCCAAGCAATAACTTGGATGGTCATTCAGGGGAAACCTGCAAAGACTCTCAACATAATGGATTCATTGTTATATTACCCAACACTCAATTGCTATCCTTGAAAAGGTACTTGGTGCCTACAAATCTGTGTATGTGAATGAAAAGCAACTTCTGCACACAAAAGGAGGTTTCTACAAAAACAATTTTATGTGACAAAGTAACAATAATCAAGAGGATTTTATTTAAGCTCAAAAAGGGAGTAGATAGGTAAAAGGCTAAAGGTAGGCAATTTTTGGCCATGTGGTGTTAAATCTCGGGAAATGCATTATTTCCAAACTTTCTTAAACACATCCCTTCTTCATAAGATTCATCACCTTTCATAATGCTTTTGTCAAAAAATAATGATTTTACCTCTCTAACCTCAGCACTGCCTTCTCGCGGGTCACAAACATGGGTGTCATGAATGATCCCTGATACTTAGTGCTTTGGACTCGTCACTTGTGTGTCCCATCTCACTGAACTATTATCTCAGTAAGCATGGTCGATCTACCTTTATCTCCTGAGGTGATCGGATTTTTTCTCACTCATTAAATTTTCCATAAGACTTGAATTTTTCTTGCCAAACTCCAATAATGACATAACAACACAACAAACCATATAATGTCTCTATAAAAGGATTTCCATTTTCAACATAATCCCCGGATAGAGTATAAGGTGAAAATGGGCAATATAAGGCATATGTGGAGCAATAATGATATATAGGCAAATGAGGCTCATAATAGGGCTTTTGTGATGCAATTGGGTAAAGGTATGGCTAGAAGTATGAAATTGAGCATATATGGAAATTTAAAATCCTCCATCCTCTTATTGTGCATAATGTCAAAAGCAACATCAATTTACCTCACTTTTGTGGTTTTACCATAAAAAATTGCACCTCATTGAGACTTCCCTTTTCTAGGAAATCTTGTGCAATATCTCTAACAAATCCATCTTTGCATCGTCGATGGTTGCTTTGGCTTCCATGACTCTCTTCTTTGAACTTTTTGCAAGATTGGGTGATATCCTTACAACTCTCTTTAAAAATGCATATTTCGAATAATGTAGAATTTAACCATGCAAATACGATATTCAAATAATATGCTACTAAACTCAATACAGAGTTGTACCATGTCCTAAATAATCCTATACAAACCATGTAATGAAACTTTTAAAATAAAAACTCCGGAAGCAAATAAAAAACAATAAAGTCATAAATATAGCCTTTACTCCCACACCATAAAATGGACAGTGTCCTCACTGTCAAAGAAATATAACCGAAGAGAGGGAACAAACTTACAGAGCTGCTCACTGGTGGGGCGGTGGACCGTAGTAGGGGAGGTGGAATCCGACCTGGTAATCAGGAGCTCCTCCATGGGAAGAGCTACCACATTGCTGCTGGTGTGAAGAAGACCCCCTAAGGTCATGAGTACTCCCCTGCTGCTGGAACTGGGATGGGCGGCCCTAGAGGCACTGATCCATGCTGTCGAAGCGGCCTCTGACCATGGAAAAGTGATCCATCACTACAAAAAAAAAACAAATTGGCCACGCTTGGTAGCAACGGCATCAATTTGTCGTGGCCATTGAGTCGGTTTTTGCCACGGCAATGGGGTTTCCGTGGCAAGTTTTGCTACAACCATGTAATATTTGCGATGACAGTGGGTCCCCGTGGCAAAGTGTTTTTTTTTTGGGTTAAAAAAAATGAAAAATCATTTCTGAAAAAACAAAAAGGAAAAAGAGAAGAAGATCTCTATTTTATCTTCATCTCCTCGTCTGAAATCTGACCTATTCCTTCCACATTTCTTCAGCCTCCCATGAACCCGAATCTGACCTATCTCCATCTCTCTCCCGTTGGATCTCATATCACCCTTCTACTTCCTCACGCCTCTCATCTTCACGGAGGCCGAATCTCAGATCCCCAAAGTCGTATCCCAGATCGATCTCCCAAAGCCGGATCTCAGATCTCCCAAAGCCGGATCTCAGTTCTCGAGATCTCTTGAGGCTGAATCTCTCTATCATCAGCTGCCTTCCGATGTCGACACGAGAAGCATGACGCCTCGCCGATGCAGCCTCGAAATATCCCTCAGATCTTGAGATCTCTTCTTCTGGATTCTCGTTTCCTCAACCTCGTTCGTCGCCGGGATTGAAAGGTATAGTTTTGATTTCTTCCAATTGAGTATTGGGATCTATTATTTCTAGGGTTTGAGTTCAAGAGTCACAAATCCTCTCTTGGTTTTGAATTGCAATTCCAATCTACTGTTTCTAGGGTTTGAGTTCACAGAAACCTTCCTTTATTTTCTTGTTAACTTACTGCAATTTGCCCCTTGTCTTATCGAGAGTTCGCCTGGAATATGATTTAATCGTGACAAGCTTCAATAGTGGTAATGGAAGCGACTGACAATAAGTGATCCTTTTATAGTAGAACTGCCTAATCAAAATGTTGTCACAAACTATGCTAGCATGTGCTTGCAAGATGTGATTAACTAACGACTGGTCTTTCTGTTATTCAGCCGACAGAGAAGTATCCTAATGTATTTTCAAAAGAATCACTTTTCGGAAGGTTAGTTTCTGTTCATCCTGGATTCTGAGTATGTCGTAATACTGATAAATGTGTCGGAGTTACATTAGATATTGCTTCAATTCTCCTATCTTACAATAAAATCTTGATTATGCTATACAGATTTCCATACTTTCTGCCTTGCCTCTGCATTTCAGCCTTTTCCTTAGTAGTATCCATTTCAGCATTTTGGCTTGAGGTCAGTTTTGTTAATTTCTTCAACTGTCTTAGTAATGCTTTATATGCATGATTTACATTATTTTTTGTATATTTTTATAATGATTTCTCTTCTCTAGCTAGATGGATTTCATATGTGCTTAGGAGCACACAAGTGCAACATTTTCTGAAGTATGTATTTGATGTGAAAATATGCACTCTTCCAGGAATCACTGCACAAACACCCCAAGATATCGCCAGACGATAATTTGTGTGAGGTTCCGGTACCAACCTCTTGTGCATCCCACCCAACAGAAAATCAACAAGAAGTCCGTAGACAAGTGGTGGCGTCTAAAAAAAGCATGTTAAAGAATTGGCCATTGATGTCATCTATTCTTGTATACTGCATCTTCGCATTCCACGACATGGCTTATAACGAGGTAAGGGTGATTTTTATAGGACAAACTGGTAGTGAAAACCTTCATGTTTGTTACTTAACTATACATATGGATGTGTATGTTGCAAGATATTCTCATTATGGGCTGTTAGAGAACTATAACTGATTAGAGAACTATAATTTTATAGAATTACTGAACAAAGATGCAAAGCTAACACTTTTGCCTCCAGAAACATATAAAGCTCATTTGCAAAACAAATCCAAACCAAACGATACACAAACATTAATGCAGAGATGATAACAAAATCAAAATGCCACTACATTGCTGTTGCTGTTGATTGGTTTAGCTTCATATGCAACTCATGCCCCTTGTTGAAGTTTATGCAGCTGATCCACCATCATTTGAGGCTGCCCAAAATATATCACACATTGTTTCAGTCATCTGATTTTGCAATATATCTATATCTATGTGTGTGTGTGTCCAATACCTTATCGATTCAAGTTGTTTGATTCGTATATATATATATACACACACACACACACACACACACACACACACACACACACACACACACACTCTAGACTCTCTAGTACCTCGGATCTGTTTTAAAGACATATCAAGTTGCTTCTCTAGAGTTTCCAGCCCCTTTGTGTTTAAAACCTCTAGATCTTTTCCTAGTAGGTTCTTGCATGTTCACTCAATTAAACTCAAGATGAATCTGAGAAATCAATTCAAATTATGTATTTGTGCTTGAGGTTGGGCGGGTCTTTATTAGCTTCAAGTTATTAAAGAGAGCAGCTGACCTGTGAGTGTGCTTCAGTGATCCAAAATGCCCTTTCAGCTTTAAGTATTCCGGTTGGCTAATCAGCTCCTGCAGCCTCACAACCCCAACATGCCAGTTTAGTTCATATAGTCAATATACCTCCTACTTCCATTAATTCACTTCATTAAAATGTATCACAATGAACTCCTCATTTAAGCAAACATATAACATAATATTATGATTAGAACAGAGAAGAAAAGAAAAGGTTGAATAATGATACAAAACAAACCAGAGTTAATAATGCATAATAATGCTAAATTTGTTGTGGATTAACCACGTTAAAATGCACAAAGTATGGATAAAGGCTCAGTTAGTTTAGTTGAAAACTACTAAATTGCTAAACATGCAGACACTTAGCCAAGAGCCAGGATACAATCATTCACGAACATGCATTTTCTGCTAGAAAATCCAGAGACATGTAGTATAAATTGCAAAGTACAGTCAATCACAATATAGACCACAATCCAAATAAAATTAAAGAAGAAAATCAGGCATACTGACCGGCTGAAAAATAAATTGATGAGTTTCGGTGGAAATTCATTGCTAGCAAGGTGTATTTCACCGGCACAAGAACAAAAATGGCGAGCTTCATATGCAAATTTAGTAGCACCACATTTAGCACAATCATTTCCTGGAGGTAATATGAAAGCACATGTAGGTGTGTTCTGTAATTCTGTGGCTATTAATGTTCTGTAATCTGTCTATTGTGTTAAGCATGGAATAAAGTTTATATGGTGGTAGTATGAGTAAACGAAACAAAGTACAATTTTATACTCTTGACAAATAAATTCCACAAAAATAATTTTAAATTATTTTTTTATTTAACATCTTCATTATTAATTTATTTTTGATAAAGTATATGCATTTAATATTTCCCCCCCTTCATATGTAGATCACTTTAGAAAGTAAATTATATTAAGATTTATTAAAGCATAATACTTGAAGAAAAGTAGTACGGAGTAGTAGATTTCATAAAATAGGGAAAGAAATCAAGAAGTATTAACCAAGTTAAAGTTATGTAAAGTATCATTAATTGAAATTACCTATAGAAGGTTGAAGGGACTTGTCAATTATGCCAATTTTAAAGGGGTCTTATGTTTACACAAATTTTTAAGTAGAGAGATATGTTTGCATAGCCAATTTATTATGTGTAGCCTAATTATTTATTATGTAAGTTTAAAAAAACAGTTTAATGAAAACTAAATTTAAATTATGACAAAGAACTTTCCATTTCTAATCAATGGTTGGAATTTTGGAAACTTGGATATAGTACTGTTTAACCTTCTTATATATCTAAACAATTTTTAGAGAATATTACATCACTTTATTGAGGAGTTTAGAATATACTGTATTAGATTTAAATATTACAGTATCCATGTGGTATTTAAATCAATCAATATCAAGGCTTTAAACAATTGCATTGATAAATTTCTAGAGAAAAAACCCGAAGATTTCAGAAACTAATACCTGAACAATTACATGGACTTTTTTGGGAAGATCATGTATTGAATTGCCCCCACAAGATATTGTATGTTCCTCAGGTGATCATCTATCATGACCTCACTAGTTTACTTCTCTTGTTATAGTAAGTTCTGTGTTTTTGTAAAAGTCGCACAAAATTCATTGGTCTGATATCTGCATAACTTTACTTCAATATTACAGGTGAGCAATCATGTTGCTTCTTTGGATGATCCACTTGTCATTTCTGCATTGCTTCCACCAAGTGTTCTTATGGATGCGTGTAACTTGAGATGGACCCTTTGTGCTGTGAGGTTGTGCAGCAGATGCTCGACGAAAGACGCCGGAAGGCTGGTCTCTTGGAGCATGCTAAGGTATAACAGGCAAAATGGGACTTCGGCCTTGAATTGTTGCGAGTATTAGGGTCCACCTAGCTTAGCTAATGGTTTGATATATTTGGCATAGGATGGTGCGACAGGAAATGAACAAAAGTTGGCATTTAATATTAGATTTTGTTCATTGTATTATACCCTATATTTGCAGCAGTTGATATCTATGCAAAACAAGTGCTTTATTAGTGTGTTTTATTTTATTTTTTTAAAAAAATATAAGATTCCGGGTGTGAAGAATCCGGGCTAAAAAGTAAGGTTTTTTTTTTATTGTTCGTAAATACGTTAGCAACGGCAAGAGCCGTGGCTAAAATGTTAGCCACGACTATAGCCGTTGCTACTCTCTTTTGCCACCCCATGTTTCCCCACGGCTCGTTTCCCGTGGCTACAGCCGTGACTAACACCCTTTAGCCACGGTAGATAGACTTTTAGCCACGACAAACAGCCGTTGCTAATGTCTTTTTTTTTTGTAGTGCATGGAGGCCGATTAGAACCGCTCCTGGCGATGGTCGATGGTGTCTACTCTGCGGTTCAAAGAGGTCATATGGTCAAACAATATGGCCTCCTGGAACTGGCGCATCTCTGCAACCAACTCATCTGGATACCCCCCCCCCCCCAGCATGGTGAGCCTGCTTGGTATGGTGAGAGGGGATCTGCTGGGGGGAATGGTAAGAGTGGTGAGAGGGGATCTGCTGGTGGAAATGGTAAGAGTGGTGAGAGGCTTGTGGGCTGTCAGCCTCTTCGTCGTCATCATTCCCATCATCCTCACTATCCTCAAGAGCTGGCTGGGGGTTTACGACCATAGGGACAGAGTTGGGGTGGTCATAGAGGAGAGGATGGTCTCGTAGGGTAGGGTCAGCGGCTGGGTTGATGGTAGGGTGGTAATAGATCCCTGACCATGTGGTGAACCAATCGCGGACATGGTGTAGGTCTATCAGATCCTTCCGGATTGGTACCCCTGATGAATAATAGACCCATCTCCCATGGCGGCGCGCTATAATATGTCCCTTCTATAGGGACTTCAGATCAATCCGCATCACATTCCAAGCAGTATAGCGGTGGACGGGGAGCTGAAGATGGATGGCTAGGACAACCACCATACAACCATCATAAATGGCTACTCGCGGGAGGTTTCGGCGTGTAATGCAGTTTTGTAGCCATGCGAAGGCGAGCGGCAGGGGGTCAGACTCGAAAAGCATCCGCCGCAGACACTCTAACTCTGGCTGGTTGGGCCGCCGCAACTTGGGGCGGGCCCAAATCGTGCTGCCCAGAATCCTCAGAATAGTAGAGAAAGAGAGGGCTAGCGATGTTGCTGGTCTGAGTGGTATCAAGGGTAGGCGCCAGCTCACCGGTCAGGTAACGCCACATCACATTTGTTATGTGGAAGGCGTTGGTGGTGTGAAGAAAGTCGAAAGTTGTGCTCAACTCTCCTGTCAGCGTCGGGTAGTGGTGGTCCAGGGGCCGAATCAGTTCCTCAGTATCTATCCAGCCAAACCCCTGAATCATCCAGAAGTGCATGCCGAGCTCTTCCATGCTCGGCTGGTGATACGAACGGGCATTCTCAGCCTGCTCTGCTAGATCCTCAGCTCGTTGGCGTGTCTCCTCATCATCAATCCTCAAATGATCCATTTCTGGGTATTTGGTTCTAAACATAAACTGCAAAATAAAGTACCCTTTATAAGATAATATCTAACAAATATAACAACCCCATACTTAGTTCATAAACTATCCTATAAAAAATAATAAATAAGCATAAGGAAGTCATATCATCAAATCATGTAACAACTCATATAATGAAACAAGAAGTGCAACATATATATGAATTTAAATAAAGCCCCAAATACAAGAAATTTCCAAATATATCATGTAATAAATCTCAAATTTCATGAATTTTCTTGACAATATATATGAACTAAGTATAAGCATTATTTAGATAAATAAAAATCAGCCCACCAAATTTAGTAATTTCCATATATAACCGGTATCACAACCCTCAATAATAAATATCAATTTCCTGTGCAAATTTCAAACCCTAGATATTCAAAACACAACTCAAGGTTCAATCTCTACCTAGGTTCTCATCAAAAAATAAATAATCTGAAATTTAGAGAGTAAAGAGGGGGAAATCATACATTTGAGTTGAAATAGGGGGAAGAAATTTGTAATTAGAGAGAATTAAAGGTTGGTGTTCTCGGTGGTGGTTCAAGAAACCAACAGTGGTGTTTGGTTTGAACTGGCAGAAGCGCGGGGGAGAGGAAAGCTGGGTTCGGCGGGGGCTGCTGATGCTCGGGATGGCTGGATCCTGGCTCGAGGGGTTTTTGGTCAAGGGGTGGGCAATTGCGAAGACAGCTAGAACGCGGGGAGGGAAGGCTGGGCTCGGTAGTGGCGGCGGTGTGGCATGGTGGGCTCGGTGTGGTCGGATCTGGTCTTGGTGGTCGGCAAGGTGCAGCAGGAATGCGAGAAAGGAGGCGAGAGGAAGAAGGCAATGGCTTGGGTCTGTCGGCTAGGGTTCTCGAGGTCGAGAAAGCGGAAGGGGGGAGAGAGAGAGAGGTTCCATGGGGGCTTTAATAAGGAAAAGAAAGAAAAAGAAAAAACCAAAAAAATAAAATTGTAAGTAATGTCTATTATTATTTTTTTATTTTTTTTATTTTTGAAAGAAAAATGTACTTGAAGCCTTGGTCAACGTCGAGCAAGTTGCTCGATGTCGAGGAGCCTCCTACTTACATGATGGACTTAGTCGATTTCGAGTAAACTGCTCGACATCGAGCAGTTGAAATAGAGGGAAGAAATTTAGAGAGTAAAGAGGGAGAAATCATACCTTTGAGTTGAAATAGGGGGAAGAAATTTTTAATTAGAGAGAATTAAAGGTTGGTGTTCTCGGTGGTGGTTCAAGAAACCAACAGTAGTGTTTGGTTTGAACTGGCAAAAGCGCGGGGGAGAGGAAAGCTGGGCTCGGTGGGGGCTGCTGATACTCGGGATGGCTGGATCCTGGCTCGAGGGGCCGGAATCGGGGCAAGGTGGCCGGATCTGGTGGATGGAGGTGGTCGGCGGCGCTTCTGGTCAAGGGGTGGGCAATTGCGAAGACAACTAGAACGCGGGGAGGGAAGGCTGGGCTCGGCAGTGGCGGCGGTGTGGCATGGTGGGCTCTGTGTGGCCGGATCTGGTCTTGGTGGTCGGCAAGGTGCAACAGGAATGCGAGAAAGGAGGCGAGAGGAAGAAGGCAATGGCTTGGGTCTGTCGGCTAGGGTTCTCAAGGTCGAGAAAGCGGAAGGGGAGAGAGAGAGAGAGAGAGAGTTTCCATGGAGTTTTAATAAGGAAAAGAAAGAAAAAGAAAAAACCAAAAAAAAAAAATTGTAAGTAATGTCTATTATTATTAATTTTTTTTTATTTTTTTTTTGAAAGAAAAATGTACTTGAAGCCTTGGTCAACGTCGAGCAAGTTGCTCGATGTTGAGGAACCTCCTACTTACCTGATGGACTTAGTCGATGTCGAGTAAACTGCTCGACATCGAGGAAAAAGAATCCTCCTGCTTAACCCGACTAGAAGAACTCGACATATAGTGAGCCACTCTTGAATTTTGGTCGACGTCGACCAAGTTTGGTCGATGTCGAGTAGACCGTGAATGCCTGAATTTATCAACGAGAAGAGATTATGCACGAATTTTAAGAAAATAAAATATAAATAGAATAGAATTAAAGAAAAAGGAGTAAGAAAAGCGGGTTGCCTCCCGTAAGCGCTAAGGTTTAAGTCGTTAGCTCGACCTACTTCCCTGTTTTAGGCTTTGACCAACGCCAGGGTGGCGTGAATCTCCTCTTCCGAGTCTTCTTTGTCATAGTATTTCTTGACCCTGTGCCCATTTACCTTAAAGGTGGTTCCATCAGTGCCAATTAACTCTACTGCTCCATGAGGGTATATGTGGTGAACGACGAAAGGTCCACTCCATCTTGTCCCGAGCTTCCCTGGGAACAAACGTAGTCTAGAATTATATAAAAGCACTTTGTCACCTACCTCATATGTCTTTGGCACCAATTTCTTGTCGTGCCATCTCTTGGTGCGCTCCTTATAGATTTTGGCATTCTCATATGTCTTCAATCTTAGCTCATCTAACTCCTGCAAATCAATAAAGCGCTTCTTACCTGCCTCGTTGAGATCCATGTTGAGCTCCTTGAGGGCCCACATTGCCTTATGCTCCAGTTCGACAGGCAAATGGCAAGACTTGCCATTAACCAAGTTGTAAGGAGTTGTTCGCAGTGGTGTTTTATAAGCCCATAACGCATCATCAAGCTTAGATGACCAATCCTTCCTTGAGCGGGAGACTGTCTTTTCCAAGATGGCTTTGATTTGACGATTAGAGACCTCCACTTGGCCACTTTGGGGATGATAAGGTGTTGCCACCATGTGCGTTACCCCATACTTAGCCAAAAGAGCCTCAAACCCTCTCTCGATGAAATGTGAGCCACTGTTTGAAATAAGAACTCTAGGAACACCAAAGCGAGGAAATATGTTAGTTTTAACAAACTTTGAAACTACCTTTGCGTTGTTGGTCCTAGTTGCAACAACCTCAACCTATTTAGAGACATAGTCGACCGCCACAAGGATCTATTTGTAAGGTCTTGAAGCAAGGAATGGTCCCATAAAGTCAATTCCCCAGACATCAAATAGCTCAACCTCCAAAATCCTTGTAAGTGGTGTCTCATTTTTCCAAGTAATGTTGCCCGCTCGTTGGCACTCATCGCATGAAGTGACATAAGCTTGCACATCCCTGAAAAGATCAGGCCAATAAAAACCACATTGAAGTACCTTAGATGCAGTTATGAAGCCTTTTGGCAATGGCGAATGACACTTTTTACTTCCTCTTCCAAGATACAACGTCTGAAGATATAGTCCTTTTCTTGTTTGAACAAGTAAGGGTCATCCCAATAGTATTGCTTGACGTCGTGGAGGAACTTCTTCTTTGCCGATGAAGATAAGCCTGACGGAATCTCTTTTCCTACAAGGTAGTTAGCGAAATCCGCATACCAGGGTACCTTTGATCCTCTTATAGCATATATATCATGTATAGGACTAGTAGGAGGGGTAAAGAAGAAATCCTCACCGGAATTTGTACGAAAAATCTCACCTGAAAACTCACCAGAGGTTGGTCGACTTCGAGTAAAGCTACTCGATATCGAGGAAGGTGCAGTGTCTGCTGGTGTTGTGCTTGATTTCTGGTGGTCCATCGAGTTGGATTTGGTCGACGTCGAGTAAATGTTGCTCGACGTCGAGTAAATGTTGCTCGATGCAAGGAAGAATACTCACCAGGTTTACTCGATGTCGAGGAAGGTTGCTCGATGACGAGGAAGACTGTTTCAGTCCGCATCAGGTGCTCGTCGGGGCGAGAGTCATCGATTGGTGTGGTGTCCTGGGCTTCCTCTAGCATGTCTTTGGGGAGCCTGGATAGGTGATCGGCGACTGAAGTTTCTGTGCCCTTTTTGTCCTTTAGCTCAATATCGAATTCTTGGAGTAGGAGCACCCATCGTAACAGCCTAGGTTTAGCATCCTTCTTTGTCATCAAATATCTAAGAGCAGCATGGTCAGTATGGACAATAACTTTAGATCCAATAAGATAAGAACGAAATTTTTTCAAAAGAAAAAAACCACAGCCAAAAATTCCTTCTCTGTTGTGGTGTACTTAGCCTGAACCACATCAAGAGTCTTGCTTGCATAGTAGATGGCATGAAGGTGCTTGTCCTTTCCCTGTCCTAGAACTGCTCCCACAACATAATCGCTGGCATCATACATGATTTTAAAAGGTAGTGACCGATCCGGCGATTGAATGATTGGAGCGGAGATAAGAGCTTCCTTTAACCTGTTTAAGGCTTCATGACATTCGCTAGAAAACACAAACTTAACATCTTTCATGTGAAGGTTAGTTAATGGTTTGGCAATTTTAGAGAAATCTTGAATAAACCTTCTATAAAAACCCGCATGACCAAGGAAACTCCTTATCTCTTTGATGGATGATGGTAAGGGCAATTTCTCCACTAGCTCTATCTTGGCCTTGTCCACCTCAATACCTTTCTTAGATACCTTGTGGCCTAGCACGATTCCTTCCCTTACCATAAAGTGGCACTTTTCCCAGTTGAGAACCAAATTTGTCTCTTCGCAACGTTTGAGTACCCTGCGCAGGTTAGAGAGACAAATATCGAAAGTAGTACCATAAACAGAGAAATCATCCATAAATACCTCCACTATATCCTCTATCATGTCGGAGAAGATGGCCATCATACACCTTTGAAAGGTGGCAGGGGCATTGCAAAGGCTAAAGGGCATCCTCCTATATGCAAAAGTTCCATAGGGGCAAGTGAAGGTTATCTTTTCTTGATTTTCATGATGAATAGGGACCTACCAAAAACCAGAATATCCATCCAGTTATCAAAAGTAATCATGTTCAGCTAACCTTTCGAGTACCTGGTCAATGAAGGGGAGCGGGAAATGATCCTTCCTGGTGGCGGTGTTGAGTTTTCTGTAATCTATGCACATCCGCCAACTGGTAGTGATTCTTTTAGGGACAAGCTCTCCCTTCTCATTCTCCTCAACGGTCATTCCACCCTTTTTGAAACTTGGACCACGGATCGGACCGGGACCGATAAATATGCTCCCGGGTTTTCCGGTCCGTGGACCGTTAGGATCGGTTGGACCGATTTTGCCCAACAGGCTTGTTTTTTTTTTTAGGGATTACAACATCCCTGTTTGATTGTTTCTTGTATTTCAAAACAACCAACCATTTGAATGTGCCATAGATACAAATATAATTTCTATGTAATTAGCGAAATGGGATTATTTAATGCAAATTGCCAATTCTGCAGTCAACTAGCAAGAAGGAAAGAACAAACATGAAAACCCTAGATCTAAAATTCAAACATGGCATAAGCACAAAAACCTTCGATGAATGAATGGAAACTCAATTCATCCTTGATTTAAACATATCCTATAAATGAGAGCGTGAAATTAAAATCAAGATCTCGGATTATATGTAGCCAGCCATTGAGCACTCTACTTCAGGGCGAGAGGTAGAGCACTTGCGTTCAATGAATTGAAGGTGGTCGATAGCATACAAGGTTTGAGCGAGAACCAGGACAGTGGTGAATAACGGAAGTTATTTGATATAAAACATGCATCTTTATGTGATTATAATTTACACATATGTTTATTGTTGTGGTGATCCCTAACCTTGGAAGTTTGCTATTTTATTATTCTATTTTTGTTATTTTAAAGTTTTTGCGCAGCCACTCGACATCAAACTACCCTTCCCTTGACATCGACCAACTCTTAGCCGACGTCGACAGCAATCTTGCATCTTTTCCCGCTGTTCCCGGACCCCAAAACCAACTAAACCTAGAACCGTTGACTTCTATCCTGAGGATGAACCCTGACTCCACTATCCCGACAATTTTGAGCAGCCGATGTTCATATTTAAGTATGGGGTCCTAGAAAAGTGGCATGAAGCTCCGCAGAATGAGGAGGAAATATCTCTTCCCGCTCCACCGTTCTATTGTGGTGGAGATACACAACTAAGTCAACCTATGAAGCGGAAGAGGTATGATGACGAGGTATGTATCTTTTCTTTATGTCTTTCTTTATGCATGCTAGCTGGAGCTAGAGAAGATGAATGGGTGGAGCCCTGGAGCGTTCACTCGGGGAGATTTAAGCTTCTTCACAAGATGCCCCCGGATGACATTCCACGCTTCCCACCACCGGAGGAACCACCAGATCCACCTATACCTCCGGACAAAGTTGAGCCAGGCTAACACTAAAAGGGAAGTAGGTCAAGAAAAAGGAAGAACCTGAATCTACTATCCTATAGCGGGGTCTTAACTATAAATTTATTTGGTCTTGACTATGAACGACACGATCAACACACTAGCAATATAGCACCTCACTGGCAAGACCTCACAACACCCACACCACGCTGGGAAAAGGCCATAAGCCCACATATCATGCTTCAACCACGAGGTGGCCACAGCTGCTTGCTTACATGTCCTATAAATACCCTTATCCACTTCAAAAACAAGGATATGATTTT
Organism: Persicaria tinctoria; assembly: GCA_037127255.1. Lineage (NCBI taxonomy): Eukaryota > Viridiplantae > Streptophyta > Magnoliopsida > Caryophyllales > Polygonaceae > Persicaria > Persicaria tinctoria. The sequence goes on along the minus strand of JBANSL010000003.1, from coordinate 60,971,681 downwards.
AAAGAAGCTGAAGTGAGCTCTTCAAATTACCTATTTGATCAAAAACCCTCGCAGTTGAGTTCTCAAATCTCTTGATCGGAGAAGAAGGCTTTTAGAATACACAATCATCTTGCAAGTTCTCTCAAATACGACGATTGAACATTAGTATTAGATCGCGAACTATTTTATCGCAAAGCACATCAGTCCCGCTGACTAATTTATTTTAAGGTTAATATTGACAATTATCTATCCGGATTACATGTAAATATATGAAATATATCGTCAGCATGAGGTAATTAATTGAGATGAATTTTTTTAATAAATGCTTCAGTTTTAGCTATAGTTATTATCTTTACAGGGAATGATTGCTCTGTTTATAGGTAACTAGTGTAGGCCCCGTCCCGTGCATGGAGAATACATTAATATAATATTATAAATAATCTAGATGGATTTTAATAAATTAAAATAATAATCTAAATATAAATAAATTAAATTTTCCTACCAAAAAATAATATAGATATAAATAAAATTAGTTCGACATATTACATATAAATATTTTTTTCCTAATTTATCGTTAACTAAATCTCATGTAATATAATAGATAGTTAGTTTTTAAAAATATTTTAATATTCTTTTTTTATTAAATATGTAATACATATTTATTACGTTAGTTTACTAAAAATATCTATGCACAGACGGATTGTGGCAACATATTATGACTACATAATATTTTAAAATTTTATTTTGGCCTTAAAAACAATATAGATATAAATAAAATAACAATTATTAAATAATTAATTTTGATATAAATAATTCTATCTACCAAATATAATCTAGATATAAATAAAATAGAACCTATCAAATAATATTTTTGGTATGAATGACTTTGAAATATTTTTTATTTATATTTTTGTCAATTAACCAAAATATATATAGATAGATTGTGTCTTATATAACTTTCTATAAACTTGATAAGATATTATTATATTAATTTTTTCCCCTATGATCAACCATAACGCGCCACATAGAATTTTTTCTCTAGGATCAACCACAGCGCGCCACATACGCTATGCATCGGTTTTAGTATATGTATATAGATAATGAATGCTTTAAGGTATTTTATCCTATAAAAGTAAACGAAACATAGTTTTTATTAATAAGTATGCATAAAGATAAAACAACAAGTTTTGCATGAAAGACGGATATAGTATTTTGTGTTTCGATACATTTTTTAGGAATTGAATAGTGTAGCAGATTGACCGACTCAATTGGGTCACTCTTTTTTTTTTGATCTTAGTCCAGTTCGATCGACCCAGTCGGTCTACATCTGGATCGGATACTGTATGGTCCATTTAAGGGGTTGACCCTCCCACTCACAAGCGACTCCATGTTTCCAAGGGGATTCGAACTTCGAACCTCTTGGCATGGGATGTAGCCCCACAACCACTACACCAACTTGTGATTGGTTGGATCACTCTTCTTTTACCATCAATCTTTCCTAACTTAGAACTTTATATTCTCATCCAAAAAGATACTATAGGATGAACTAACTCTCAACTTGAGAGGCTATAACCCTTCCAATTATTTTTCCAAATTAAAAAAATACAATAAAAGCCCAATTTTAAATAAATAATTAGGTAAATTACCCAAATATTTTTCAGTTAATTAAATTAGTCCTATGATGATGAAGATGATTATTGGATATCACTAATCAAGGGGAACATATGCCAATCTATGCAAGTATATAGTATAGCATACTTGTCAATGCTAGACACCACATGCATTTAATTAAGATAATTTCTTTTGATTATAATGGTTTTGATAAGCGACATCCCACTAAACAATATTATAAAATTGATTAACTTTAAGAAAATTTATTAGAAAAAATTCCACCCTTAATTAGTGATCCCCATTACAAACTTGCTTGGCCAAACAATTAATCAGTGTAGAGAGAGAGAAACAAAAGAAGCTAATTCTTACTCCACAATGCACTATGTGGGAGAAGAGTGATTTTTAGACTAATTAAGCTATGGGTGAGAGCATCATTAGTGGAACCAACACCTAGCTACTTCCTTACCCCCACAAATTTATGATTGGACTTATTTAATTAATATATATATATATATTGATATTTATAACTTTAAAATAATAAACAAATAAAGTACTTATAGGTGGCTAAAACAATGTACTCCATCTAACTTTAGTTTTCAATTTTTCTAAAACAAAATGGAAGGTATAAGTAACAAGTGTCAATTGGTGTTTACTGCGTTTGTTCTTAAAGGATGATTAAGTATAATATATTTGATTAGGTAGTCAGGCCCCTTATTTTTTTTATTAGCCACACCAAACCCCTTTAATTTTTTATTAGCCACACCAAATCCACGCGAAAGAGCTGAGATGGCCTCCGTTCCAATCGAAACTCCCTCGGAGCCCTTTCCTCCTCCACACTCACCATCGGCGGAACCTCTCCGCGCCGTCCTCCTCTCACGCTACTATGGCCTCCGTTCGATTCCGTTGTCCTCGCTTCATTCTTATCGTTCTCCTCCCTCGTTCGATTAATTCTGGACCATCGTCGACCACGGAGCCAGTCTCGATCGTTCTCTCACCTTTTTCCATTGGGGTACTCACCTTAGGGTTTTTGTCGATCCGGCGACGAGGATCTCAAATCCGTCATGTTCGTTGCCTAATTTGAACTCTAAGCCGCTCAAATTTCGAATCTAGGTTCCAAGGTACCCCGTTGCTTCTGAAAGTTTGGTCGAAGGTTCGAGCAAGGGGTTCGCCAGATCTTCAATCGAAGATATTTGCTTAGCCGAGCTGATTTTGTCTTTTGGTGGCGTTTGGTGACTACCGGAGGTTTGTCCTTTCAACTTTTCTGCGTTTTCTTGTCTTCATCTTCTACATAGGGATAAGATCATAAGAGTGTTTTGGAAGATTTGGGAAGATGAGATACAAGAGCAAATAACAATAGGGTAGTTGTGATATTATATTGTTAATTTTGATTAGTTTATCCTCTAAATTGCCTTGCATATGTTGAATCACTGAGAGAATTTCTTGATTGGCTAGTTTCACCAAAAATTGATATCCTTCTTGCATAGCTCACTGAGAGGTTTTATTGAGTTTTGGCTTTGTATAAGTTTCAACATAGATATGGTGGTGCGGGAGGCTTAATTTCCTGGTGTGATTGTGGAGTTCAACATCTCCGTTTGATTTTTGATACTGTCAGTTTGAATCAAGAAGGGAAAAATAATACTCCAATAGTAGTATTAAAAAGTGTGCTGTCATGAGAAGATTTTGGTGTTGTCATAGGTTGTTCTGCTAAAATCAGGAATATTGAAGTCTCTTTTGGGCAACAAGGTCTTGTATGAGCTACTGGTGCACTCAAATTGTTTGCCTTGAGTTTTATTAAAGGTGGAATCTTTGATGCCACTTTTGAAAAGGTGAAATCTTTAGAAATGTTGTATATAATTCTTGGACGGTTATGACACTTTGTATTGATTTTATTGATTCCGTATTATATTACTTACATTGATGCATTTTTTTTAATTAGTTGATGACAATAGGTGTTTTTATGTATATAACCAATATTAATGTCGTAATTTCAAAGACTTTGTATTTTTATATATGTACTAAGGTGATAATATTTTGATTCCACGTTTTAAGCTCTTATGTCATCAATTATATAAAATTGTCACCATAAACAATTGTGATTAATGAAGCGTAATAACAAATGTCATCCATGAATAAAAATTTAATGAATATGTCACAACGAGTGATTGCATCAATGAAGTGTAATCACAAACGTGTCATCGGTGAATGAAAGTATAATCGATGAAAATAAATCGATATACAATTGATTAAATTAAAAACATGTGGCATCAATCGATTTGATTAAAAAAAAATGGCATCAAATAATTACATTATAAAAATGACATCAAAATACCATTTTGAAAAATTTGTATCACCTTAAAGAAAAAAATGTCATCGAAATACTACTTTGAAAAAAATATCATCAAAAATATGGCATCACGGTAAAAAAAATATCATCAAAAATTTGACATAAAAAAAAGTGGTATCAGTCGTTAACAGTAAAAAAAAATGGCATCAATGATCAACGTGACATTACAGTAAACAAAAAATATCATCAAGGTTTAAAAAAAGTGACATTAAAAAAGTGTTATCCAATCATTTTATTAGAAAAGTGGCATCAAAGTGAAAATAAAATATAATAAAATTTTGGCATCACTAAAAAAAAAAAAAAAAAAAAATTGGCATCAAAATGGGTTGGTCAACGTTGACCGGTCAAACGGTTGACCATTGACCATTGACCAACCCACTCTATAGGGAAGGAGTCTAGGGCAAAACTAATTAAATTAATTTATGGTCTAAGTGCCCAATTGAATATTCAAAAAAGGTCATCTACCAAAATCACCCTATATAATGATAGTATTAAGCAAAAACAAGGAGGGAATAATATTCACGAAACACCTTGCATTGAAAGAGTTCTACGCTTTTGGGGAAAATATCAATATCCCTGTGTATGCAGACCAATATATATGTATATCAATGCCAGTTATATTCAAAAAGCTAGATTTATCAGTAAGAAATTCTACCTAAATAGAAATTGGATAATTCTATTTTATTTTATTTTAATCAAGTGTTGAGGAAAAAAATAATTATTCATGAACAATTTTCTCACATGTTCGATATTTTTTCTCGTTGATGGGAAACGAGCCCTATACATCCATATTAGCTCATGATAAGCTAATCTGGATGCCTAATCCCACAGGAAACTTCTCAACCAAATCCGCAAAAAAGATTACTAACACTCATAACCACAACATTGAAAACCATAACTGGATCTGGAATCTTAATTAATCTTCCTCCTCGGCTTAAAAACCTAGTCTGGAAAATTAAAATAGATGCTCTCCCCACGACTAGCAGGCTTAATAGGTACATCAATAGAGTCCCTCACGCATGCTCTCTGTGTAATCAAGAAAATGAGGACGCCACTCATCTCTTTACAAAGTGCTCCTTTACAAAGGAACTAATAGCCCGATTCGAACATACAACAGGTAAGCTCTTTCACAACCTCTCCTTACAAGGATCTCTATGTGACAATATTACCCAAATCTTTCACAACCTCTCCTTACAAGGATCTCTATGTGACAATATTACCCAAATCAAGCAAGGAAACCAACTTTTTGAAGAATTAGTCGTTATTTGGGAAAAAATATGGGAAACTAGAAATAATTTAATCTTCAAACATACCAGCCCTGACACGTACTGTAACCTAATTAACCGCATTATTAAAGATATACAGGATTGGAGAACAACAAATCCTACAAGTACAAAAAAAGATGCCAACAAAGGGAAGAAAAGGTCTAGAACTAGTTGGAATAGACCAGTAGGAGCCATCTACAAAATTAACGTAGATGGTTCTGTCAAACCCACAGGCGCTTGCCAGGTGGGAGGAATCATTCGTGATTCACGGGGCCATGTTACTGAGATTTTCTACCAGGAAATTGATCATGGTACGATTATTCAAACGGAGGCAGCAGCAGTACTAGAAGGAATGAGAGTAGCCACAAGACTAGGGATAAGACGCATAATCGTAGAAGGTGACAACCAAGAGCTAATGAGGATTCTCTCGAAAGGAAGAGATAGCAGATGGGAAATTTTGCGCCAAATTGAACAAATCAAGATCATGGAGGCAAATTTTGAAAAGGTTGAGTACAACCACATCTACAGAGAGGCGAACAAAGTTGCAGATTTTATAGCTACTAGGGGTATCATTAGTGATAGATCTACTATCCCTTTTAATAGGGAACTTTGTACCATCATCCGTAAGGATGATCCCGGAGCGCGTTTACATTCTTTGTAATAGCTCCGACTGTTTGCCCACTGTATAAAAAAAAAAAAAAAAAAAAAAAAAAAAAACTAAAAATACTACGTTAGAAACGGTTAAAAATGGGGAATTAGGGAAGGAATGTGTATTAAAATTAGTCACTATATATCTTTTGAGAGTGGGGTAGTGAGAGAGGAGTAAAAAGCCTTGAAAAATGCCCACTAATAAGTATCCTCTTAATTTGTTGGGCCTTTTAGCCTTATTACCCGTACTTTGTGTATGATTTCTTAATAAATTATTTATTATATTAGTTGTATAATTCTGTAAAAAATAATTATGAAGGTTAGGAAGATTGTAAGTATACCTATCTAATATCTTCAATTAAGATTAAATTTAGTATTTTTTATTTAATTGCAATTTGTGAGTGATAACATTTTAAATATTTTTTTTAACAAAAGATGAAAGGAGAAAAATTCTATATACAAAAGAAACAGTCTTTTTGTTCGAAGATAAAAATATCTTTTGGATAAATATTTAATTTATTATAATTATTTAATTCAATTAAGGTGGATTTAAGGTGGAAAAATTCTTAATAAATAGTCTTTTGAAACTAAATCCGTGTCCTCGGTCTTATACCCCTCTCATACCCCTTCTATTTATTTTAATCAACAAAAATAATTTAAGGGCCCGTTTGGAAAGGGTATATAGATATAGGATATAGACTATGGGTATGAGATATAGATATCAGGCTATCGGTATTCGGTATGGATATGAGATTGATATCTATATCTTATATCTGCTGTTTGGTAAGGGTATATAGATATCAGAATTAAAAATAAAAATAAAAATGTACGAAATTAGGGAATCCCTCATCTTTGAACCCTAATTCGAATACAGTCCTAATTCAAGAGCAATTGGTGTAAATTCCAACAGCAGCAATAATTCATACAGAAATAATTCATACAGAAATCGAACTGAAGCAATAATTCATAGGAATTTTTTTTTTACAGATGCAATCGAACAAAAGGAGGAGAAGAACGCAAAATTTGTACAGATGCCCTAATTAGGAAAAAAAATTCCAACAGCAGCAATAATTCATACATAAAGCCCTAATTCGAACTGAAGCAAAATTCGAACAGCAGCAATGACGATCCTGAAGTTTCGAACAGAAGAAAAAATTGTACAGATGCAATCGAACAGAAGAAGGAGAAGAAAAGATGCAACCGGGCAGAAGGAGGAGAAGAACAGATGCAATCGAATGCAATGGCAAACCGAAGAAGAGATGTAATCGAATAGCCCTAATTCGAACATAAATCGAATGCAATGGCGAAGAGAAGAACAGATGCAATCAAATAGAAGAACAAGGAGGATGAGAAGGAGGAGCAGAAGGAGAAGGAGGAGAAGTAACTTGCTCAGCCGCTCCTATACCGCCCAATTTTGCCAGATATCCAAAAGGGAGAAAAAGGTAGAATTAGTATATGGGAGATATAGGATTGATATCCATATACTGATTTGGATAAACATACCAAACAGGGTATATAGATATTGGGCTTTCTATACCCATAGCCTATATCTATATACCCATCCCAAACAAGCCCTAAATGATTTTTATTTTTTTATTTAAAAGGAGAGTTGTGAGGAGGGAATATGGTGAGATGATAGATGTCAGGGATAGAGGATTTGGTTCCTATTTTATCTATAAACGCTAAAAATTAAATTTTTTTTTTTTTTTTATTAGGTAAAAATTTGGGTGAAAAAAACTACCCAATAGCATCCATCTGGATGAGATCCCAAAGATCTGAGTTTGATGTTACATTACTCCCCACGGCGGAGTGGCCAAGGTGTGCAACCTTGTCAGCCACTCTATTGCCAGCTCGGGGAACATTTCGTTCTCTGTTGTAGATAGTCAATGATGATTTTCGAATCTCCTTCTATTATAATGTCTTGTATCTGTAGTTTTTTTACTTCGGCAATTCCCACCCTAAGGGCGAGCGCTTCGGCCAGTAGAGGGGAGGTGATCCCAAGTTTTGCGGCTACGATATGAATCGGGGTTCCTCGCCAATCCCTTATAATGATGCCAGCACTGCTGTCACCGGTCAGAAGAGAAGAACCATCAAAGTTCAGTTTCAACTCATTATATGGGGGTTTTCTCCATTTTTTCTTGTCGTGTTTTTGATCCGGATGTTTGTATGATCTGATATTTCTTTGGTGTGCCTGCGGGATTGTCTTACTAGAGTTGTCCGTGAAGGAACACGCCTTCCGCCAAGAAGTGACGTGTTGATCAATAAAGCATTCAATGGTTTTAGCTGCCGTAGCCCGTAGGTGGTTGGTTTCGAAATGTGACCCCATTCCGGAAAAACCAAATAGCCCACCATCCTGTGACTATGTTTTGGATTTTGTCCTTTGATAACTTCTTGATCCATGCCAGTACCACCGTCATGTCCCGGCCATTTTGAGTTAGATGTTGCAGTTCATGCCGGTCCCAACTAGAAAGGAATCTGGTAGTTATCTCCGGATAGCACTCCATCAAGATATGTAGATCATCTTCATTGTGGTCATTGCAAATCTGACAAGTTACCGGCACCGGGACACCCCTCCCGGCCAACCTGGTTTTAGTAGGCAGGCCAGAGAGACTTATCTTCCAAAGGAAATTTTTGATCTTTGGTGAAACATTCAAATTCCATATCCAATGAAAGCCGTCATTGTTGTTGTGGATCTCTTTTGTTAACATCTTGTATGCAGATGAGGTGGTAAACCATCCTTTCTTATCAGGCCACCAATATAGTCTATCTTCCATGGCCGTTACAGGTAGAGGGATAGAACAAATGTCCCCCACTAACTCTGGTGGGAGGCATGCGTTGAGTTTTTCCAACCACCAGTGGCCCCCAATTATGTAGTCACTGACTTTCTCAGTTCTGTTAAAATCTGATGGGCATCCGTCCCTATTACATATAGGAGTCTGTGTCATCCAGTTGTCAGTCCAGAAGTTTACAGACCTTCCATTCCCAATTGACCATATGAGCCCTTTTTTAAATTGGTCTAGGAGATTTGACATCTTAGACCATTGCCAAGATGCCGGCCCAGACCGCTTATATTGTAGTAGATGCGAGTTTCTTAGGTATTTGTTGGTGATGATTTGGACCCAGGTGTTGTCGGGTTCAGCAAGGATTTTTCATAGAAGTTTGAGCTGTAATGACTCATTCATTTCTTTTGATCTTCTAATGCCTAATCCCCCTTCCTTTTTTTGTTTACAGATCTTGCTCCACCCGATGAGCGGCTTATGTTGGGCATCTTTATTCCAAAAAAAAGTTCGATTTAGCGTGTCCAATTCCTTGTGCATGTTTGCAGGAAGCATAAAGTTTTGCATTGTGTACAACGGTTTGGATGAGAGGTTAGCACTAATTAGAATAGCACGACCCTGTTGGGATAGTGAGTCAGCCCGCCATTTAGCAAGCTGTTCTTTTGATTTGCTGATGATATCATCAAAAGTTTCTGTATTTACTTTACCATTAATAATGGGACAGCCTAAGTATTTCTCAATTGAGGCAGCATGCTTAATGCCCAAAACATTTTCAAGTTCTGGTATACGGCCCCGGGCAATTCCTTTTGTAACTTGGAAAGTCGATTTGTTGTAGTTCACCTTCTGCCCAGAAATTTGGCAGTACTCCTGCAGAATAGTTTTGAGCGTTTGACACGCCGACACACTACCTTTTGCAAAGATCAAGATGTCATCAGCAAAGGCCAAAAATGGGATGACTAGTCATGCAGGTCCAAATCTGAACCCGACCAATTTGCTTGCATTGTGTGCTTCCTTAACCAGCCTACGAGCCAGGATTTCCGCTCCCAATATGAAGAGGAAGGGTGATAGGGGATCCCCTTGTCGGAGGCCCCTGGATGGGAGGAATAATTCCGTAGGGCCATTGTTAACTAAAACAGAAAACGAAACAGAGGTTATACACTCCTTGACCCAGCCGACAAAGGTCGGGTGAAACCCATACTGTCTTAACACAGCCTCAGTGAAATCCCAGTCTACCCTATCGTAAGCTTTTTCCATGTCGAGTTTGAGTGCTATCCAGCCTTCTTTGCCCTTTCTGGATTTGAAAGAATGAAATATTTCATGTGCTATTAGAACATTGTCCTGAATAGCCCTATCAGATACAAACGCCCCTTGAAGTGGGTTGATTAATCTGCCCATGATCTTTTTTAGCCGCTCTGTGAGAATTTTAGAAATGATTTTGTATATTGTGGAGCACAGACTGATGGGTCTGTAGTGAGCAGTAGTAGATGGGTTATCAGTCTTTGGTAATAGAGTGATAAAGGTGTGATTTATTTGTTTGAGAAGGTGTCCTGAAAGGAAAAAGCTTTTCACCGCATGGATTACCGACGATCCAACTATGTTCCAAGATTGTTTATAAAATTCTGCAGTCATCCCATCAGGCCCTGGTGCCTTGTTTGAGCCCAAGTGAAACACTGCGTTTTTTATTTCCCCATTCGATGGTATGGCTGTGAGCATTTGGTTCTCGGAATTCGTGACTTCCGAAGGAACGAGTTGAAGATATTCTATTAATTTGATTTTGTTAATTGGTTGTTTCGGAAATCTTTTTTGGAAGTCGTGTCTAATCTCCGTATTGATATTTTGTTCCCCCATTATTTGTGTTCCATCGGCGGTTATGATCTGGTTAATCATCTTTCGATTTCTTTTTCCAGTAGCAATTTTGTGAAAATATCCCGTGTTAGAATTTGTCAGACTAATATGTTTGGTTTTAGCTCGTTGGTTCCAGTATGATTTTTGAAATAGGAGTAGGCGTTCTTTTTTCTTAATGAGATTTTTCTCCCTAACTTGCATATGGTTTGGCATCAGACCATGCTGTTTCTGTTGAATCTTTAATAATTGGTCTTCTACCTCCTTTAGTTGTCTAAATATGTTACCAAAGGTCATTTTGTTCCATGTCTTGGCTTTCTGTTTTAGAAGCATTGTTTTCCTTGTTAGTTGGAACATTGCAGATCCCGAACACCGAAGTCGCCAGGCTTGCTTAATTATGTTTTGGAAATCTCCTCGTTGTAGCCACGAATTTTCAAATTTAAAAGGCAGGGGTTTGAATGCTTGATTGACGCTCAGGTCAGTAGTGATTTTGCAGTGATCCGAGAACGAGAACGCGCCGTTTTTGGTAGTTAGCAATGGGTATTGCTGTATAATGTCATGATGAACCAGGACACGGTCCAGTTTCTCCTTTATATTCTCTCCATCCCCTCTATTTTTCCTCCATGTGAAGGGATTCCCCCATGACGGGACTTCCATCAATGTACAGTTGTTTTTAAATTCCGTGAGTCGCTTGAATCTTCCCGGTAATGTAGCAGCACCTCCCTCCTTCTCCGAAAAGTTACAGATTTCATTCAGATCTCCAATTACCATGCTTGGTAGTTGGAAGTGGTTGATTTCATTGGTTAAATAATCCCAAAAGGATTGTTTATGTTGTTCGTGTGGTGGAGCATACACAAACCAAACGAGGCATGTGAAGTTGTCCGTTAAGTTAGTGTATTTGACAGTGATGATTCTAGGTTACTGTAGAACAAGCTCAATGGATTCATTAGAGAGAGAGAGAATTTTTTCCACATAATACCAATTCCTCCTGCCTTTCCCACCGCAGGAGACCATACTGCATGATCAAACCCTGCACCTCGCCATACAGACGGGTCAAGAATTTTTTTCTGTTTTAGTTTCTGCTAATGCAAGCAGCTGGATGTGTTCTGCTTTACACCAAAAGCTAATATCCGTCCAGAAGGTACTACTCCCCATTCCTCTACAATTCCAATAACTAATCTTCATTATAATTATAGCAAATTGAGGATGAAAAGTTTACTCGATCCCCAACAACCATTTCGATATGCCTTGCATTGTTTGTTTTAATTATGGATTTGTGATGTGGTGCGTTAACCCCCCCATTGAGAACCCAAGAAATTGGGCAACCGACGACAATGAGAGAGCAGCAACAAGGTCTCCCACCGGATTTGAGCATGTGTTTTATCCTGCAGGTTTTGACATAGAGGGAGTTAACATCCCAAAAGGCCCAGTGTTGGCGCCATGTTGTGACAGTACTAGCAGAAGGCCTCAGTTTTGAATTAGTATTAGTTCGTTGCTGGTGCAGGCAAAAGTGCAGAAGCATACACCCATCTAAGCAAGCACCATGGTTTCCTTGATCTATACAAACAAAGTAGGAGGTAGTCCCACTTCCCGTATAGACATGTGTTGAAGCTTCCAGCTTTATGTGAACATTGGTTTTACCGTTGATTGTGCGGTTTTGGCCCTCCATGCCAACTGAACTGAAGTTGGCTTCATAACCCATTGTTATATATATGGCGGCAGAGAGATGAATCCACTTAACAAAAGCATCGAAATATATAATAGCCTTGCTTCGATTATAATTGATAACTTGATACAAAGGGAGGGCATGACATACAGAGATCATAACCCAACCAGACTTACAGTTATGACATCGGGTAGACCCCATACAATTAGTAGAGATATACCTAGCATCCTTACCACAAGCTGAGCTAGTGGAGGATGGTTTATTAGCTTGGATATTACAAGCCAACAATCACCCATTGACACTAAGGTATCCAAAGAACCTAAAGAAGGGATCACAACAGAGATTTTGGAGAGACAAGGGATATTGCATACCATCACAACATTGAGCCACCAAAGACATGGGGCTCCCTAGAGAGCTCGGAGACTTACTTATCATTTCTTGGCTTTTTGATGCCACATCCCATCAGAGAGGATGAAGCAGTATCGGCTTCCACACAGCTCGGCTTTCGCTTGCTAGACTCAGAGTTGGAGCTTGTTTTGACCTCCAGCTTTTCCATCTGGCCAGTCACAGCAGCAGGTAGAGTGAACAGGCCCGGAGAGTTACGGATTGACTCAGCAAGAGCAGCTGGGTTGCTTAGATCAGGGAGAGTGAATTCCTCGCCAGGGGGAATGTTTTGAAGGAACACTTCAAGCTCCTCCTGCGAGAACCTCTCCAAGGGGTCCAAGCCATCCACAGACAGCTCTGCCTCAGTCAGTTCCATCTCCATATACATCTCTTCATCGTCTTCAAACTCGAAGGCCGAGTCGCGCGGTACCATCAGTTCAAGAAACGTCTCATCATCTGGGATCTCGGGCATCAATGGTGGCAGCTCCACAAAGGGTGGTGGTGACTCAGCAGCGAAGGTAGGTTCAGAAACATGAGGAGGAGAAGCAGCCTTTACCGGGAAGGTTGGATCACCCACCTTGGATGATGCCTGATCATCCGATGAAGCAGAATGGATAGAAACAGGTGGAGATGGATTAGTTGGGGCGTTGACACCAACCCATTTGAACACAGCCTCCCTGGTATTGCCAATTTTTGTAACTGGGGCAGCATTCCTCCTCCTTGCCGCCACCGAGACCCACTCGCCAGCAGCATCATTGCCATCACCGCTAGCACCACCAGGCACAGCAGTTGGATCACAAGCCACACCAGTAGCAGGAGCCAGCGCCCTCCTACGCAGTGGGCAATCAATGAAATAGTGGTCTAGCTTACCACAACTGCCACATCCTTCAGGGTACTCTTCCAGGTACACAGGGTACTCAATCAACTGGTCTTCTTCGTTTGGCACAAACACACATTTGTTCGGAATGGTGGTGATGTCGACAGAAACACAAATGCGTGGGTAGCGAACCCGCTTTCCTTTGGCAGTGAAAGCATCGAGCTTGAGGACCTTCCCATAGCCATTCTCTTCAATGATAGAAGTTAGGACATTTTCACTGATGAATTCGGCCGGCAACCCGGGGATACGAATCCACATGTCCAGGGTTGTGAGGGGCTCAGCAGCAAGATCAAAGCCTTGACGCCATGGCTTGAGGAGCAACAATTGGCTCTGGATATGGTAAGGCCTACCATTCCAAGCCTTCTCCTTATCAGAGGGTAGGTTGAACTTCAACTCGAACCAATTGTTCGCCATGGGGATCACCTGGAATCCACCCTCCAGGAAGCGCCAGTCAAATCGGATCTTCTTACGGATTTCCTTGAGCTCCAGGGGTTCGCCAATAATGGTTGCAAACAGGGTGGTGCTCCTCAGTTTGGTAATATTCTCCCGGACCCCCGCCAGACGAGCTTTGTATTTCTCGATGTCAAAAGGGATTGATCCCTTTCCTTTGCAGCCGTTTGTATTTGGGATTGCTCCCGCATCCTTGGGGTCAGACCCCCCCTCGGATGAGTTGTTTGGAGCCAGGCTCCTGAATGTGTGTTTTCCAGCAGGGAGATGGGTCACCGGATGAGAGGTCTTATCCTCCATGACTTGCTTTCCTTTTTCCTTAGCCGACGGCGCCATTGCACCAACCACGATCCACACAGTAAGAGAACACAGAAATTGGATTAGAATTTGGGAAAGGCAAGAAAGAGATTGGCGGTGAACAAAGCACCACCAAACCCCGTTTTTATAGATGAATTGATCAAGGTAATCATGAGGGGGAATCCAAACACCATACCTCTGCAGAAGCTTCATTAATGGAAGCTCAAAAACACGGTGAACTCCGTACAAGCCACACGCCCTCTGGACGAGCGAGAAACCCTTCACCCAGCCACCCGATTTGATTTTGCCTTGCGGTGGAAGAATCCACACATGCACCCACCACCACCATTTACTCCATAGTACAATCAGATCTTCAACGATCTTCTCAGACAGCTTCCATCTCAGCGACGAGAGGCGATTGCACTTAATGCAATTGATACTTGAGCACTCAAACGCGCCTTCCATAGGCCATACTGCTAGGCCAAGGCACCAAATTAGGATCAGACTAGCCACGATTGCGAGGCGATGAACAGAAGCCCCATCAAATCTCACTCGATTGTGGTTGATTTCGGACGATTTCGGCCAATAAGTTTGGTTAGGGTTCTCCGCCGCAGGGAAGGAAGGGGAAAGGGTTTTTTCTCTCATCAAAAATTAAATTTGTTGTTCATAAACTTATATATATATATATATATATATAGGGTGTGGTTCTGGTGTACACACCCCTTACGGTGTACCTTGTTCAAAAATATTATTCGGTGAAATGTGAAACATTATTCCATTTATTCCGTGAAATTTGAAACATTATTCGGTGAAATGTGAAACATTCTACCGAATACTGTTATGTTTTCTTTTTCAGTTCACTTTAGATGAAAATGTTCCAATTCCACTGAATAATTTGTAACATTCTACCGAATAATGTTTAGTTTTTTTATTCATCTATTTCAAATAAAAGAAACCTCAATTACTTAAACAATACTTACAATTTATATAAATAATGCTTCAAATTTCACTAAATAATGTTTCACATTCCCCTAAACAATACTCATATTTCACCGAATAATGCTTCAAATTTCACCGAATAATGCTTCACATTTCACCGAATAATATTTGTAAACAAGGTACACCCTAAGGCTTGTGAACAAATGATCCGTACACTATATATATATATATATATTGAGAGAGTTTGCTTCAAAAGTAAAAAGTCCTTAACGTGTAAAATTTGCTAATGGGCCTAATTTAATTACTAATGGGCCTAATTTCATTAGTAGAATGTCTGCCTGCCCTTGCCCATGCGTGTGCCCCCCTTGCCCCCCCTTCTCGGACCAGATTTTTTTTTGTCCCATAATTTTTTTTCCGTGTTAACACTTTCTGCTGTGCAAGTATAACTTGTTTTTGGGCACATATAACATCTTATTCTGCAAATATAAGTTTATTTTGTCCAGACATAATAATTCATTATGGGGTAAATAGGTAAATGTGCCTATTTCAATTATAAAAATTTATAATTGAAATATATTTAATTTATGGGTAAATTGGTAAATATGTCTAATTTTACGGGTAAATGCACTTTTTCCCGTTTTCGACACCTTTTGTGCAACTGTGAAGTGCATTTGTGGAACTGTGAAGTGCATTTGTGCAACTGTGAAGTGCATTTGTGCAACTGTAAAGTGCATTTGTGCAACTTTAAAGTGCAAATATAAGAACATAAGGTGTGAAAATAAAATTGTAATGTGCAAATTTAGAATACAAGTGTGCAAAAGTATGATACAATTGTGCAAATTTAAACTACAATTGTGCAAAAGTAAGATACAATTGTGCAGATTTAGAATACAATTGTGCAAATATAAGATCAAAATGTGCATTAATAAGACAAAAGATGTGCTTTTAAAATCGATGTTTTAATTTTGTTTTTTTTTTTTACTTTTGAGAGTTTAGGTTCACCTCTCGGATAATTTAGGTTGATAGATGTAAGTTTGAAATCGATTTTTTTTACGTATAAGCTTTTAAAATTAAAGTGCATAAATAAGAATAAAATGTGGATAATTAAGGTTAAAAAGTGGATACCTTAGATTATAATGTGCATGATTAACAATTTGCTATTGTTGCGCTCTTGTCTATTTTGTAACCTATGTGGGATTTGAACCCACATCTTTTGTGCAAATGCACATTGCTCTACCAATTGAGCTAATAGGCTAAATTATGTTTTTTCTGCTAAAATAGAAGAACATAATCGACCTAAAGCATATCACAATAAAATTCTAAAATTCAATTAGCTCATGATTCACAAATAATTTGACAATGCTATAAACATGAAATTAGCTCTATATCAACCCAACATCACAACCGTATAATCATTTTCAATCAATTTGGATGTTGGCAAAAAAACCCCAAATTCTAAAATATATCGCAATAAAATTCTAAAATCCAATTAGATTATGATCCATAAACAATTTGAAAATGCTATGAACATAAAATTAGCTCCAAATCAACCCAACAACACAACCATATCATCAATTTTAGTCAATTTGACTGTTGGCAAAAAACCCCAAATTCTAAAGCATATCGCAATATAAAATTCCAAACTTCAATTAGCTCATGATCCATAAACAATTTGACAATGATATGAACATTAAATTAGCTCAAAATCAACCCAACAACACAACCATATCATCAATTTCAATCAATTTGGCTTTTGGAAAAAAGCCCCAAATTCTAAAGCATATCGCACTATAAATTTCTAAAATCCAATTAGCTAATGATCTATAAACAATTTGACAATGATATGAAGATGAAATTAGCTCAAAATCAACCCAACAACACAACCATATCATCAATTTCAATCAATTTGGCTTTTGGCAAAAAGCCCCAAATTCTGCTCCTAAATCAAACCCTAGGTTTTCAATCTCAACCTAAATCATTCAAACAATCTAAATAATTGTAATAAAAAAGTTTAGGGTTAGAAATCATACCAAATTCGAGTTGAAACAAGGAGCAAAATCGGGATTTCGAAGGTATTCCGAGCCAAAAGCATTGAACAACACTTATGGGGGAGATGGGCTCGGTGTGAGCTCGACTGGGCTCGAACCATGGGGGTTCCGGTCTCGGGGGGTGCGCCTGAGGGAGGGGATTCGAGCGGGTGGGGGCTGGTGGCCGGAGGTGGCTCGTGGGTGGCCTGGGAGGCCGACGAGCGAAGATACGACGTGAGGCTTCGAATGGTCAGGGTGGGCGCGTCTGGGCTCGAACCAAGCCAAGTTAGTGCTCGGGGGGAGCGCCCAGGGGTTGGCTCGAGCGCGGCTAGGCGCTGGTGGCCGGAGGTGGCTCGACATGGGAGTGGGAGGCCGAGAGAGAAGCCGCTGCTGGCTGTTGTACGTGGTCTTCCTGAACTGGTCGATACATGTTCGAACAGGTTGGAGCGCGCGTGGTAATTCATTAAAAAAATAAATTTTACACGATAAGCAAATTTTACACGTTAAGGATGGTTTACACGTTAAGAAAAGAAATTCGATTTTGTAGACAAGCCTAGAGAACCGAGAGCCTGAACAAGTCGGGATATGAACCAATTATCATGTACAACCAGAACCAAATAATAGAAACAAATGACTGAATGGAAATAACAAGAAGCAAATGACAAAACGAAAACTTTAACAAGGTACATGATCCTACCTAATTTTTTATTTATTTTAAACAGAAAATAATTTTTTCAAAACAAAGTAAGAATTCGAAATATCAAGCAACATCTTTGTTTGGTAAATCGAAAGGCTGAAATGATTGACTAACATACTAATCGTCATGATCCAGGAAAGGAAACACGAAACTAAGGAAGAAGATCCAAACAGAAATGCTCCCAACAAAAAATAGACTGACAGAGTTGAAGTCAAAGAAGACAAGGAATAGATCACAAATGTCAAGAAAGTGGGATAGTCTAGATACTTACATGATGTCTTGACGCCAAAAGTACGGAAGCATAAACCCAAAAACGAAATAAGACATCTCTCTTGGGGAAGTCTGGATCAACGTACGACAGGCACAACCACGATCAACTCGATCAATAGGGCATCTGAGTATGCCACCCCAATCGAAACTAAATGCAATTGAACCAAAAAGCGATATCTCTCAAAAGAACGACTTTTACCAAGAACAAATGAGACAGGTCAAACAATTTTTTTTTTCTTTAAATTTTCAATGAAAACTTGTTTCTATTTTGTTCAAGCTTCCAAAGGAAGCCAACTACCAAATATGCTCTCATGTCGGAGTTCGATGACACAAAATATCAATTCAAATTGGAGAGTCTAACAGCAAGATGGGTTTCGTCTATTGACAAGATGAAGTTTATGTATTTACACTCAGGTCCTTTTCATTTTTGACAAGAGAAAGATGTGAATCGATCAAATTATATTTCGTGATAAATTGGAAACCGAAAAAGTGTATTAACAAAGAACCGAGCTTTCAATTTTAGATTAATTAAAGGAAAATTAAAGGGTTTTAAATTTTTAGAAATTTCATAAGCATCGCATGTGCATCTCCAAGAAAGTGATTAAATTGAGTAGACAACAAATAATCAAACAACTTGGAGTAAAACATATGTATCAATTTTACAGATTTAGGGAAAAAACCTCAAAATTTTATTTTTGATCTTCAAAATTTTGATAAATAGGTTCAAATTATCAAACCAAAAAAAAAAACAAAAATCATATAAGATGGAGGGTTATGGGGTTGTTGACAGAACCTGCAATTACAAGACCATCGTGGCAAAGAGGGCTCAGCGAACGGGAAATCCTCATCGCATATATCGAAGGAGGTGGCGGTTCCGATAGAGCCTCCTACAACCACACCAGTAGGGCAGATTGATGCGACCCAATGGATCAACCGACTAAAGCTTGAGCTTTGGAACACACTTTTTGTGGGGATGATTTTTTGGGATCTTGAAGCATCTCACCATAAGATCTACAAAACTCACTCTCCCAAATGTCAGAATCTTACTTTCGAATAATTTAGTCTTTGTTTGGGAATCAATCACAAGCATCTCACCAGTAATGATTCAACAAACGTGTTTCTCTTTGGCATCTCACCTCAGATGATGTTGAAGACATCTCACCAACAACAATTTAGAATCATCACGATTCAAAGAAAACGCACTATTTATTAATCTCAAATCTGATTTTTTTTCATGACAAAGGTCCAGCAATTTTATAGCCATAAAACAACAACAATTAAAATGAAAAATTAAAGACATAAAAGATGAAAAGTTTCTCGGAAATTGATGGAGAAAGTTGGCCAGTCCCATGGTGGAAAATGAAGGGTTGGCTGTCATCATAAAGTGTAGAAAACCATCAAGTCCCATTTAATGAAGCTCCTTCAATACATCTTCATCTATTCCGACTTCATTCAATACATCGAAAAAACTGACCATATTTCGAATTGCTGGATTATTGCCTATTTCAGACCTATTATTGGATGATTTCGACACTATGCCCAAGTCGGGGTGGCTCAATGGTGGGGAGCAAGGGGGGATGTTAGGAGGTCCCGGGTTCGATCCCTACCTCCTCCCCTTTCCTTGGATGAAAATCCAAGGTTTGCCTTGCTCCTTTCCAGTGGGTCGAGTCAGCGCAAGCCGGTTTACCTGGTGTGTGGCTCTTGCCGGCTGGGTCATGTGTCTGGGGTTTTCCACCAAAGGTGGGTTCCTCGTCATAAAAAAAAAAGATGTAACCCTTTGAATTAGCTTTCCAACAAGTACTCATGGGTCTCCATCAGACCAATATAACCCATTTTATGACTGAAACACCGAGCATGCGTTGGAAGAGCTTGAATCACATCACAGATGATGCCTTGAAACAATACCGATCGTCTTTTCTAACTTGCTCGATAGAACTAGACGAGGTTATACGTCATGCTCGACTCAGTTTAATGAGGTGAATCGATGAAAAAATCCTTCTAATATTTAAGTCACATTCAATCCCTTCATTAAAAATATAATCTCATCATAAGAAAAACAACACACAATAAAATCCACTTAAATCAACTCAAAACCTATAAGAAATTCAAATTTAGCATATTTTCAAGATACAAACAAAAACTTCAAAATCAATGGAAAATTTAGATTATATGGTACCACTTAAATTTTTTTAGCAATAGATCGATGTATAATTGACCCGAAATCACAAGAAATTTGTTCGAATCTCACAGGAAGAGATTGAGGTGGGGATGGAGAGGACGATTTGCTTTGTTGACCGTGATAAGGGTCGTTTTATTTTTCTCTCTCAGGCTAGTTTGTAATTATTTTGTAAAAATGAAAAGAACTTGCGTGTAATTTTTGAAAATTTATCTTAATAATAGACAATTACCGTCTTGCTAATAGACTTTATGTTCAAATTTGGAGGATACTTGTTTGGAATCTTCGAAGTATACATTTAGTTGAGGTTTCCTCCTCCCTTTCATGCAATAATTTGTTAGGTTGTCACTCCTGTTATTTTTTCAAGGCTATTTCTTCGGTAGAGGCTCAAAAGTGTGGTGAAAGCAATCGATAAGGATGTGTTCGTCAACTTAGCACCATTTAATTTCAATTAATCCATGCAAATAGATGTTTCAATTTGGAAAATGCAGTAGCAAAAAGGAAATATTCTTAGAAGCATTGTTGCCACTACCTCTGCAAGTTCATCTGAAAAGTAACATTGTCAAGTCTATTCATTTAGGAATTTTAAATTTAGAGATTAAGGCTTTCAAAAAGAATGTGCTGAATTGTCTCAAGCCCCATATTAGTTCAACATACTAATATACAATATGGAGATATCTTATTGCACTAGTTTGTTAATTAACCATTGTTAATTATGTTTAACCGGTTAGCTTAACATATAGGTTATAAGTGTTAGTTAGGTGTATTTTCAGTGGCTCTTATAGCTCTATAAATATAGAGGTAGCTATCCTTGTAAAAACTTGATCGTCACATTATACAGAAATATCAGGAAATGGTTTCTACATATATGAGTTTCCATCTTCCTCCATAGCTAAGGTGTGTGCTCTGTTCTGGGTTCGATGTCTGTTTTTCCTTTGTTGTTGCTTGAATTACATCTAGATTCATATTATATTTGAATCTTGATATGGTATTAGAGCCCTTGGTCTAATTGGAGAAGTTAGATCGGGGTGCGTTCTCACTTTTAGGTTATTTTGGATTTAATTTCTTGTTTCGATCTGGAAGTGTCCTTTGCTGCGTTCTTCCTCATCTGTAATGATCTATTGTGATTAAGTGATAATGGAATAAAATGATGAGTAAAGTAGTCCAGGATCTGGGAGAGAGCATCGGGATTCTAGTGCAAATCATTCTGATTCGCTATATCTCGATCTCCAATTCAGATCACCCTGGGATGCAACTTGTTGCATCGCAGTTTAATGTTGCTAATTTTCATAGTTGGAGCCGTGAAATGCGTATGACACTTGGTGCTAAGATGAAACTATGATTCATCAATAACCAATGCGTGAAACCAACTAATATCAAGGATGATTATGATTGGTGGCCCAATGTTGTTAAATCTCGATTCGATCCTACGATCCAAAAATGAAAAAATGATCTCAGTCCGTTTTTTTGTGCGATTCTAATGATCCTATCAAATGTCTGTTATAATAAATTTCTAATATTTACACTTTTAATCTAAGAAATTTATAATATATTTAGTTTATTAATCTATATTCTATTTAATTTATTATTAAAATTTTACAATATTTATGTGCATTTTTTATGATTTAAGATAATATTTATCTAATATTAAACATTTTAACTTCATTTTTAAAAAAAATCATCCATGTAGTGAGATCTTACTATCCTACGATCCGATCCTTACACCTTTTTACTGATCTGATTTAGAATCTCGATTTGAATAACATTGTGGTGGCTACGTTACGACTACATGGTGATGGGTTTGTTGATCAACTCCATGAAACTTGAGATTGCTGAACACTTTATGTATGTTAGTTCTGCTAAGGATTTGTGGGATGAAATACATGGGCGATTCGCTGATTTGAATGCTCCTCTCATGTTTCAGATTAAGAAAGAGATTAATGAGGTCAGACGGGAGAATTCTAGTATAGCAAAGTATTACAAAAAGATGAGTAAAGCTTGGGATGAACTTCAAGAGCTTAACGGAATTCGGATCTGCAAGTGTGGTGGATTGAAGGTTCGTGTGGCATCCTGAAATATCTTGTTGACAAAGAGGCTTCCATGAAGTTGATGAAATTTTTGATGGGGTTGTCAGATGCTTATGAAGTATTCAAAATAGTATCTTTTCGATGGATCCTTTTCCATTGGTAAACTGTGTTTTTCACATGACACTTCAGATTGAGAGATAGAAAGGTATTACCGGTGGAAATGTTCAATCACATGAGGTGTTAGCTATTGGGAGATCTAGAATTTGCAATACTGGGGAAAAAAGGAGTACTTATACTGGATTTGGTGCAACCAATTCATATGGTTCAAGTTCAGGGTAGATTAAGAATGGTGATTCGAAGAGGGACTTTAAGAACGCGAAGATGGAGTAGTTATGCACGTACTGTAAGAAAAGAAGTTACTCCAAGTAGAGGTGTGCAGAAAAACCCGACACGACTGATACGACACGAAAACACGACAACACGACACGATTAAACACGAAACCGAAAAGACAAGACACGAAAATGACACGAATCGCTAAAACATGACATCAAACGGTTCGTATTTGGATCTGGCATATCTCCTTGTCGGATACCCGACATGAACCGTTTAGATTTTTTCTATATAAGAAAAGCAAATACAGTATTAGTATTTATAGGATCCATATGGATCAGTAAAGTTAATTAGTTCAGGTGGTTAAGGAAAGGAGGATGGGAAAGTGTGGTCACTGGTTCGAATCCCACGTATTTAGCTTCTTTTTCTTTGGAAGTTGTTGTGAGCCTAATTTGCCATGTTTTATAGTTATTTTTATATCGATTTCTGCATGCATTTCATACATTTGGGCTAAAATAGTACAGAATCTATGTAGTTTATGCTTGTTTGTCAAATTATGGAATCTACACCAGTTTCTGTTTAATTTCGCAGAAATCGAAGCAATTGACAGCAGTGCTAAGAAAGGAAGCAAAGCTCGAAGTCAACTACAGAAGTCCGAGGTCAACAAGCACCAGAACCAGGACAAATCATGCTAGAAGCAAAAAAATCAACTCGACACAATCTGGTCGATATCGAGCAAGCTTAGTCGATATCGAGTCATCTAGTCGATTTCCACCAAAGATGACAAAAATCGAGCTGAGCTAAGAAAGTTGATCGATATCGACTTCCTTTAGTCGATATCGAATTGGCCATCTAGGAGCTGGAAGATAGAAGTCGATGTCGAGTAAGTTAACTCGATATCGAGGAAAATTCAAAGTCGACATGCATCCTGGAGCCGAGATCGACGAAGAAGCTAAAGACGGACCAAACCTTGGTCGATATCGAGTAACACCCAGAAGCCGAAGTCGAGAAGTCCGGATTCTTGTTAAGATTCTATCCCGAATCCAATGAAGATATTTTCGAGACTAAATTCAATCAAGATCTATCAAGTGCTATCAAGAGGAGAAGATATTTATCCACAATTAGTTCTAGTAAATTTTAGAGATTTATTTATATATTTCCATGTTTTAATATTTAGATAAAAGATATATATATATATATATATATATATATATATTATTCTTTCCTAGATTAGCTAGGGAATGAACACTATAAATAAGGCATTAGGGGGTTGAATTTTATGCATTCAATCATCCAAGCTACAAGCCAATAGAGAGAGAAGCCGAGTAGGAGAGTAGAGGGCTTAGGCCGAGAGCAAGTTGGAGTTGTTGAGAGACGTTTTGGCTTTGATCGGTTGTAAGTTTTATTTAGTTTATTTAATGGAATTTATTTTCTTGAAATCTTTGATGAGTTTATTTATGATGAAGAGCGAGTAATCAACCCATTTCTAGGGTCGGGGTGAGCCCGACGGTAGTCATGAGATATGATACGGTAAAGGTTTGAGCTTTTTATGCAATTCATCTTCTATCCCTGAAAGCATGATTATTTTGCGAAAGTTGAAGGTGATCGTTGTTTGTGTTATTGAAGGGAAAGTGATCTTAATACAACTTGGGTTAATTATGTGAAAAGGGTTAGTAATAATTAGGGTTTATGCGAAAGCCTCTATATTCTTATTTGTTAATAACAAAAGTTATTTGATGAAAAGCATGATCTTTTATGCCTTTATGTGTTATTTTGCATGGTTATCGTTGTGGTGTTGAAACCCTGACATTGGAAGTCTTTAGTTTATTGAGTTAATTTTGTGTTTACATTCGTTTTCGTTCGAAAAGTTGCAATTTTAGTTTCCGAGTTACTCGATCTCGAGGAATTTTGGTCGACATCGAGAAAATTTGTCGACGTCGAGGAAGTTTTTGTCGAGATCGAGTTGTCTGCTTGAGTTTTGGTTTCTGTCAGTTGGTTTCGTGCACTGTTGGTCGATTTTCGTACTCGATATCGGGTAACAGTGGTCGATATCGACCAGTTTTATGTGCTTTCTTTTTTGCTTTTCTCTGTTATTTCTGTCTATCTGTTTAATTTTCTGCCTGTGAGATTTGCCGCTACATGAGATCCGCTGACACGCTTTCTCGAGGATCAATCCTGACTTCCCGCTGCTGCATCAGGAGGAGGTCTTGTAATTATTTGCGTGGGCATGAATCTGGTTTGATCTATTTCATTATATTTTGAACTCGATTTCCTCCTACAACAAAAGCGGGGCCCTTTTTTTTTACTTTGCAATTGATCTCCTTTTTTTTTAAAAGAAAAAATATATAATCTGTATATCTTTATTACTCCACTCCAAACCCTAATACATTGCAGACAGCAGCCGACAGTTCGCATCGACCATCCCTCAATCCCTCTAGAAATGGCCTTCGACTACTCCACCAACGTCTGCGGCAACGCCTCCCTCCGCATCCTTGTCTCCCTCAACAAGGCCTCGCCATTGACGCCACCGCTCCTTTCTTCAACCGCAATCTTCACCAGCAAAACGGAGTCCCCGAGGTCTACTTCTCCCTTTTGCATGTCATCTTCAGAACGAACTTCTCTTTCACCTCTTCGACTTCCCCGTCTGCATCGGATCCACCACCGGTCGCACACTCTCAAGTTCATCGTCTGGTTAATTGATTCTTTTTCTGTCCGATTTGATATTTGTAGAATTTGGAGTTTTGATTGATTCGTTGGCCAAGGCAACAAATTTGAGAAATTGGATTGTGAATCTGCAATGGCAAAGATGGATTTGTTGATTGAAAGCAGTGGATGTTGTAGGGATGTTGTATTTTGAAGCCTCAATTCATGCTTGATTGGTTTGGAATTTGGATATTGTACGCATTTTTTGCCTTGAATTGATGCCAGCAAAAAGCAAAATGGTTCGTGGCGGGTTACCCGAGTATCCGACACGGATCCGATAAGAGTATCTGTGTCGGATACCCGGTTTTAGTCGGATCGTGTTCGTTCGGGGATTTTAACATAAATGGTTTTAGGTATCCGACACGATTAACAGGTTCGTGTCGGATACCCGATTATGAACACCCCTAACTTCAAGGAGACCTGCTTTAAACTTGCTGGCTTCCCAGAGTGGTAATACAAATAAGGAGTTTGTAGCTAATGTTCAAATGTGCCTGTAGAGTATACTTCTTTGCTCAATAGGCATGTATATAGACATGTGACTTCGAGTTTTGGTCAAAAGTATGAGTCTCACCTAGTCAATGTAATTGTTGCTAAAGTTATTCGTGTTATGAAAGGCAAAACGTCTATGGATGGAGGAAGTAATGATTTTGACTTCTAGAGTTTTATGAACTTTGTAGGCACCCCTAATACTTCATTGCCTAATGATACGAATCACCAATTTCTTGTCGCCTAGATAATTGATTCAGCTAGGGGCATCAAATCATATAGTGTTTGACAAGAGCATGTTCACATAATTTCATGTGCTTGACAAACCTTTTTTGGTTGGCTTCCTCATAGAATTACTCAAGTTATGAGGTATTCTGGGAAGGTACAATTGGATGACAAGATATTATTGCAAGATGTGTTATATATGCCCGAATTCATGCATAATTTGTTGTTGATGTCCAATCTTCTTGATGATGATGGGTTTGTTTTCATTTATACAAACAAAAATGTATTATGTGGGCCATTTCAACTAGAGAAATCATTGTTGTTGGTGATAGATGTGGGGGTCTTTACAAATTCTTAGAGTTCAGTTGTCGCTCACAAAGGAGTATTGACATTAGAAGGATTATAGGTTCTAATATGTAATGGCTCAGATATAAATATTCGGGTTAAGTTTTGAAGGTTGGATACCTTTGTTCGGATCTTGCAATCCAAGTACGGGTCTGATGTAGGGGAGAATCGAATATGAAATGAATTCGATCAAATACCAACTCCTAGCCTATGAAATGAATTCCATCAAGAATCCCCCACCATAGTGGAAGGGAATCAGGTTCGATACACGAGGAAGCAAGTCAGCGGAATCCCAAAGTAGCTCGAAAACAACGTTTTGTAATCAACCAGAAGTCACTCGGCGTCGATTGAGGTTTAGTCGATGTCTACTATGGCTATTGATCTTGAGTCAAGTTCCTGCAAAACAAAAATAACAGTCGACGTCGACTAGAATAGTCAATGCCGAGTAGATCAACAACAGATGTCGACTGGCTCAAAATATTGTCAGTCGATCCGGGCACTCGATGTCGAGTCAAAACGCAGTAACCAAAGGCATCGATAAAGATGGTTGAAGAATATAAGGTTGGGAAAAAATGATGATCATAAAGATGGTTAAAGATGTTGAAAACAACGGACGTAAATAATATAAGAAAAGTCTTCCAAAGCCAGGGTTTACCACAATGATAACCATGCAAGTAAAACCAATAAATCGTAAAAGATAAATACTTTATTGATAAAGGAAAAGGCTTTCACCAAATTTGGCAAATAGGTAAATAGATCTCGCAAAATATAAACCTAATTGCATCTACCTTTTTCATAAATAGAGTTAATAAACTTTTGAATAGAAACTCTAATTATGTTAGGGAGGGAAACTATACAACGAAATAAATATGAAATAAAATAACGAAACCAACTCCTTGTCCAAGCAAATAAAATGCAAGAAACCCTCCCGTTGTAGTGGTAGGGTATTCAGGATCGTCTCCACGAGGAAGCGTGTCAGCACTGGCCTAACTAGTCCCTAAATCCTCTCGTATCAACCATCAGAAGTCTTCGACGTCGAGTCAAGTACTCGATGTCGACTACCTCAATCAAGTAAACCTACAAAACAGAACAACAGAAGCGAAAACCAAGCAATGTCGAGTAGAACATTACTCGACGTCGACTAGTCTGGTCGAGATCGAGTAATGTTCAGTGTAAAAAACGTACCTTGTGATGGAATAAAAACGGAAATCACACAGAATCGGTGGGAATCAATTCAATAAGATAAAAGCTTCCAGAATAGGGGTTTCGACGCCACAACGATAACCATATAAGCACAATGCTAAAGGTATAAAAGATCATGTCTTTTCATCAAATAATTGTCGTCGTTAACAAATAGGAAGATAGAGGCTTTCGCATAAACCCTAATTGTTACTAACCCTTTTCACATAATTAATCCAAGTTGTACTAAGATCACTTTCGCTTCAATAACACAAACAAGGATCACTTTCGCCTGTCGCAGAAGAATCATGCTCATAGAGATAGAAGACGAAATTGCATTAAAAGATTGTACCTTTATTGCATTACCATACATGGATACCGTCGGGCTCACCCCGATCCTTGAAGTTGGGTGACTACTCGCTCTTCTTCATAGAAACACACATCAATAACGAAAGGAAACTAAATTGCATTAAATCAAATAAAAGCTTACAACCGATCGAAGCCAAATACGCTCTCGCAAGACAAACAACACTCGACCAAGCTCTCTCGAAAACTTCTACTCGCTATCTATTGTGCTGGGTGTAAATTGGAATGCCTAAGAACCAGCCACTAGGACCTTATTTATAGTATTCAATCCTCTCTATCCAAGGAAAGAATAATCTATCTATATCTAAAACTATCTATATAAAGCTTAATGTTAAAACTTGGAAAGAAAACAAATAAATCCTTAAGGTAAATATCTAAAGTGGATAGATCTCTTCAAGTCTTGATATATCTTCACATGTTGTGGATAGAATTCCACGTGCCTTTGCTTGCAAGTAACCACATATTTGGACTAGTGTTGTCGAGTGCCTCCTTTCTTGTTTTCTGGTTGACGTGCATTGGCTCAGCTGCTACTCGAACTCTGGTTTGATGTAATCGACCTCGAGCTCTCTCATGGTTTTCCTCTTTCTCTGAATTGATGTAAAATGCCTCGATTTTTGCAAAATTAAACAGAAACTAGTGTAGACTCCATAATTTGGAAAATAAGTATAAACTCCATAGATTCCGTATAATTCTAACACAATTATATGAAATGCATGCAGAAATTGATATAAAAGTTAATGTAAAATATGGCAATTTAGGTTCACAACAAACACCCGATACTTAAGCTTGTTTGTCCTCAAGCAATACTTATAATGGTCATACAGGGGAAGAAAATTAAACTCTCAACATCATAGATCCATTCTCATATAACCCTGCAATCACTTACCATCCTCGAAAAGATAATAGTGCCACAAATCCATGTCAGTGAATAAAAGCAACATCTACACACAAAAGAAGGGTTATGGACAAACAATTCATATGTGATAAAGCAACAATAATCAAGAGGACTTTAATAAGCTCAATAAGGAGTAGATTGGTAAAAGGCTTAAGGTGTGATATTTTTGGCCATGTGGTTCTTAATGATCCAGAGAAATGGAGTACTTTCCAAACTTTCATACCATATTTCTTCTTCCTTTGATTTCTCACCTTTCGCTCATTTGCTCAATGCTTTTTTGAAAATTATGCTTTTACCTCTCTAACCTCATCACTTTCTTCTCGCGAGTCGCAAACATGGGTGTCATGAATGACCTCGGATACTTAGTGCTTTGAACTCCTCACCTTGGTGTCCCATCCTACGGAACTATTATCTCGACGCAGAAAGGGTCGATGCACCTTTATCTCCTGAGGTCACCAGATTTTCTTTCACTCATTAAATTTTCCATAAAACTTTGAATTTCCTGCCAAACTCCATATATGATAATAGCAACACAACAACCATATGATAATCTCCATAATGTAACATCATTCTCAACATTATCCCCGGATAAGGAAATAAGGTAAAGAATGGAAAATATTTAGATCATGTGGAGCAAAATATGAAATAAAGCTTAATATGACTTTTGTGATGCATAAGCATAGGTATGGCTAAGGAATATAAACATATGAGCATTATATGGAAAATATAAAGTCCTCCATCCTCTTATTATGCAACATGTCAAATGTAACTTCAAATTTACCTCCTTTCATGGTTTTCAAGAAAATAATGCACGTCATTGTGACTTCCCTTTACTAGGCAATTTCGTGTTATATCTCTAATGAATCCAATTTTGCATCTTCGAGTTCAATTTAAGCTTCCATGAAACTATTTCAAAATTTTGATGGGAGTGATTTTTATAAACTTTATAAAACAACTTATAAACGCATAGATTAATAACAATTGCAAAGATAGCCATGTGTGAACAATTCAAAAAATATGCACAAATAATGTCAAATATAGTCAAATATGCACAAATTAAGCCCTTCCCCCACCCCATACTTAAAGTTTACAGTGTCCTCACTGTATAAAAACAAGGGTAAAGAAAGAAACTCACTAGAAAGATGTGCAGAACGTCGGAATCAAATGCTGTAGTTGCTGCAGAAGTGGTCGATCTCGAGGAGACTAGTCGACATCGACTAGATCTACTCGATCTCGAGTACACATGAAGCCTCAAGGTGATCCCTCCTCGATCACAGGCTATTTTGCTCGTTAGGGGTGGTCGACGTCGAGTTCACTGCTCGACGTCGAGTACTTCTGCAATTTTTCGTACCTGCAAGACTTGTTAGACAAATAATATCCACAATAGTATAACCCAAAAATAATGTTTCAAAACCAAAAACCAAAAGTAAACATGTCTAAAAATCCAAAAAACTAGTTGTTTGGTTACAAGCTCTAGGCTTTATAGTCGCTAGGACGACTTTTTCCGTTTTAAGCTCAAGGAGGCATCTGTAGCGCCCATGTAGAATGGGCCTTGAATAAAACTTCATTCTTGTACATCAGTTGTAGTCCTCCGGAATGGATCTTGTGCACCGTGAAAGGTCTCAACTTTTTGTGATTGAACTTGTTGGGGAACCCATGATTCTTGGATTTGGAGACATAGACCTTGTCCCCTACTTCGTACCCCTTAGGATCTTCATTGGAAACCCTTTATAAGTGCACATACCAAGGCAAACATCTCCCATGTGTAGATAAATCTTTGATTGAAATAGGTGAAGAGATGTCTTTACCTCGGCTTACCTTCGCCGAGGTAAATCTTTCATTGGAACCAATGATTCTTGGATTCGGGACCTCTGAATCTACTCGACATTGAGTAACAGTACTCGACGCCGAGTACGTTTGTGTTTCTGGTGGATTGCTCGTCGAGGAGGGAGAAGTCGAGTGCCCTTGGGTCTGGTCGACATCGAGTACTTCTCTGGCTCGGGTGGGTTACTCGATAATGGCATGGTCGATGGAGGCTTTTGATTCTGGTCGGTGTCGACTAGAGTACTCGACGTCGAGTACTTATGGTCCACATCGACCTCATACTTAAACCCTGTAAAAGATTCTGAATAAAAGTTAGTCGATATCGACTTACCTTGGTCGATGTCGAGTAGATCCTCAGTTTCTTCGTTCAGGATTGCCATGATTTCCTCCACCTGGGCTTCCATATCTCTCTTGTCCAGCTCTTCGGGGATCATATTTTTTACTTTAGGTTCCCCGCAAGTGATGCACATGGCTGAGATTGATTTGACCTCCTCCATAGGGCATGTATGCCTTTCAGTTTTATTGAAAGAATACTCAATTACCTCATCACTGATGTTGAAAGTGAGTACTCCCTTATGCTTATGTTGGCATCCATCGTCGCTAAGAAAGGCCTTCCTAGAATTATTGGACAAGCATGGTCCTCTTCCATATCAATAACTAAGAAATAATCAGAGACAAAGAACTTACCTACATGTACCTGCACATCGTCCACCATGCATGTTGGGATGACAACGATGTTGTTCACCATATGGAGTCGGGCATCCACATGCTCTAAAGCACATATCTTGACTTTTGACCAGATTGATAAAGGCATTATACTAACGTTGGCTCCTAAGTCACATAAAGCTTTAAATTTATATTGACCAAATCCAATGGTTATAGAGAACTTACCTGGATTTGGCCTTTTCTCTGGTAGGTCCATCTTGCTGCACTCCTCTGCGATCTTAGCCATCGACCGCTTCTTGTTGAGGATGTCCTTGAGGAACTTGACATAGGATGGCATTTCATGAAGCGCTTCTGTAAATGGGATGGTGACATTGATCCTCTGAAGCATCTTCACGAAACGCCAAAACTTCTTTTCTGCTGGATCCTTCAAAGATTTGGTTGGGAATGGCAGTGTTTTCTTTTTCGGAGGTGCAAGAGTGTGGTCGACATTGTCAGAAGGGTGGTCGACATCGATTGGAGGTTGGTCGTTGTGGAGTACAGTAGTTGACTTCTGGGCAGGCTCCGTGTTCTGCTCGACATCGACAACAGGGTCCTCGACTTCGACCAGATTCTGGTCAACGTCGAGTGGACTAGTCGATGTCGAGTACTTCTCTGCATCATTTTGCTCCGTGTTTTGCTCAAGCATTTGCATCTGATGCCCACTCCTTAGGTTCATGGCAACTACTTGTCCTGTAGATTTATTCTTAGGATTAGGTTCAGAGGATCCAGGAAGCGTACCTGATTTTTTGGGGATTGATGAAGCCAATTGACCCATTTGCGTCTCCATGGTTTTCCTCCAGATATCAATCTCCCCAAGCCTAGAATTGATGCCATGCAGTTGAGTGTGGATGTAATTGATTGATTGCTTGCTTTCGGTATGATTCCTCCGCATCTCCTCAAGAATAACCTACATGTCATCTTTCTTACCTAGCTTCTCTGTCAGGGTGACTAGGAGCTCTGTAAGGCGGGGGGTCTCTTTGATACTGGGGCTGACGGTAATGGCTCCAGTTCTGTTGCTGATGCTGCCCTGAGTAGTGTCCCCCCGCGTAACGTGCCTCTTCGTGGGTTTCAGCTTGTAGTATTTGGTCGGCATGCGGGCACGCAGTAGTGTTGTGCCTCACAGACCCAC
This sequence comes from Persicaria tinctoria, assembly GCA_037127255.1. Taxonomy (NCBI): domain Eukaryota; kingdom Viridiplantae; phylum Streptophyta; class Magnoliopsida; order Caryophyllales; family Polygonaceae; genus Persicaria; species Persicaria tinctoria. The sequence continues at coordinate 60,939,220 of JBANSL010000003.1, read as the reverse complement.
ATTCCAAAGAAGGTTTATCTTTAGATAGAAATTTATTGATTGGTGAGACAACATACCTGATCATTATGGAACTGTTCCCTGACGTCCAGATCAGTCTCCTTTGGTGGCTCATATAAAGGCATAGATGGGGCAGTTATTTGATACCTTCCAGCTGAGGCCGCAGAAGCCCCATATGTGTATTTGTTGATCCAGTCCTTTGTTGTTGCATCTAGGCAGTTGAAGATGATCTCTTGGATGAGATAGGGTGGTTGTCCATGCGTAGGAAAGGATTTCAGAAGCCTTTTGTAGCGCTCCTAGACTTGTGCTAATGTATGCCCTGGCTTCTGTCTTAAAGTCGTGATCTGTTGTCTTAGCGCAGCTGTTTTGGCAGGAGGAAAGAACTTGTTAAGAAACCAGTCTTGTAGTTCGTTCCACGTGCAAATTGATTGTGAAGGCTAACCCTTGAGCCACTGTTATGCTAATCCTGCAAGAGACAAACAAAATGCCTTTAGTTTCAGATATTCTAGATTAGCACCATCTGCAATAGCTTCACATAAATCTAGAAAAGTAGTAATATGCTCTAAAGGACACTCATTCGGTTTCCCCTGAAATTGATTTCTCCTAATTTCAGTAATGAAAGATGGACGAATTTCAAGGTAAACGTGCGGGAGGACGATTGGCGATTCTGGAACTTCCAGAGTAGGGTGCAGGTACTCCTTTGCGTTTGCAGGGATATGATGATATTGTTCATCGAGCTCTCATCGGGCATTCACTTCGCGATCAGCCCTTTGCTCCCACCTTTGCTAGTTCTGTTGATATTCTGCCTCTTGCCGGGCGTACTCTGCTTCTCTGGTGGTGGATTCATTGATCCGTCTACGGAGTTGCTCAAGCTCCTGTGCTGGTGTGAGCTGGACCTCGTTCTCGTTGTTGGGGGGAGTCGACATGAGTATTCTCCTTAGCCTTTGCTGTAGATGGAAAAAGCATTCAGGCTTGAGAATAGGGTCAATAGGCGTGGGATCAGTTCTTCACATTAACCTGAAAAACAAAAACCAAAAGAAAAAGAGAGTAAAAAGGAACTAAAAAAGGCGCGATTGATTGCTTCCCGGGAAACGGCACCAAAATTTGTTAGGGAGGGAAACTAGTCAACGAAATAAATATGAAATAAAATAACAAAACCAACTCCCTGTCCAAGCAAATAAAATACAAGAAACTCTCCCGTTGTAGTGGTAGGGTATTCAGGATCGTATCCACGAGGAAGCGTGTCAGCGCGCGCCTAATTAGTCCTTAAATACTCTCGTATCGACCAGGAGAAGTCCTCGACGTCGAGTAAAGTACTCGATGTCGACTACCTCAGTCGACTAAACCTACAAAACAGAACAACAGAAGCGAAAACCAAGCAGTGTCGATTAGAACAATACTCGCCGTCAACCAGAGTCCTCGACATCGACTAGTCTGGTTGAGATCGAGTAATGTTCAGTGTAAAAAACGTACCTTGTGATGGAATAAAAACGAAAATAACACAGAATCGGTGGGAATTAATTCAATAAGATAAAAGCTTCCAGAATCGGAGTTTCAACGCCACAACGATAACCATATAAGGACAATGCTAAAGGTATAAAAGATCATGCATTTTCATCAAATAACTGTCGTCATTAACAAATAGGAAGATAGAGGCTTTCGCATAAATCCTAATTGTTAGTAACCCTTTTTAAATAATTAATCCAAGTTGAACTAAGATCACTTTCGCTTCAATAACACAAACAAGGATCACCTTCGACTGTCGCAGAAGAATCATGCTCACAGGGATAGAAGACGAAATTGCATTAAAAGATTGTACCTTTATTGCATTACCTTACATGGCTACCGTCGGACTTACCCCGACCCTAGAAGTTGGGTGACTACTCGCTCTTCATCATAGAAACACATATCAATAACCAAAGGAAATTAAATTGCATTAAATCAAATAAAAGCTTACATTCGATCGAAGCCAAATCCGCTCTCGTAAGACAAACAACACTCGGCCAAGCTCTCTCGAAAACTCCTACTCCCTATCTATTATGCTGGGTGTAAATTGGAATGCCTAAAAACCAGCCCCTTTGGCCTTATTTATAGTATTCAATCCTCACTATCCAAGGAAAGAATAATTTATCTATATCTAAAACTATCTATCTAAAGCTTAATGTTAAAACTTGGAAATAAAACAAATAAATCCTTAAGGTAAATATCTAAAGTGGATAGATCTCTTCAACTCTTGACATATCTTCATATGTTATTGATAGAATTCCACATGCCTTTGTTTGCATGTAACCACACATTCGGATCTTCACTTGTTTTCGACTCGGAGTGACGTTGGGAAGTACTCGATATCGACTAAAGTGGTCGACATCGAGTAGAACTCTTCTCCTCGGACTGTGCTCGAGCTCAGGTAGAATTGGGACTCTCGATGGGTACTCGACATTCAGTAAAGTCCTCGACATCGAGTAGATTTGTGCTCTTCGAGTGATTTGTTGCTCTACTGGTGGATTTCGACCAAATTTACTCGACATCGACCAGAGTGGTCGTGTCGACTAGTGTTGTCGAGTGCCTTCTTTCTTGTTTTCTAGTTGACGTGCACTAGCTCAGCTGCTACTCGACCTCTATTTTGATGTAATCTACCTCTAGCTCTCAACTCGGATTCATCAAGTAGAGTGAGTCGACGCCAAGTAGAGTCACTCGACGTCGAGTAATATCTAAATAAGTAAATTCCTTAGGGTAAATAGACATTCACCCGTAAGGATAAAAGTTTATAAGGTAAATAAAGATCTTCTCCTTCATGCATAAGTAATTCTCTCTCAACTCGGATTCATCAAAACGCATCCTCTGCCCAACAAGATTTCCAATCGACGTCAAGTAGAGTCAGTCGACGTCAAGTAGAGTCACTCAACGTCGAGTACACGTCACTCGATCTCATGTCAGCCCGTAGATCTCAAGTGTTCTCTTTCTTCAGTTTCTAAGTGTGGATAAATTCTTCACTAGACGTCCAATAGGCTCACTGGATATCGAGTAGTTTCACTAGAGGTTGAGTGTTCCAGTGGACGTCGAGTGAAATTGCAGTAGCTTCCTAGTCCAACACTTAGCCAAAATTCAGCTCCTTTTCAGTCGATGTCGAGTGAATCCAGTATACATTGAGTGGTTCTCTACATTCGATTCTTTCTCTTGGTTTTGTTCCAAAATAGCTCCAAATTCTGAAAAACGAAGCTAAAACTTGTGTAGATCGGTATTTCTTGCAAATAAACACAAACTACACAAATTCACTATATTCTCAACCTAGAATATATAAAATAACTAGAATAAGGAGAAAAAATAAGCACAAAAAGGTGGCATAAAACATGGATATCAAATCACCCCATACTTAAGCTTGCTTGTTTCCAAGCAATAACTTGGATGATCATTTAAGGGTATTGTAGGAGGAAATCGAGAATGCAAATATAAATAAAGTACAGCAAACCAAATTCCGTCCCTTGCAAATGATTACAAGACTTCCTCCCGATGCAGTAGTGGGGAGTCAGGATCGATCAACGAGGAAGCGTGTCAGCGGATCCTAGGCAGCGGTGAAATCTCACGGACAGAAATCAACCACAGGTTGTCGATCTCGACTAGGGTTAGTCGACCGAAGATCAGACAAGTCGAACAGCGCAGCAGCAGTCGCAGGGTGTTTTGGTCGATATCGAGCAAGGCTTACTTGATATCGAGTAATCTCGTCGATGTCGAGGATGGGCTTGTCGATCACCTGCACAGAAGAAGCTATGGCGATTCTGGGATCGAGGATCAGTAACTCGATATCGAGGAGTGCTAGTCGATATCGAGGAAGACAGAAAGTAAAACGAAACAAAAGTAAAGAACAAGACTTGTGGGATTTCGAGATAAACTGTATGTAAAAGACTTCCAAGATTGGGGCTTGCAACAACGATAACCAAGCATGCATAAGGTAAGAATAAAACAGATAATCATATAATTCGCATCAAAGGACTAAGCTTTCGCCTTTTTCAACAATTAGAAAACTCTTTCAAGAAACCATAACTGTCTCCACCGATTTCATGTTTACAATCCAAGTTGTTAGCATGGACCTCCATTAGATGGGTAATAAACACATAACAAGTAGTAGATGCTCAAAACATGATAAAAGTCGGATCTTTACCTCAAACACGCAAGGCTTTCGTCGGGCTCGCCCCAACCCCAGAAGTGGGTGGACTACTCGCGCTTCATTGCAACCTCAGACATTGATGTATGAAAAGAAACTTGCATTAAACTAAATTCAAAGACTTTACAATCCCGGCAATCCAACTTTCGTTGAATGCCAAAACCCTAAAACCTTCGAACTCCTAAAACTTCTCTGTGAACTCCTTCTCTAGCTTCTGAATTGAATGATCCCTAAAATCAGCCCCATGGGCTTTTATTTATAGCCTTCTACTCCTTGCTATTCAAGGATAGAAATATCTATCTATATCTAAATCTATATCTAAAAGCTTTAAAGATAAATAAATGGAATAACATAATTAAATCTAAAAAGGGAAATTATATCTAAAAGCCTAAAATATCTTCAAGTGGATAAATCTTTTTCTCCATGATGGATCTTGATAGAATCGGATAGAACTCGGCAATCTTCGGCCCCAAGGAATCCCAATCCGAGTAGGACAGCTCAAACCGCGTACGCGGCTTCCGGAAAGATTTCCTCGATATCGACCAACTCTTGTCGATATCGAGTAACATGGACGTCGACTTCAGCTTGGCTCAGCGTGTCGGGTAGCAGGTCCTCGACATGGCTCGAAAGTGTGGTGCTGGGTCCTCGATATCGAGTAAATAACTCGATATCGAGTAGACTGGGTTCGTCGACTAGGTTGGCTTGGGTTGGTCGGGCAGCTCTCCTCGACATGCTCGAACATGTGACTTCGGGTTTGTCGATATCGAGTAGTGGTGTCCGGCCTGTCTAGCCAGGTCGGGTAGCGCTCCTCGGTATCCTCGATCAGGCTCTCCTCGACTTCGGGTGTAGTCTTCAGCTTTGTCGATATCGAGTAATCAACTCCATATCGAGGAGAGTGTTGGAGTCGGGCAACGTTGTTCCTTGGCTTCTTGACATGTGCTCCTCGATCAGTGATGTGCCTAGACATGGTTTGTCGATATCGACTAAACTTGTCGATATCAAGTAGATTTGAGCTCCCGTCTCTGCTTCTTGGTTTTCTCCCGAAATGGCTCCATATTCTGCAATATTAAACAGAAACGTATGTAAATCTCCATTTATAGCAAATAAGCATATACTACATAAATTCGACATATTCCCAACCCGAAATATGCAAAGTGTATAAAATATGGAACTAAAATATGCATAAAAACATGGCTACTTTAGAAACATCAAATCGAAACCTACAAAATCTCTCAACATTGTGGCTCCATTCTCTTATTACCAACAACACTCAATTGTCATCCTTTACTAATGTCTTCAAATCCATGCCTGTGAATGAAAAGCAACATCTCACACAAAAGGAGGTTATGTAAAATAATTTTTTCTATAACAAAACATTAATAATCAAGAGGACTTTATGTAAGCTAAAAGAGAAGTAGATAGGTAAAAGGCTAAAGGTGGGATATGTTTGTCCATGTGGTGCTATTGATCCGGGGAATTGGAGTTCTTTCCAAAAATTCATACCACATTCCTTCTTCGTTAGATTTCTCACCTTTCTCTCATCACTCATTGCCATTTTCACTATAATATGCTTTTACCTCTCTAATCTTAGCACTGCCTTCTCGCGCCTTCTCGCAAGTCGCAAACATGGGTGTCATGAATGACTCCGGATACTTAGTGCTTCGGACTCCTCACCATAGTATCCCATCTTTCTGAACTAACATCTCTTGCAAGCAGGGTCGATCATCCTTTATCTCTAGGAGACTGGATTTTCTTTCACTCATTAAATTTTCCATAAATTTCAATCATCCTGCCATCAAACTCCAATAATAATAATAACAACACAAACAACCATATAAAATCTCCAAATATGACTTTCATTCTCAACATAATCCCCGGATAGGAAATACGGTAGAAAATGGGAAATATGTATAGTATGTGGAGCAAAAATAATGTAAGGCTCGTAATATGGCTTTTGTGATACAAATAAGCATAGGTATGATTATGATATCAAAATAAGCTCATATGAAAAATAATAAAGTCATCCATCCTCTTATTGTGCAAATGTCAAAAGCAACATCAAATTTACCTCACTTTTGTGGTTTTCTCAAGAAAAACTGCACATCATTGAGACTTCCCTTTACTAGGCAATTTTTTGCAATATCTCTAATAAATCCACTCTTGCATCGTCGAGCTTTGTCTTAGTTTCCATGAAACTATTCTTTGAACATCTTACAAGCTGGGTGATAATGCATACTTCATATAGGCATTATAGGTGTTTCTTATTGCATTTAGATAGAAGTTTTGCATGTGTTTTAGTATAGTTTCATATCTTGCTTGTGAAGTATTCGAGTTCGGAATCTTCGCCTTTTTAGTGTTTATTCTACATTTTTACGTTCCGACCTTGGATGTGATCTTGAAAGATCATAAAAGACATATTTTGGAGCATATGAAGGTTGAGGAAGGAGCTACAAAGGAGTAAGGAAGTACAACATCGAAGCAAACAAGATAATTCCAGTTTTCTAGCAGCGCCTGCCGTTCCTTCGTGTTCAGCGATTGCGATTTGGATCCGAAGATACTTATTTCCTATTATATTATTGTTATATTTCCTAAGGTTTGCACGTTCTATTTAGGTTATTATTCTTTCATATTCATCCGTAAGAACAATTGTGTTGGCATTAGGGTTAGACAATGAACACAATTATAGAGAAGAGAGGTTTTTGGCCTATGAGTTGCTAAACTCATAGTTTCGTCTGTGATTCGAAATCATGGTTGAATGAATTATGATGATTTGATTTCTATTATTTATTTATGACTATATTTATCAACTTGTTTCTATTGATTATATTTGTGTTCCTTTCTATTATTGATCACCATGTTAGGAATTGCATCTAAGCTATGAATTCGTTATTTTTTCTTGATAGCAAATGAAGGTATTGAAGTAATGATATTTCTAAGTCTTTGTAGTGGATAATTTCGATTAATTTATGTCGTTAGATGTTGATTAGGGCCGATTAGGGTTGTTCCAATTGTGTCTTAATTACATTGAATCGATATGCCAATTGATCTTAGAAATTGAGTGTTTAATGCTATTCTTTAGTGATATTGAATAAGGAGATTGTTTCCCTGAGGATCAATCAACTTTAGTAAAGTCGACATATATTTACAAATAACTATTGAATCAATCCTAGAACCTTGAACCTCAACCATTGTTAGATAATTACAGGTGAAATATTTCCTCTATCTTATAATCAATACTTTGCAATCGTATTTATCTTTATTATACTTTGTCATCAATTTGCTACAAACCATTGCTTTTCTCATAAGAATCATTGTTAGAAACATTACATAGCAATCGTTCTTCTCTGTGGGGTTCGACTCCGAACTTCATCGGTATACTAGTGTTGGTTTATCAATTCATTGATTACTAATCTGTTGGCTTAAGCTTTGAGTTAGGATATTGTTACTATTTGGCAAAGGGCAAAATTGCCAACGACGTTCGTCCCACACCAAATTCTTGGCGCCGTTTCCGGGGAAGAAAAGAGTTTGTTTTTCCTTATTTTTATCATTGATTCCTTTTTATTTTTGTTTTTCTTTGAGTCTTTTGTGTCCTCGTATGGTTCAAACTCGTTCTTCTAATTCATTACCTTTGTCTTTTGATCCCGAGATTGAAAGATCTCTTTCTAGGTTGAAAAGGAGGCTCGAATTGGACACACATAAGGAGATGTGAGACGAAGTTGATAATCCGCCAAGAAGGACCCTAAGAAATCTAAAGGAACCTATTCTGAGTGCTCAACCTAATCTCCTTGAGGGTTCAAGATTTGAGTATAAGTCGAATTGGTCTACAATTTTACCTTACTTTCATTGATTGTCTGGGGAGGAACCAAACAAAAACCTTGCAACCTTTGCTAATGTGTGCAATAAACATAGACCCCAAGGCCTTACTGATGACCAATTGATGTTGAGAATGTTTCCCTTTACCTTGAATGATTCGGCTAGCGATTGGCTTTATTATCTACCCCCTGAAAGCATTACTACTTGGGTTGAATTGAAGAAAGCTTTCCTTCAAAAGTATTTTCCTGTTACTCGCCTCAACAAACTCAAGAAGGAGCTATCTAGTATTGAGCAATCACCTACGGAGAGTCTTTATGAGTATGTTGAGTGGTTCAAGAAGCTTAAGGGTAGTTGTCCACAACATGGTATACCCGAGGATGATATAGTGCTATATCTTTATGAGGGCTTCCTTGATACTGACATGAGTTTCATTAATGCTACTAGTGGAGGAGATATTTTGGATAAGACGCCTCATGAAGCAATGCAGATTTTTGAAGGGTTGTCTAATGCATCGCAACAATATGGGAAACACCAGGGAGTTAGAGGAGTGCATAAGTTGGATAATTCTAGAGATGGTCGCAAGGATGACTTAGATAGGTTTACTGAGCTAGTGAACAAGATGGCTATGCAAATGAATCAACCTCAGCAGCCTAGACCTTGTGGTGTCTGTGGAGATCCAACTCATCCGAATGATAAGTGTCCTTTGATTCAAGAGGATGTCGCTTATTTGAGTGTTATGGATTATGGACCTCGCCGCAACTTTGATAACAATGTCTACAATCAGGGCTACAATTCAAATTATCAAAGGGATTCAACGGCAGGGGTCAGCAACAACAAGGTCCTTATCAAGGAAGATGACAATTGGATAATCGTCAGAGAAACACTCAACAAGAGGATAGAAATGATACATTAAGGTTATTTTTGGACAAGATGAGTGTTCAGGAGAAGTTGTTGAGTCAAATGGCTAAGGAGATTGGAGAGTTGAAAGCGAAAGATTCGGGAAAATTGCCATCACAAGTGGTAGTTAATCCGAAGGAGAATGTTAGTGTCATGATCCTTAGAGGAAGAAAAGAAGTGAAGATACCCACTAGGAATGTTGGAGAGAGGCCTAAGGAAATGATTGACGTGGGTGAGGAAGACAACAAAAACTCGAAAACACCGCCTGACGATGACGGCGCCCGCCGCCCGCCGTACTCACTATTGGTTGGTCCGAATTTTGATGTTGAACCATCTGCAATGAAATCATCCAAGGAGTGGTATTCTGACGTTCCGAGACCTGCACCACCCTTTTCTGATGCCTTAAGACCTGATCGTAAGTGGGAAGATGAACAAATCACTTATGACATCTTTGCTCATTGTGAGGTAAATAGATCTCTCATTGTTATGTCGTCTCTCTCTCTCTCTCTCTCTCTCTCTCTCTCTCTCTCTCTCTCTCTCTCTCTCTCTCTCTCTCTATATATATATATATATATATATATATATATATATATATATATATATATATAGGGATTGACTCCGGTGAAAACCTCAAATTGTGGTAAAAACCGTGAGGACTACTTTATAACTTGGTTTATTTGAAACCTATGCTAAAAACCTCAATCACAAGGTGACTTTACAACTCGGTTCAACCTAAAAACCGTGTTAAAAACTCCAATTTTGAAATAAACGCATATTTTAAAATTACGTAGTGACTTTATAGCTCGGTTTTATTCAGAACCGGGCTAAAATTTGTGACTTTATAGATCGGTTTTATTCATAACCGGGCTATAAAGCAAGTGTTTCGTGCTAAAAAGTCGGTCATCACGGGTTTTTACCGCAATTTTGGTTTTCACCGGAGCGCACCCCTATATATATATATATATATATATATATATATATATATATATATATATATATATATATATATATAAAATAAATTATCAATCCGTGGATCTAGTCCGTAAACTCAAAGTGTGTGACTTCAATAGGACCCGTTTATAATAGTCATAAAATTAAATCGTTTGACCCCATTAATCGTAGTTGTCTTCTAGCAAAGCATTACGCCTCCTAAAATAATTGAATTGTATATTTCTATCAATCGTCCTATTACATATTTAGTCATTACACATTGAATTAAAGGACACAATTCCTTCACCATTCACCAAGAGACGAAGCATTTTAGTATTTAGATAACTAATTGATGCACATCACCAACTTTCTATAGAGATGATGGGAAAGATTACCCAAGAATATAAAACAATTTTGGGATTTGAGATTAATAAATTATGTACACATACATATTCAGTTTGATATGCTGTCATAGTATATGGATATAAGATGCGCGGAAACAACCTAGATTTTATTTTCATCACGCCATTGAAATTTGAAAGGTGAAGCCACAAAAAACCCTGGGTTGGATCTTGGATGGCAAGCATATCTTCCTAGTTACATCTTGTACGAGTTTTTACATATTTACAGTCGCTAATTTTCCATTCTGTCTTGACGCCATCCTATGTAACATGCTGCTGATGCTTTCAATCTCATGGCTGTTGTCAGATCATGTAACCGAATAGCAACGAATTGGCGTCAGGCGTCACAAGAGGCAGGCTATCCATGTAGAGGTAGAAACGTCTCACATTCTCCATAGCTACAGTGACTGGGTCAACCACATCGAAGCTGCTGGTAAGCACCCACAAGTCCTTTGAGCTAACCCTCTTCAAGCTTCCACGACAAAAGGGGCAGGATTGGGATCTTGCATTCCAATCATGGAAGCAGGAACTGCACATGGAGTGACCGCAGTTTGGCAGCACCATCTTCGTGCAATGCTCCATACAGATTCCACATTCTTCGTCCCTTTCCAAGTCTTTCTCAGTGAGCTTCTTCTTATCTTCGCCTCTCCTTTTCCCTGCAGTTTCCAAGCTTCTTCCTTTTGAGCTACTTCCTTCCAGCGACATGAGATCACCTTCCAGTTGTGTAAGCGAAGGATATATAACAGCTGCAGAAGGGAAATTATACATCTAAAAATGTTCCAGGACAATTAAAGAGCCTAAAAGGTTATAAAATTTGGCTTCGGGATTCACCATAAAAATCCCTTAGAGTGGCTTTCTTTTCCTGGGAAGACATTGTTGGCATCCCATCGATGTATACCTGGTCATATCATATGGAATGATTTGGAGTGGGATAAGTGAATCAGGTTTCACAATCCAATGACGACGGAAATGCAACTCTAAGGTACCTTGTATACTAATACATGAAGAAGGCCCAAGAAGTTGGGGAGGGCATCCATACAACTGTAATCCATCCATTGTATCAAGTAGAGGAAGATGGGAGCCAGAGGGCTATAAGATAATCTCATCTGCACACAATCTCCACAATAGTCTTTTGGAATTGCAGATGCCCTGGGAAGGTTTATTCCATAACATCATCAGGCTCGGTAGGGCGCAAAGACCATATATACATTACAAGCTCCTTATCAGCATATTTCATTAGGTATAAGTTAGTACTCCCTCCGTTCTTTTTTATTTGACTTTTTACCATTTAGGTACGTTTTTTAAGGTGATAAAAACTATATGGAATATTTATTTTTTTAATAATCTCATAATTATTAGTAATAAGTTTAATATCATTAAAAAAAATTGAAGAAAAAAATAATATTTATATAGTTTTTACCTTTCTAAAAAAACGTTCTGATTTTGAAAGTGTCAAATATTAAGGAACGGAGGGAGTAACATATATGATCATACATTATAAGCTCCTTAGCATCAATTGCCAAATCCGTCCTACCGATTTCTTGGCTAAACGAAAAGTTTAAGAATCAAAAGGAAAACACCATTAATGAGTTCTGAGATATGTACAGCTTCCCCTGCCTTCCAGCCCCACCAACTACTGCCATAGCAGCTAAAAAAGCATACGGAGCACCAAATTCACAAATTGGTAATTTCAATCAAATCTAGGGTTTCAGAGGCAAGAATGAAGTGAAATTGGGACATTAAATTATACACGGGGTGATTGCTGGTGAAAGACACACTTTTACCGATTGCATTGATTTTGATTGATTGATGCTTATCTTCTGATTTTTGAATGAAATCCCAAAAATAAAAGCAATTACAAGAGTTAAGTGCAGTAAATAACAATGACGAAAATCGGAGAGAGGTTGAAGGACTTACAAGGCATTGGCATGGTGGATATCAGCTTCAAGAGCTTTAATTGATTCTGTGAAAGAAGATGAAGATTTGTGAGGCTGTTTCTGCAACATATGCTCCTTTCTTCTAATCAGACAGCACAAAGAAGATGAAAAAACAAAACAAGGCACATAAAAGGGTTAATTTCGAATATAGGAGTGGGTTGAATTGAAGCTGCGTTTTTTTTTTTTTTTTTTTTTATTCTTTGTTTTCTTAGAAAGGGGGATTTGGGGGAAAGCCGAAAACTTGTTAAAAAGGAGATGAGATGATGATGAAATCCCAATCCAAGACAGAGATAAAAGAGGCTTTGCTTAGCAATCAAAGGTTTATTTCCCACTACACAAGGAAAGAAAGGGATACCTTCTTAATTTATTATCCCTTTGCCCCCTTTCTCTCTCAAAGCTGAAACCCTGAATTTGAAACTTTGACACCACCCACATCTCCATTTTTGCTGTCAAAGTCTGAATGAATGAGCATAAAAGAAGGAATGATGAGGACAGAGGGCAAACAATGCAAATTAGCCTTTTTCTTTCTACTTGCAGGATGCCTTCTACCTGATCAGCTTCTATGATACTATCAGCTGCACAAAATGGAATATTGTCAGTTTTTTTTTTGTTCATGTTATCTACGGAGTACTACTAGAAATATGAAAAGATGCAGTTCTCTAGTTTCCTGGTCTTTGGTTTGTGATGAAAAACCAATTTCAGATTGACTTCTACTCATACTGAATAAAATTATTTTTGCCCTTGGGATTTGTCTAAAAAAAAATTTAATGCTGAAGGGGGCTATGAGGATCACACAAACAAATGACCCATATTTGATAGTTTAATGTTTGAGAAAATGAGACTATCACAATCGGAAATAAATAAAATGAGACTATCATATTTGATAGTTTAAAAGATATTGTAAGGTAGCTGATTTAATAGGAGATGTAGTTCACCGTGGACTACATCTCCTATTAAATCAGCCTTGAAATAAAACTTTATGGGTTCGTATGGAATGAGGTTAATAAACTGACCAAAATTATAAACAGGGTAAAGTTTATAAACTTTTGGTAAAAAGTAGTTAAAAACTTATGACAAAACATTAACTCCGTATGAGACGAAAAATTGTTTATTTGTAAAAAGTGAAGTTTATTTGGTTATTATTAAGGGTATGCTTGTCTTTTTAAATCAAATAAACCCTCAAAACCCAAAAAAAACCTTCAAAAACAAACTTTTTTTTAACTCAAAATTTTAACTACTTTTACCTATTTTTCCCCCTCCATACACTCTTTAATTGTTAAAAAAAAAAAAACCTTCTACTCCTACTTATTTTTTTTACCTACTTATTTGTTGCAACCATACATACTCTATATCTTCGATATGTTGTGTATGTTGTTCTGCACAGCTGAAAGTGTGAAATGGAATGAGTTATTACTTAATATACAAATGATTGTGTAATTAAATAAACTAACTTTAAACTTACATAATTTCTTATCTATTTGTCGAGTTTAACCTCCCTAGCTCCGCCTACATGGTACCCACACAAAAAATGAAGTTAAAAATGAGGGCAGCTGGCGGTGTGGTTAAACATGAAGTTAAATACTCCCTCCGTCTCACAATAATTGTCATTTTACTTTTGACACGCTTTTTAAGAATGATAAAAACTATACTCCGTATAAAATATCAATAATTTTATTAATTTAAAAAAATAATTTCATACTTAATACAATTGTCTATAAAATTATGAAAAAAATTATTTAAAAAATCAATATTTTATAGAGTTTGTAACTCTTTAAAAAACGTACCAAAAAGTAAAGTGATAATTATTGTGAGACGGAGGGAGTACGGTCACTTGGCACTGACAGCATTCATGGTTCATTTCGGACGACAGGGTTTCAAATTGATGTCCCTGATGACAATGTCAATGACTCAATGGGCCATTAACATTAAAAAGCCCATCAACCCATTTTCAGTTTCATTTCATTTCAGACTTTCACATTGACATTAAAATCCCCCACCTAATAATAGTACTAGTAAATCTAATACGGAGTAGTAAGATCCTGAATGTGACAATCACCATTCACCTTTGCTTTCTGGGCATTAATTTGTTTCTACTAGTTAGACAGTGAAATTTCACCAAGGGAGGATGTGTCACCCCTTGGAGCCCACACTTAGCCAGGAAATGTCCAAATACTGTATTTAATGTTTGTTGGAGTTATCTGATTACATTTATACACCCCAAGTGAGAAAGCTATAAATATTTGGATGAGAAAGTTCGATTGAGTCGGGATCGATTACATCTAACTTCATCTCATGTTTATTAAAAGATATTAAGAATACTAAAAATACTAATTTTTTTCTTATTCTTCTCCCTTCACAGTATCATTTTAACATTACATTTCTATTTTTTTATATTTTACTAATAACATATATTCCTACTATCCCAAAATTTATCTTTATATACAAGTTCAATTTACAAATACATCTTTTTCATCCTTTGTCTCCATTCTATAATTATGTTATTATATTAATTATTAATTAACAAAATATTTGGGTATTATTCAAAGTAAAAATGTATTAAAAATAAGATAAAATATATTCAAAGTTGATGTCTAAAAATACACATTAAACTCAAACATACTAAAAAAGTCATTTAAAAAAAATTATGATAAACCAAAAATAAAACAAAAATAATATAAAATTATATAAAATAATTATTTTTTGGTAGAGGTTACATGTAAAAGTTTACCCACAACAAATAATTTCTAATAAGCGTTTGTTGTTGTGAGTTCCGGAATATCATCTTGCGAGATGATCATGAATGTCGATAGTGCATCCAACATTTTGCCAACTATAAAAAAAATTCTAATACATTTGCTTCATACAATAAATTCGTGAGAACATTTATAAGTCATTGGATTAAAGTTTAATGAATGAACTAGTATAGTGCCCGTGCGATATGCGGAATCAAATAATTTATGTGGTACAATAGTTAGTTGATAGAGGTTAGATGATATAATATAGCATTGAAACAAACCAACCAAAATGAAATAATGCATGAAGTTTAACCTGGAGAATCGTCGTAAAATAAAAACAGATCGAAAATCAAAATTGGAAGTTTAAATTGAAAAACTAAAGGCTAATAACTAAATGAAATAATATAGTCGAAGTTTCTTGTTGGATTCAAAATAGATAAATGAGCCTAAACTCTAATTAAATAGGAAGATATTAGGTGGAACACCAGAGCTGATGGTACTTCATCAACCTATATCTTCAGAAAAATTGCAATAGAAAACAATAAACAATTAGAATAAATTAAAACGTAAAAAAAAAGTAAACGACATGCCAATCAACATTGTAGTAACCTAACCCGAATTCACCTAACTGGCAGCAAGCAACATTTTGGCTGATTCACAAGGCTGAAATGATGGCACGAGAGCTGGAGAAATGCAAATGGCTTCATGTGTGCAGGGTAGGAAGCAATGGGCACATTATCTTGCTCAATGAAGACCTAGTGTACTTGTGTTTCGAATATGAATTTCAGTTGTCATACGATTTAATTGATATTATATTCACTGATTTGAACTATTATATGGAATAATAAAGTCTGGTCTTCAGTCAAATAAAAACACTAAAGTTCAACATAATATAAAGAAAGTTGAAGCTACTAAATATATCCATAAACATGCATTTGCAAGAATATTTTATATGCTTTTTTCATTCTTCTATTTTATATGCTTTTTTTATTTCGAATTCTTCTTCAACTTAGTAAGCATGAATATTGAATATGAATTTCATGACATTGCCACACAACACTATGAACTTATTAGAATTACAAATAATAATATATCAGTACCAAGTTTAGGGAAAGAGTGGTGCACCAAACATGGTCAGCTTCTATACCCCTCCTACTTCTATACCCCTCATGCTTCTATAGCCCTCCGCTACCAATAAGGCAATAACCTTCAGAAGTCACTAAAAACCGCATTTCATAAAAACCTATTTGCCGAAAAGGATATAAAAATATGAATGGAATAAATATATTTCAAGACGGAGAGACTTATTCAAAATCCTACAGCAAATTTGATAGGCTTTAGTAAAGCAAACTTTCTTCAAGCTAATAAAAAAATACTCATAGCTGTTTTCGATCACGGGATAAAAATTACAAAACCATCGGCAAAGTCTTAATTTGCTAGACACGGCAGAAAAACAGTATACATGTACCTCAGAGAGTCTTCTTATTAAGAAAAGCGTCAACGGCCTTGTAAGCATCTTGCCTTGAAGTGATGAAGAAAGGAACATTTGTGAGATGTCACTTACTTGTTTTAGTGTTCAATTCACATGGTAAACAATTTACAGTTTAGAGAATACCTAGTTATGTCAAATTTTGAAATACTTCTTTATAGACGACATTAATTGTAGTGTTCAATGGTTGAGCTTCCTTATCACATGACAAAATCTTCAAGCCGGATTTGCTCTTAACCCTTGAGATTGCAATATACAATTTTCCATGAGTAAACACTAGCTTCCTGAGGTACAACCCAACTTGAGACAATGATTAACCTTGGCTTTTGTTAATCGTCATTGCAAAACAAACCGCCAATGGAAATTGGCGTCTTTGAAACTTGAAAGGTAAAGTTGTGTTGGAAGGGGACATGACCATGTGAGGGATGAACACTTGATCTCCAACGGTTCTACCTGAGATAACCTTTGCCTCAAATGATGTGGTTACCTAACCAAGTGGTTATCAACCTTGATGCGGATCAAGATGGCCTTTTGTGGGTCAAACAATGATCTTGATCCAGGCGAGCTCTCAAGACCAATTCAAGGGTCATTGATGGCAAAGAATGTCTTCCTCAAGAGAAAGAAGAAGGCACCACCATGGATTAAGGAAAAGATATTATTTAATTATTATTATTATTATTTTTAGTTATTTCCATATTTAGTAACTCCTATGTAGTTGGAGCTATTTATGGAATGCCTTATTTTTAGAAATACTTAGTTAGGTGAGTAAATGTGGAAAAAGGAAAGTTTATCTCTTCTAGATATTTTCCTTGACCACTAAGTAGGAATATTTATCTAGGATTTATTTATTAGTATTATTAGGATTTGATATTTATTTATCTAAGCCAAAACTCTATCTTTTGCAAAGATAGAATTGGCATGCTTTGTTATTTAAACACTTTCCTACATTCAATAAAATTAGATTGGAAAATATATTGAGGAACCCTTTTTAGGACTAAAAAGGTTCTTCAATCCTCCAATCCAAAAGCCTTCACTATCCTTTATGTTCTTGTTACTCAACCTCACAAAACACACGGCAAACACACAAACCCATCCTGAGAAACCGTCGCTGGATCAGAGAAGCTGTTGCTGAGTCTGCCAGAACCATCGCCACTGTCCGGGCCGCCCCGCGGCCATCCCAGCGCCGTCGCTGCTTCATTGCTTCCGTCGCTGTTACTGTTTTTGCCTTTACTTTAGTTTTTATTTGTTTGTTTTCTTTCTTTTGCAATAGTTCAAAGTCTCTATTGTAATTAATTGTAAACATCGAGAATAGCAAGGATAATTGCAAGATCGGGCCATCAACAGTTTGGGGTTCTTTATCCTGAGCCCACAGGCGAAGGATCGGGTATCCCAAACGTATCAAGTGGTACCAGAGTCGTAGGTTTCGCAAGTTCTTATTTTTTTTCTTGATGTTATTTACGATTTGATTCAATGGTTGACGTAATCTGGGGAGGAGATTGGTATGATGATCCCGATCCATGGGCTGCACAACAACAACGCCGCCGAGAGTTGCAGAGACGAGCTTTGCAACAACAACAAGCTTTAGAGCGACAACGAGAGGCTCAAAGGCGCCGCCTTTGGCTTCAATGGCAAGCGGAAATTGAAGAGGAGAGGTGTCGACAACAACAACAAATCCTTGAGCGTCAACGTCAAGCCGCAATTGAGGAGGAGAAACGACAACAACTTCAAGCCAAACTTATAGCCGAAATTCAAGCCGAACTAGATGTCTATTATGCCAGATTACAGGCGAAGTTCGAAGAGGAAGAGGCACAACGTAGAGCCAAGTTTGAAGAGGAAGAGGCACAACGTAGAGCCAACCAAGATGCCAGATTAATGGCTATATGCAAAGAGGCCGTGATGGCCGAGTTCAAGAAGGACGCTAAGGAGCTTTCTGTTGAAATCGTTGGCACGGATTCAGCACAGCGCACTGAACTTGTTTCGCAGATTCCCGTTGACTCCGACCTCGGAATTGAGTCAACTCAGTCTGGTTGCGAAGCTGACTCGACAAGCTTTCTAACAGTGGGTCACACGCTGCAAGATTCCTCCGGGAAGGCATACGAATCTGATCTGCAAGCTGGCTGTAATTTTCTGCAAGATGATGTGGTTGCTTCTGACGACAACGATGAGGACGTTGGGGACACTTCTCTTGAGTTAGCTATTGTACCTCTTGAGAATGTTCCTAATGTTGAGAATTCTGAAGTTCATAGGGTTATTGAGCCTATTGATATTGTTCCTCTTGATTGCTCAATGTTCCCTATGACAGGTGTTGTTTTTGAGGTTCCTTTGCCTCAAATTCTACTGGCGCCATCTCAAGTTGATTGTCAAGGAAGTTACTTTTTGGTGGTTGCTCCTTTCCCTTTGATCATCAACGACTCGATTCGAGGACGAATCGAAGCTAAGAAGGGGAGAATGATGCGGATCAAGATGGCCTTTTGTGGGTCAAACAATGATCTTGATCCAGGCGAGCTCTCAAGACCAATTCAAGGGTCATTGATGGCAAAGAATGTCTTCCTCAAGAGAAAGAAGAAGGCACCACCATGGATTAAGGAAAAGATATTATTTAATTATTATTATTTTTTTTTTTTTTAGTTATTTCCATATTTAGTAACTCCTATGTCGTTGGAGCTATTTATGGAATGCCTTATTTTTAGAAATACTTAGTTAGGCGAGTAAATGTGGAAAAAGGAAAGTTTATCTCTTCTAGATATTTTCCTTGACCACTAAGTAGGAATATTTATCTAGGATTTATTTATTAGTATTATTAGGATTTGATATTTATTTATCTAAGCCAAAACTCTATCTTTTGCAAAGATAGAATTGGCATGCTTTGTTATTTAAACACTTTCCTACATTCAATAAAATTAGATTGGAAAATATATTGAGGAACCCTTTTTAGGACTAAAAAGGTTCTTCAATCCTCCAATCCAAAAGCCTTCACTATCCTTTATGTTCTTGTTACTCAACCTCACAAAACACACGGCAAACACACAAACCCATCCTGAGAAACCGTCGCTGGATCAGAGAAGCTGTTGCTGAGTCTGCCAGAACCGTCGCCACTGTCCGGGCCGCCCCGCGGCCATCCCAGCGCCGTCGCTGCTTCATTGCTTCCGTCGCTGTTACTGTTTTTGCCTTTACTTTAGTTTTTATTTGTTTGTTTTCTTTCTTTTGCAATAGTTCAAAGTCTCTATTGTAATTAATTGTAAACATCGAGAATAGCAAGGATAATTGCAAGATCGGGCCATCAACAGTTTGAGGTTCTTTATCCTGAGCCCACAGGCGAAGGATTGGGTATCCCAAACGTATCAAACCTGGTTCCATTACACAAGCCAACAGATTGGTCTATATTTCTCATTAAAATAATGGGAACACCAAACTTAAGTCTCAAAACATGATTTAGGATGCAAGAACTTTTTACGCCGTTCGGAATATCCGTAGGATACTAAAAATACTAATTTTTTCTTATTCTTCTCCCTTCACCGTATCATTTTAACATTACATTCCTATTTTTTTATATTTTACTAATAACATATATATTCCTACTATCCCAAAATTTATCTTTACATACAAGTTCAATTTACAAATACATCTTTTTCATCGTTTGTCTCCATTCTATAATTATATTATTATATTAATTATTAATTAACAAAATATTTGGGTATTATTCAAAGTAAAAATGTATTAAAAATAAGATAAAATATATTCAAAATCGATGTCTAAATATACACATTAAACTCAAACATGCTAAAAAAAGTCATTTAAAAAAAATTATGATAAACCAAAAATAAAACAAAAATTATAAAAAATTATAGAAAAAATTTATTTTTTGGTAGAGGTTACATGTAAAAGTTTACCCACAACAAATAATTTCTAATACATTTGCTTCTTACAATAAATTCGTGAGAACATTTATAAGTCATTGTATTAAAGTTTAATGAATGAATAAGATTTGTATATTTATGATCATTATTTTTTTGTTTAAATTAAACTCTTGTCTTTAGTTTCTCTTTCCATATCTTTTCCACTTATTAATCACCATTTTTCCCTTATTAATCACCATATTTTTTTACATACATTAAGAGATGAATAACAAAGTGTTCTTAGTCATGTCACCACGTTCTTAGAGATGAATACCGAATAGATCTATAGAAATGGATATTGGACCCAATTTTGTGCCCATTAGGTAAAGAAATTTTTTGCAAAATAGGCACTTTTTTGGACAAATTTGTAAAATGTTCACGTTTTTGGACAAATTAGCAAAATGTCCACTATATATACTAATTCTCAATTTTTTTTTTATTTTTTTCCTGATAGTTGCCCCAATCTCATCGCCTCTCCAATCTCTCTCTCCACTCCCGATTGAAGGCGATGGACATTTCTCCTCTGCCTCTCTCGATCTGTTTTCTCTCTCTCCGCCGGATCCACGTCGGTTGTCCTGAATCCGGCTCCTCCGTCCATCAGATCCACGTCGAGCGAGTGAGCGGCCGGTTGTGCTCAGATCTGTGGAAGGTTGTGCTCCGCGAGCGGAGCGCTGGTCCGGTGGATTTCGCCGATCGAAGATCCGCTCTATGAAGGTCTGGATCTGGATCTACCAGTTCTCCAACCTCCAAATCTACCAGTTCCGCCAAAAATAGGCCTTCTTCAAGCCTATCAAGAGCTTCTTCTCCTGGTGTCGACGCCTCTGTGTCAATCATTCTCTCATCGAAAGCTTTGCTTGCACCCTCACCAACTCCTCCTCCTCGTACTAATTGATCTCAGGCTGCACGCAAGTAGCCTCAATATGCAAAGCGATAGCGCGGATGGCTTCAAACGAGGAGATCTCCGCTTAGGTGAGAATTTATGGTTTTCTCAATCTTTCTTAATTGATTAGCGAATTTGATCAAATGGATGATCAATTTAGTATGATTATGCTGAAAGTAGACTATATTTGATGAATTAATCAAACGGATGATCAATTTAGGGTTTTCTTGCTTAATTGGGTGTTGAATTGGATCAAATGGATGATCAAGTTGTTGAATTGTGTTGTTTTAGGTGATACTGGATTGCTGCTATTAAAATTTGATACTAGGGCAAAGAGGAGTATATATGGAGCTGCTTTGAGTCTGGATTGTTGTTCATGTGTCGTTGGTGTGTTCTTCATTATTTTTCCATCATCACTAATTAACTACTCAGTCTCTATGTATCCATAATACATGGATATTGCAGTTCAACATTCAATCGGTGGGGAAGCTGATTTTTTAGGTTGAATTGTTACTTTGATTTGTACTGCACTACAATACATTGAATACAATACTCAAATGGTAGTTGTGGCCTGTGGGCAGATCCATGTCTTTTCCCATTTCATTGAATACGTACAATAGTGAATGCCTTTGTTTGGAGCTATTTATTTGGTCAAATTTTGTTTGTATGTGTTGGCTGATTGCTATTCATTTGATTGTGGAGTTAGAGTTTCTTAGTCGAACGCTTTTAGCCTATTAGCTCAAATGGGAGAGCATTGTGCTCGTGCACAAAAATGTGGGTTCGAATCCCATATAGGCATTGAGCAGTAGCCTCAGCAAAAGCCCTTTGGGACTTGAGATAAGCTTTTCAAAGCAGTTTAATGGCTTTGTGGATATAAATTCTCGTATCTCTAGTGAATTTGATAGCTTTGGGCTCTTAGGATCAAGCTTGCCCCACAAATAGCCAGAAATTTCATCACATATAGAAGATAAATAAGTTAATCTTTGTATTGGCGATGATGCTAACTTATCTTCGGATAGGAGCACCCATCCTTTAGCAGAATCCGGAATTACATGCTCGTATATTTGTTGCTCTGGATGTATATATGTTCTTCATCAATTGGTTGAGAAGGTTGTCAGTAAGAAACTAGAAGCCGCTAGTGGCTGCTCACCTGTGGAAGATGTTCATGATTTTTGTTGCATCCTTGTCTATGGATCTCTGTTCAGTAGTTTAGAAGTCGTATGCAGCTGGAAATATTGCTGATCCACACGAGAAATTGCCACCTGGAAGTTGCAGGAACGTGCTTCAGTCTAAGCAAGTAGACACATGCAAGTGCCAGCCACCAGAAATCCAAGCAATTATGCCAAGAGAGTGTACCTCTCATCCAGGAAAAAGAAATACAGTTGAAGTAAATTCATCTGCTTATGATCAACTCGGAATCACCACACATTTTACCTATAAAGATGGTGTGTTGGTCCTATAAAATTGTAATGTGCAATTGTGCAATTCTAAAGTCCAGTTGTGCAACTGTAAATTTGTGACGTGGTGGAAAAAAGAAAAGAAAAACTTAAAAAAGTCCTGACGTGAAATATTTTTTTTTTAAAAAAAAAGTGCTGACACAAATAGAATAAAAAGTGCACAAATTTGAATAAAAAGCGCAAGACTAATATTATTGGATAGGAGTATGAACAAGTTCTAAATTACACATTCAAACTAAAATAACTTTCGAATCTAATTTGCATAACATAAACTTATATTTGCACAATGTAAATTTATATTTGCACTTTTTATTCTATTTGTGTCAGCACAACATAAATTGTAAAGTGTAGTTGTTCAACTTAAGTCCCAAAGTAGTGCTAACACTGATATTAGTTACAAGTAGTGGTGACACTTGTTGTAGGAGGATATCGAGTTCAAAATATAGAAATATAAATCAAACCAGATTCTGCCCACGCAAATGATTACAAGACTTCCTCCCGATGTCGCAACAGGAAGTCAGGATCAATCATCGAGGAAGTGTGTCAGCGGATCCTAGGCAGTGGAGAATCTCACAAGTGGTGATCAACCACAGTGTACTCGACCTCGACCAAGGGTGGTCGACAGGGGTCAGGCACAGCCAATTTCGAGCAACAGAAGATGCTGGTGGTGGTGTTGTGAGCTGAATCTGCCATGTTTTACAGTAACTTTTATATTGATTTCTGTATACATTACATGCATTTGGGCTAAGATAGTACAGAATCTATGTAGTTTATGTTTATTTGCCAAATTATGGAATCTACACCAGTTTCTGTTTAATTCGCAGAAATCGAGGCATTTTACAGCAATTCTACAGAAGGTCGGAAAAGCTCGGAAAACCACTACAGAAGTCCAAGGTCAAAGCAGCGGAATCAAGCTGAAGATCAAGGCTACTCGATCTCGAGTAGGCTTACTCGACATAGACGAGCCTGTCCGAGCACAGCTTGGTCGAGCAGAGCCTGATCGAGAGCCAGACCAACCCGAGCTCCGAGCCCTACTCGATCTCGAGGACCACTAGTCGAGATCGACGAAGCCTCAGCGCCATGCCCGGAGTCGACAAGGAGAGGAGCCGAGGACGACCAGGCGAGACTCGCTGCCAGCGACTCCACTCGCTGCAGCGGACCACTCGCTGCCGCGGAAGAGGCCACTCGCTGCCAGCGGATGAATCAACTCGCGGGAGCAGAAGCGGAAGGGAAGATCCCTACTCGATCTCGACGAACCCTTGTCGAGATCGACGAGACCTTGAGTCCAGATCCGAGCTTGCCGAGGAGAGCCACTCGAGGAGACCTAGTCGACGATCATCCCTACTCGAGGTCGACAAGGCTTACTCGAGGTCGACGAGCACCAGTGACCAAGTCTGAGCCACATCGAGCAGATCTAGCCGAGGAAGTCCACTCGACAAACCATGCTACTCGAGGTCGACAAGCCCAACTCGAGGTCGACTAGAGCCGTGTCCAGCAGCTTCTCGACGAGACTTGTCCGACTAGACTTGGGATTCCTTGGGCGCAAAGGCGGAAGATTCTATCCGATTCCATCAAGTTCTATCATCAAGGAGACAAGATCTATCAAGACATGAAGACTTACCTATTTAGTTTTATCCTTTCCTTGTTGATTTATTTCCTTAAAACAATCTTTTAGCAATTTAGATATAATTTTAGATAGAGATAGATATCTTCTTTCCTAGAATAGCTAGGGAATGAAGGCTATAAATAAGGCCCTAGGGGGCTCAGTTTTATTCATTCCAGTTCAGAGATCATTCAATACACACACGATTCAATTCAGAGACAATTAGTTAGTTCCACAGAGAAGTTTAGGAGTTCTAAGGTTTTTAGGGTTTTGGCTTTCTGCGAAAGTTGATTGCCAAGATTGTAAAGGCTTTGAATATAGTTAATGCAAGTTCTTTTTATACATCAATGTCTGTTATTGCGATGAGGCGTGAGTAGTCCACCCACTTCTGGGGCTGGGGTGAGCCCGACGGTGGCCATGTGAGGCGGTGCGATAAAGGTCAGATCTTTTGTGCGATTCATCTTCTATCCCTATAAGCATGATTCTTTTGCGAGAGTTGAAGGTGATCCTTGTTTGTGTTATTGAAGCGAAAGTGATCTTAATGCAACTTGGATTAATTATGTGAAAAAGGGTTAGTAACAATTAGGGTTTATGCGAAAGCCTCTATATGCCTATTTGTTAATAACGAAAGTTATTTGATGGAAAGCATGATCTTTTATGCCTTTATGTGTTACTTTGCATGGTTATCGTTGTGGTGTTGAAACCCTAGCCTTGGAGGTCTTTTAAAATATTGAAGTTAATTTCTGTTAAAATTCTGAATTCTGTCGAAAATCTGCAAGTTTGTGTTTTCTGTTTCTTGTCGACATAGAGGAGCCTTGGTCGAGATCGAGTACCATCTTGTCGATCTCGAGTTGGGTTTGTCTTAGTCGAGTTGGTGTTTTGCTTCTGTTGTCGACTGTGAAGTTTCTGTCTTTACTTTCCTTGTCGATCTCGAGTACCTTTTGTCGAGGTCGAGGAGAACTTTGCTTGTCGAGTTATTTGCTTTTGTTTTCTGTTTTCTGTTTTCGTTACTGTCTTGTCGAGATAGAGGACAGCTTACTCGAGATCGAGTAGCTTCTGTGTCCTTGCTTTTAGTTTCTGTTTTGCTTCTGTTCTTTACTTCCTTTGCTTTACTTTCTGTCTTTAGTTTCTTTACTTTGGTTTTTAGTGCCCTTGCCGGGTTATTTGTTTCTTTCTTTCTGTTTCTTTGTTTCTGTCTTTCTGCTGCTTCTGTGAGAATTTACAGCTACCTAAGAACTGCTGACGTGCTTCCTCGTGGATTCGATCCTGACTTTTCTCTTACTACAACGGGAGGAAGTCTTGTATTTATTTGCTGAGACAGGGAAGTCAGTCTGAACTTTATTCTATATTTATTTCAATACTCGATTTACTCCTGCAACAACAAATTGGCGTCGTTGCCGGGGAGGCAATCAATCGCGCCTTAGGTAGTCAGTTCTCACTGTTTCTTTGAGTTAGTTTGCAGGTGTATGCGTCGTTCTGGTCAAACACTTGAGTTTGACGCCTTAGACGAACCGGAACGCCTATTTCACATCCGAGCTCAACTACAAAGAGCCATGGCAGCTGCGGAGACACAGGAACAGCTGATCGCCAGGCTTACCAGGGAATTAGCCGCTAAGGATGCTGTCATCGCCGCTGAGAGAGCAACAAGGGAACAAGCAGCTGAACGCGCGAGGCAAGCGGAAACTGAGCTTGCCTAATATCCAACCACTGTTGAGGATTATATGCATCCGACTCTCATCGTGCCTGAATCGGCGATTCTTATCCCTGAAAACTCTTTTGAAATTCGCACTCAGTTTCTTATAGAGCTTAAAAATTCGCACTCAGATTCATGATATGTGCCGTACTCTTGCAGAAGGTACAACTCTGGAATATGTCAAGATGAAATCTTTTCGCTGGTCTCTCGCTGGGCCTGCACTGAAATGGCTGGAAGGGCTGAAAGCAAAATCACTTACAACCTGGGCTCAAGTAGAGCAAGAGTTTCTGAACAAATTCTTCCCACCTGCCAAAACAGCACATCTCCGCCAGAAAATCACCGCCTTCAAACAGCAGAAAAGGGAACCACTGGCAAAGGCATGGGAGCGCTACAAGGAACTTCTGCGATCTTGCCCTACTCATGGACAGCCACCCTACATCATCGAGGAGATCTTCTTCAACTCTCTGGATCAAGTCACTAAGGACAGAATCAACAATTATACTCGCTACGAGTATCTGACGATGCCGCCAAGTGACGCATGGGGTGTGCTAGAGAAGCTCACCAACTACGACAACAAGTATGGGTCTACTGTAACCTATGAAGAGAACCCATACGCCAGGCCAGCACCATCCATGCCCCTATACGAGCCACCTAAGGAGATTGATCCTGACGTTAGGGAGCAATACTACAGAGATCAGAATAAGAAGCTCATCAAGCAAGTCAAGTATCTCTCTGTCAACCAGCCTTGTATTGAATGCGGATCGCAAAGGCACACCACTCCTGAGTGCCCACACACAGAACAAGTCAGGATGGCAGAGCATCATGAGGATGTAGCTTACGCAGGGGGTCCCAATCGCTACATGGGGGACCAAAGGGTTCAGCAACCACAGCGGAACCAAGGTGTCCCTAGGAATCCCCCTCCCTACAGAGCTCCAGGACATCCGGAAATGGAGCAGAAAAAGGATGATATACAGACAGTCTTGGAGGAAATACGGAAAAACCACTCAGAAACTAGGCAATCCTTCAACTCCGTCTATATTCAGATGCAAGGTGTCAATTCTAGGCTTGGGGAAATTGATATCTGGAGGAAATCAGTTGATACACAGATTGGTCAGCTGGCAGCCAGAATCCCTAGACAGTCAGGGACACTTCCAGGATCTTCAGAACCAAATCCTAAGGGAAAGACTGGACACATCGCTGCTGTAAAACTCAGAAGCGGTCATCGACTGCAAGAGCCAGAGGTCGGGAACCAGCAGAACGACGAGGAACAGCAAGTCGATCTCGACAAAGGACTAGTCGACCTCGACAAAGGACTCGTCGACCTCGAGGAGAGCCTGCCAAAATCTTCGTCTGCACCACACAGCCACTCGACTGGGCCCAATCTGGTCGATGTCGACAAAGGCCTTGTCGATGTCGAGGAGCCCCTGCTCGACGTAGAGCAATCTACAGCAACTCCGACGTCTGTTCTGGCTCCGACGCAGAAAAAGAAGCTGCCTTTTCCCACAAAATCTCTAAAGGACCCGGCGGAGAAAAATTTTCAGCGCTTCATCAAGATGCTTCAGAAGCTCAACGTCACCATCCCCTTCACAGAAGCTCTCAATGAAATGCCATCCTATGTCAAGTTCCTGAAGGAGATCCTGAGCAAAAAGCGATCGATGGCAGAAATCACAGAGGAGTGCAGCCATCTGGACATATTGGAGAAAAGGCCGGATCCAGGTAAGTTTGCTATAACTATTGGATTTGGTCCATACAAAATTAATGCCCTATGTGATCTTGGAGCTAGTGTGAGTATTATGCCTTTAACAATTTGGTCCACGATTAGGATAGGTGCCTTGGAGCCTGTGGATGCTAGACTATACATGGCCAACAACACGGTGGTCATTCCGACAGGCATGGTGGAAAATGTCCCAGTACAAGTAGGTAAATTCTTCGTCCCTGCTGATTTCTTAATAGTTGATATGCAAGAAGATCCTGCTTGTCCAATTATTTTAGGAAGACCATTCTTGGCGACGGTGGATGCCAACATAAGCGTAAGGAAAGGAGTGCTCACCTTCAACATCAGCGATGAGGTCATTGAGTATTCCTTTAACAAAACTGAAAGGCATACTGGTCCAATGGAAGAGGTCAAATCTATCTCAGCTGGCTACATCACCTGCGGGGAACCCAAAGTCAGAAATATGACCCCTAAAGAGATAGAAAAGAGGGATATGGAGGCCCAGGTGGAGGAGATAATGGCAATCCTTAAGGAGAACACAGAGAATCCAATCGACACATACCAAGGTAAGTCGTTGTGGATTGATGATTTTTCGGATGCCTTGACAGGAGCTAAGTATGGGGTCAAGATCGACCAGGGCTCCTCGACATCGAGTAGAACCCTAGTCGATCTCGACCAGACCAAGGAGACTCCACCAGAGCCGGCTTCATCGAGCAGCAAACCAGAGGAGCCGCCCTACTCGATCTCGAGTAGGCTCGTCGAGATCGACCACCAGAACCCTAAGTCGACTCGGTTTTCCTCGACGTTGGCGACTCCAGGACCAGAACCAGCCTCGTCGATCTCGACTAGTCTTGTCGAGATCGACCACCACCCGGTGCCACCAGACCCGCCTTCCCCGACGAGCAAGCCACCAGGAGGAGAAGGCTACTCGATCTCGAGTAGCCTTGTCGAGATCGACAAGACCACGTCTTCCTCGACGGCCCCTTCCTCGACGCTGCAAACACCAGGACCAGAGCCCTTGTCGAGGTCGCCCAGGCTCGTCGAGATCGACCAGATCCTGTCTTCGTCGACTTCTGAATCTTCGAGCAGACCACCACCAGGACCAGCAGACTTGTCGAGATCGACTAGCCCTAGTCGAGATCGACCAAACACCGTTGTCCCCGATTCCGTTTCTGCAAAGGTGAGTCAAGGTATGGATCTTTCTTCTCCTATTTCCATTAAAGATTTATCTATACATGGGAGAGGTCTGCCTTGGTATGTGCGATTGTGCAGGATATCCAATAATGAGCCTAAGGAGTATGAAGTTGGAGACAAACTCTATGTCTCTAAATCAAAGGATCATTGGTTTCCCAACAAATTCAACAAGAAGCGGATGGGACCCTTCGTGGTGAACAAGATCCATTCTGGAGGATTACAGCTAAAAATTAGAAAATAATGGAATAATGGAATAAATTAAAGACATGCTAAAAATTTATCTAAAGATAATATAGAAAATAATGGAATAAATTAAAGACATGCTAAAAATTAGATTCAAACAAGAAATCTTTACCTTCAATCTAAAGTGCAATACCGAAAACAAGTAAGAAAAGCAAAATATAAACTAAAACCTAAACAAACCAGAGTGATCGGCCTAGGCCGGCGGCGTTCGTCCAAAATCTGAACCAAGAGCCCCCCCTTATTCTGATTAGGAAGAGTATATATATAAAGAAATTTGGTAAATTACAATTCGGCCCAATAATTTAAGGAATTAAAATCTAACCCAACACCTAATTATAAATTCAGCCCATCAGATTCCAATTTGTCAATTTCTGCACTTTGGCTTCCAAGTTCCGACTCAGCCATTCTCGCTGCTTCGTATCAACTCTTGAATTTCCACAATATTAGTGCCAAAATACCTGAAATACATAAACACTCGGTGTAGACTCCGAAAATGCAAAATAAACTAAATAAAGTAAAAAATATGACAAATATGCATGAAAATGTTTTAAACTAATATACAAATGCAACCCTGAAATATGACTAAATTAGATGTCATCAAATCACCCCATGCTTGAACCTTGCTTGTCCTCAAGCAAGAACAAGTGTAAAGATTTCACAAGAAGGATTTCGATCTCTATCCAAGCTATGCATTTGCTCATTTAGATCTAGACATTGGGTTCAAAACAAGAATAAGCAAATCATACAAGAGACAAGCCAAGACATCAATTTCAAGACCTCACATAGGACAAGGGTTAGTAACAATTAGGGTTTATGCGAAAGCCTCTATATGCCTATTTGTTAATAACGAAAGTTATTTGATGGAAAGCATGATCTTTTATGCCTTTATGTGTTACTTTGCATGGTTATCGTTGTGGTGTTGAAACCCTAGCCTTGGAGGTCTTTTAAAATATTGAAGTTAATTTCTGTTAAAATTCTGAATTCTGTCGAAAATCTGCAAGTTTGTGTTTTCTGTTTCTTGTCGACATAGAGGAGCCTTGGTCGAGATCGAGTACCATCTTGTCGATCTCGAGTTGGGTTTGTCTTAGTCGAGTTGGTGTTTTGCTTCTGTTGTCGACTGTGAAGTTTCTGTCTTTACTTTCCTTGTCGATCTCGAGTACCTTTTGTCGAGGTCGAGGAGAACTTTGCTTGTCGAGTTATTTGCTTTTGTTTTCTGTTTTCTGTTTTCGTTACTGTCTTGTCGAGATAGAGGACAGCTTACTCGAGATCGAGTAGCTTCTGTGTCCTTGCTTTTAGTTTCTGTTTTGCTTCTGTTCTTTACTTCCTTTGCTTTACTTTCTGTCTTTAGTTTCTTTACTTTGGTTTTTAGTGCCCTTGCCGGGTTATTTGTTTCTTTCTTTCTGTTTCTTTGTTTCTGTCTTTCTGCTGCTTCTGTGAGAATTTACAGCTACCTAAGAACTGCTGACGTGCTTCCTCGTGGATTCGATCCTGACTTTTCTCTTACTACAACGGGAGGAAGTCTTGTATTTATTTGCTGAGACAGGGAAGTCAGTCTGAACTTTATTCTATATTTATTTCAATACTCGATTTACTCCTGCAACAACAGGTGGTCGACGTCGACTAGGCTTACTCGACGTCGAGTAGGGTCTGGTCGACTTCGGGTTCCTGCAGAGACAGAAGCAACAATGATCTTTGCTCGATCGAAAATCAGTGGTCGATGTCGACCAAGGGGTGGTCGAAGTCGAGTAGGAACAGTAACGAAAATAAATTGCAAATTTCAATTTAAACAATGTAAAAGAAAACTTCCAAGATCGGGGTTTGCAACAATGATAATCAAACATGCGTAAGGCAAGATAAATAACGATAATCATGCAAATTGCATCGAAGGATCAAGCTTTCGCCTTTTCCAACAATTAGACAACTCTTTCAAGAAACCCTAATTGTATCTACCGATTTTATGTTTATTAATCCAAGTTGTTAGCATGGATTTCTATTAAATAGAGAATAAACACATAAAAGGTAGTAGATGCTCAAAACATGATAAATGTCGGATCTTTACCTCAAACACACATGGCTATCGTCGGGCTCACCCCAACCCTAGAAGTGGGTGGACTACTCGCTCTTCATTGCAACCGCAGATATCATTGATGGAATTTGTGCCGCAAATTGACCCATCTGAGTCTCAATGTTCCTCTTCCAGATGTCCAGCTCTCCAAATCTTGTATTGATGTTCTGGAGCTGATTGTTGATTGTGCCTTGATTCCGGCGCATCGCATCGAGGATCATCTGTAGATCATCCTTCCGCTGATCTCTTTCTGGATGCCCTAGGGCTCTATATGGCGCTGGATCCCTAGGGGCACCTTGGTTCCATTGTGGTTGTTGAAACCTTTGGTCCCACATATAGCGATTGGGACCTCCTGCGTAAGCTACCTCTTCGTGGGTTTCTGCCATCCTGACTTGGTCCGTGTGTGCGCACTCAGTAGTGGTGTGCCACTGTGAGCCGCATTCAATGCAGGGCTGGTTGACAGAAAGATACTTGACTTGCTTGAGAAGCTTGCGATTCTGATCCTTGTAGTATTGTTCCCTGACATCTGGATTAATCTCCTTAGGAGGCTCATAGAGGGGCATGGATGGGGCTGGCTTGGCATAAACATTCTCATCATAGTTTGTCGAAGCACCATACTTATTGTAGAAGTTGGTAAGCTTGTCGAGGGTAGCCCATGCATCAGCTGGTGGCATCGCCATATACTCATAATGAGTATACTAGTTGATCATATCCTTAGCGGCCAGATCAAGAGAATTGAAGAAGATCTCCTGAACGACATAGGGTGGCTATCCATGTGTAGGCCAAGATCGCAATAGATCCTTGTATCGATCCCATGCTTTTGCTAGCGGCTCCCCAGGCTTCTGTTTGAAAGCTGTAATCTTCTGGCGGAGGAGCGCTGTCTTGGCAGGAGGAAAGAATTTGTTGAGAAATTCCTGCTTTACCTCAGCCCATGTTGTGAGGGATCGTAGAGGGAGACCTTCAAGCCACTTCAATGCTGGATCAGCAAGAGACCATCGAAAAGCTTTCATCTTGATATATTCGAGAGTAGTACCTTCAACAAGAGTATGACACATATTAGAAAAATGGGTAATATGTTCAAGAGGGCAGTCATTAAACATTCCGTAAAAGGCATTATTTTTAATCTCAATTAGGAAAGCAGTGCGAATTTCATAATTATTTTCAGGGATTAGAATGGCCGATTCAAGCACGACTAGAGTCGGGTGCATGTAATCCTTTGCAATGGTAGGCTATTGGGCAAGCTCAGCTTCTGCTTGCCTCCTGAGTTCTTCTTCCTGCGCAGTGCATGCTCTCTCGGTGGTGAGAGCAGTATCCTTGGCGGCTAGTTCCCTCTGAAGCCTCTCAATCCTCTCAGCTTATGTTTCGGCAGTCGCCATGATCCTTTTCAGTCTAGAATGGATGTGTATAAGACGTTCCGGATCGTCTGAGGCGTCAAACTCGGGTGGTTGACCAGAACGGCGCATACACCTACAAACTCAAAACTTAAAGAAAAACGTGAGATCTGACTACCTAAGGCGTGAATGATTGCTTTCCCGGCAACGGCGCCTATTTGTTGTAGGAGGAAATCGAGTTCAAAATATAGAAATATAAATCAAACCAAATTCTTCCCACGTAAATGATTACAAGACTTCCTCCCGATGTAGCAACAGGAAGTCAGGATCGATCCTCGAGGATGCGTGTCAGCGGATCCTAGGCAGCGGAGAATCTCACAAGTGGTGATCGACCACAGTGTACTCGACCTCGACCAAAGGTGGTTGACAGGGGTCAGGCACAACCGATTTTGAGCAACAGAAGATGCTGGTGGTGGTCGACGTTGACTAGGCTTACTCGATGTCGAGTAGGGTCTGGTCAACTTCGGGTTCCTACAAAGACAGAAGCAACAACGATCTTTGCTTGATCGAAAATCAATGGTCGACGTCAACCAAGGGGTGCTCGAAGTCGAGTAGGAACATTAAAGAAAATAAATTGCAAATTTCGATTTAAACAATGTAAAAGAAAACTTCCAAAATCGGGGTTTGCAACAACGATAACCAAACATGCATAAGGCAAGATAAATAACGATAATCATGCAAATTGCATCGAAGGATCAAGCTTTCGCCTTTTCCAACAATTAGACAACTCTTTCAAGAAACCCTAATTGTATCTACCGATTTTATGTTTATTAATCCAAGTTGTTAGCATGGATTTCTATTAAATAGAAAATAAACACATAAAAGGTAGTAGATGCTCAAAATATGATAAATGTCGGATCTTTACCTCAAACACGCATGGCTACCATTGGGCTCACCCTAACCCTAGAAGTGGGTGGACTACTCGCTCTTCATCGCAATCGCATATATCATTGATGAAAAAGAAACTACTTGCATTAAATTAAACCAAACAGAGCTTACAACCAAAGGAAGCGAATTCCGCTCTCGCTTCACAAACTCCTCTTGGCCTCCACTCTCTCTCTCCTACTTCTCTTCCTAAGATTGAATGAATGAAAACTAGCCCCATGGGCTTTATTTATAGGCTTCCAATCCTTTCTAATCAAGGAAGGAATTCTATCTATATCTCTATCTATCATAGAATATATAATTCTACTTGGAAATAAATATATCTAAACTAGATAAAAAAAAAAGATAAATCCTAGGGTAATTAATGGTTCAACCCTTAGGATAAATAAAAAGATAAAAATATCTAAATCTTCATGTGTTGGAAATCTCGTCTCGAAAATATCTCCATCGGATTCGGGATAGAACCTTAACAAGACTCGGACTAGCTCGATTTCGGGCACTGGTGGTAGTCGACTTCGACCAAGTCTGGTCGACGTCGAGTAGGGTGTGCTCGATTTCTGGTAATCTTTAGCTTGTCGAGTGCTTCTCTTCATCAAGCTCGGATAACCGCCCACTGCTGAAGCTTATGACAACATTCATGTGTATAGAAAATTATGACAAATAAGCAGTCATCAATTGAAGTACCTATAACAAGATTCATGTGTATAGAAAATTATGACAAATTGCTCAACATATGATACTGAGTACACTGCTGAAGCTTTGAGTACACTACTGCTATACAATTCACACAGAAGAGCCGCTCCCTCACACAAATCAACTAGATCACACAGATCAACCACAAGAGCTGCTATACAATTCACCAGATCAATTGGAGTAGACAGTGGTGATGTTAAATTGAAACACTTGGAACGAAACCTACAAACTTTAACAAGCAAAGAGGACAAAATCTACAAACTTTAAGACCAGCGAGGACAAGATTTCAGATTTCGTTCAACAATTGCAACCATCACAGACAAAATCAATCGATTTAAGCACATGGTATAGATGCAACAAGAAAGCAAATTGAAGGGGAAAAACAGAAGATATAGTCAATTACCTGTTCAAAGCTATCATTCCTCCTCATCGCTATTGTATTTTCTGCCGTATATGAAGATGCAATGTTTTCATGCCTTTGATAATCAGATATGCAACATTCTGTTCAACAAAGATTCAACAATCATGAGCAACAAAACCTTGCACAGGTGAACGGACAATTGAAAGCATTTATAGACAATAAACAGCAACCACATCTGAGGTGATGAAGGCTGCTCCCTCGACCTCGCTCGCTCGCTCCGGCTCCTCGACCTCGCTCAGATCTGGACTCGCTCAACGCTCCCTTGACCTCGCTCGGTGCTCCTATGCGGCAGGACCGATTTGCGCCTTTGGCGCAAATCGGTCCTGCCGCATAGGAACCCGTTAAAAGTGCTCTTAAATACTACTATATGTGTGAACCGAGTTTCCTGCACCAAAGTTAATGAGTGAAATTTTGCGACTAATGACCGAAGAGAAGTGAATGGAGGCCCCCTAGGCTGGTAGGGACCACCCTAAACGCTTTACAAAACAAGCTGTAGTTTTGCATATTATTGATATTTTGTCCTTACATTATGAAATGATTATGAAACACGTCTTTTTTTAAATTACGAGAAACTCATTATTTGGTGGCTATATAATTTAGTTAATAAGAGTCACGTATCAGATAAATCAACTTACAGATCGGTTCAATCTATTTCAGAGGTAAAGTAAATCTTAGATTTTTACCAAACGAAAATAGCGAAGATGGGAATTAAACTCGGAATCTCCTAACACCATCTTTACTCTACTAGACCACCCCGTCAGGGACATGAAACATATGTTTTGCATAAACGAGTTGTAAGCAAATTGCAAATTTGCAATGCTCGTCGTCAGTTGGAAGTTGGAAAGAACAATCAATGCTCTTCAACCACATAGTCCGTATGTAAGTACACATATAGACGGCTAATATTTCATCTTCGTGGTGGAGTAAGATTTTTTTTTTTGATGGGCACAATTTATATACATAAATATTAAAATCAATCCAGAACATTTTGTATGAGGTGTTGTAATTAATTTTGGGAAAAAAATTTCCACCAATTTTTTTTAGGGAAATATGTTTTTTTTTATCCTATGCCCCATAATTTATATACATATATATTAAAATCAATTCATAGTGTTTTGTGTGACGTGTTGTAATTAAATTTAGGAAAAAAATTTCCTCCATTTTTTTTATATTGAAATATGTTTTTTCTATCCTATTCCTCAATGACATAGAATAAGAAGCTAACTTATGAAATATTTTCCTTATATATACTTTGAGCGGCTTAGCCATTTTAAAATTAGACTAGTACGATTCCCGCGCCATGGCGCGGTTTTTTAAAACTAAAATATTAATAATATATATAAATATATTATAAAATACTAATAAAAGTTAAGATAAAAAAAACTTTACCATAAAAGTATAATACATAAATGTATATATTTTAAATCACCCAGTAATAATAATATCAATATCAGTGTAACTTTTTTGGAAATTTTGAAATCTGAATCACGTATTTAAATGTGATGTGTCACAACTAATAATTATAATTAATGTTTTGAATTGAGCTCAATAGTTAGTACATAAATGTGATTTAAGTGTAATGGTTATATTAGATTGAATTCAGTGTTTTGAATTAAACCCAATTGTTAGTAAATATGTTAAGAATAAAAGAGAATGGAGGATTAAAAAAAATGGAAAAAAAAGAGAAAAAGAGAAAAGGAGAAATAAAAAAATCAAGGAAAAAACAATATTCCTAAAACTCCTCTAAGATTGACACGTAAACAAAGTCTTCTAAATTAAGGTTATATATATATAGATAGTTAGTACATAAATGTGATTTAAGCCTAATGGTTATATTAGATTGAATTCAATGTTTTGAATTAAGCCCAATTGTTAGTAAATATGTTAAGAATAAAAGAGAATGGAGGATTAAAAAAAATTAATGGAAAAAAAGAGAAAAGGATAAATAAAAAAATCAAGGAAAAAAACAATATTCCTAAAACTCCTCTAAGATTGACACGTAAGCAAAGTCTTCTAAATTAAGGTTATATATTGTTAGTAAATATGTTAAGAATAAAAGAGAATGGAGGATTAAAAAAAATTAATGGAAAAAAAGAGAAAAGGATAAATAAAAAAATCAAGGAAAAAAACAATATTCCTAAAACTTCTCTAAGATTGACACGTAAGCAAAGTCTTCTAAATTAAGGTTATATATAGATATAGATTCTAGGGTTCATTTTTTTTTTACGGTTTTCTTTCCGAATAAAGTATCATTATCCTATACCATTATATCACTCAATAGATAATCCGATAAAAATAATATGTTGCCATAATTTAAAAAAACTTATCACAAGCCACAAACTATCTATAAATATTTTATTTATTTGATAAAAATATAAATCAAAACTATTTCATATCCATACTTACCAAAAATATTAATAGATCAATATTTGATATGTTTTATTCTATTTATATTATTTTTTGGTAGAATTAATTATTTATCTATAGATTAAGTTTTTTTTACATTTCTCACACACTTTGTTCATTATTAGTTTAGTTATCACATTGTAACTCAGATTTTATTTTTGTCATATTTTTAATAGGTTTCGTTTATAGATAATAGATATAACTTTATAATATTTTGTTAACATATTCCATGCACAAAACGGGACACTAGTGTGTGTTTGTGTGTGTCATTTTCTATTAAAGCAACATAAATATATCTATATAATATGTTAATGAAAGATGTTATTTTAGGATAATATGTTTATAATTTATGATAAAAGCACATTCTTTTTTTCCGTTAAAAAAAGATATATAAATAAATAAAATAGCCGAAGAAAAGAAAACTAACAACATAAGAATAGGAAGTGTAATACAAAAAACATTGAGTCAATATGTAACTTGTTGTCTTAACAAGTAATAAAGTATAACCAAATATAAAAAAAATTTAAATTTGCATCACTTCTTATCTAATTATCGAAATCAGTAATATAACAGGGGTTTCAAAGCCCTCAAGATGAATTATAATACATGAATATAAATATCAAAGCATTATAGTTTATTAAAATAAAATTAAAGTTATTGATATACCTTTAATTTTCAAGCATTCTTAATTTTTTACTCGGATGTCGGATTATGATGCATTATATATCAAAACGAAATTATCAACGAGTAAATTACATATAGGTAATTCACCGAATAAAAAGAGGGCACATGCTACTAAGCCCCCTTGCTTCGACGCTGGTGAGTAGAAGTGGCAATTGGGCGAGTCAGGTTGGGTTATTCCGATTTTAGTCATATCGGACTCTTGACATCGAGTGTGATGACAATTCGGGTCTGATCGGGTTCGGGTTGGGTTTATTTGGACATTATTTTATCGGATTCAATTGGGTTTTTGAGTCCTATTCAGTTCGGGCGAATTGGGTTTCTGTCTAAATGGGTTTAGGTGAATCGGGTTTTGGCCTAAACGTACATGTTCAGGTGAATCGGGTTTCAGTCACAACGATTACGGCCGAATCGGGTTCAGTCAAATCGAACACGCAAGAATCATATTGGATAAATCAATTCAAAATTATTTACTTTTTTTACATATAAGATATTTATCTTTTTATATAGATTAAGCTAATGTTTATTAATTCTTAATCAATACTACGTTCATTAAAAAAAATGTAAGTCTTCTCACTTTTTAAATGGAAGGATTACAAAATTATATTTAATTATACTTAGGTTGTTTTGAGTATGTTAGGGGAAATGCTAAGATTTTTGTTCTTTCTGAAATAATCGGGTTTGAGTTGTTTCAAGTGTCGGGTATAATCGGGTTCGAGTAATTCGGGTTTCAGATATGTTCGTGTTGGACAATTTCGGGTTTCTGGTTGATTTCGGTACGGTCCATATTCGGATATAATCGGGTTCAAGTTATTGATGGGTTCGGATTGCTTTCGGGTTCGGGCTTTAACTCAGACTGGGTTCGTCGGTCTCAAATTTAATTTTTTTTTTCCAATTATTCGGGTGTCGGACGGGTTCGAATCAGATTAATCGCATCGATTTTCTTGGATTGGGACGGGTATTAGGTGCCCACTATATCTTTGCAGACTACCCATTTGTTTGGTACGACTATTCCGAACCCTGATTGAACATACATAAGCAACTTTTGTAGGACTAGAGTTAGACTAACTCCAATGGTTGTGTGTAAATGTCTAAATGTGTATTTTTTAGATATTTTTTTAGCTCAGTTGGTTGCTTTTTGGGTGTGCAAATGTGCACATTTCAGCCTGTTGAGCACATTACCTCTCCATGTACAAAAACTTTTTTAAAAAATAAGACAATTTTATTGGTGTATTTTTTATTATTTCTATTTTCTTTTTTTTTGTTTTAAATTAATTATATTTTAATGGTGCGTAAAAAATAAACATTTAATCATTGGAACAAAATACCAAAAAATAAGGTGTATTTTTACATATGCAAATATATATACTCACATTATAAGCAAAATCATTTGACGAGTGAAACTGGAAAACGTTCATGTTCCAATAAAGATTTAAAGGTCTTCTAGTTCTAGTTCTTGGAGGTGCTGTGGCCTGTGGGCATATTCTTTTCTAAAGCTGAGTAGCCAAAACATTTTTTTTCTCTTAAAAGTTAAAACTAACAGGGTTCCTCAAAATCAACCTACTAGCTTTTATGTAAATTAAAAGCAGATTCCCCCCAAACCGAAAAATCAAACATGCAATAGCCTCGCCCCGTGAAATTTCAGTATCAGTTGCAATTTCAATTTCATCCGTTTTAGTATGAGACGATGACGATGAAGCAAACACTCCTCACACCTTCGTAAAATGGCTTCACTCGCCCTTCTTCCCCTCCTCTTCCTCTCCCTGCTACCACCAATCATTCAGTCTCAGGTAACAGGTAAGTAAAGCTCCCCACCTTTTCTCTCTCCTACATGATTTCAGTCTTAGCTTCAAATTCATGTCAGAACAATCAAATTCCGCAGAATTCATAAGCATAGACTGCGGAGGAACAAGCAACTACACTGATCAAAGCACCGGTCTGGAATGGATTTCGGACACCGGATTCGCCCGCCATGGCGAATCAATGTCGGTAAAGAGTCCGAACGAAGGAGTTTCGAAACAATACGAAACACGGCGGGATTTCCCCTCGGATAACAGCAGCAGCAAGTACTGCTACAAGCTGCCTACTCAGGGGAGAAGGAGATACATTGTGAGGGCAACGTTTCTGTACGGAAGCTCCCAACAAGATTCCCACTCCTACCCCAAATTTGAGCTCTACTTGGATGCAACCAAGTGGGCTAACATGACTGTTTTAGACGCTGCAAGGCTGTATGTGGAAGAGATGATCATTCGAGCTCCCTCCGATTCGATTGATGTCTGCCTTTGCTGCGCAACCACTGGCTCCCCTTTCGTTTCCACTTTGGAGCTACGCCCACTCAATCTCTCCATGTATGCTACTGATTTTGAAGACCAGTTTTACCTCAAGGTCGCTGCTAGAGTCAATTTCGGCGCTCCTACCAAGGATCCCGTAAGGTATGCCCATGATCTCGAAACAGGAGTAGTGTCAGGTTTATTATTATTATTCACTCTGTCTTATGAAATCCCAACAACGTTGGAAGCTTGAAACAAGAGGGATGTGTTGGGCAGGTACCCGGATGATCCCTATGATCGGATATGGGAGTCGGACCTCGATAACAGGCCGAATTTCCTTGTAGATGTAGCTTCAGGAACAGAGAGGATTAATACATCAAAAAGAATAGATGTGAATACAAGGGAGTACCCACCAATTAAGGTAATGCAGACTGCTGTTGTTGGCACTGAAGGGAAGCTGAGCTACAGATTGAATCTTGAGGATTTTCCTGCCACAGCTCGGGCGTTTGCGTATTTTGCTGAAATCGAAGATTTAAATTCGAATGAAACTCGGAAGTTCAAAATGGTGCGACCTTACATACCAGACTACAGCAATGCTGTGGTGAATATCGCCGAGAATGCCAATGGAACCTACAGGCTTTATGAACCCAGTTATATGAATGTGAGTTTCAATTTTGTTCTGTCCTTCTCATTTGCCAAAACTCCGGACTCTTCGAAAGGGCCACTCCTGAATGCTATTGAGATAAGCAAGTATGTGGAGATTGCTTCTAAAACTGATAGCCACGATGGTAAGTGTCTGATATTGGCTTCTATAATCTATACTGATCCAGCTACACATCCTGAAACAAGTATACCGTAATTAGCACATTGTTTGCTGTGAAGTGATTGCTCTCGGAGCCTTCAGTGGTATATCTCTTGGGACTCTCAGCGTAGAAGACGGAGGTGATCCTTGCAATCCACTTCCCTGGGATTGGGTAACTTGCAGCTCAACATCCCCAGCGCGAATCACAAAACTGTAAGCCATCAGCTTCTCCTGCAATCCATTGTATTATCCATAGAGTAGTTGCTTATGAACAGAAAAGTTCAGCTCGTCATTGTAAATCAAAGATTGCTAACCATGGACTCTACTTGCGAGGTAGCCTCCTCTCAAGGAAGAATATAACGGGCACTATCCCATCTGAGCTTCAAAACATGGAGGGGCTAATAGAGTTGTGAGTAAATGTTTTCATGTTTATCAGATCATGCAGTAGATTCATTCCTTCGTATAGTTCACATGATGGGCGTTTTTCAGGTGGCTGGATGGAAACTCTCTTACGGGCGTTTTGCCAGACATAAGCAACCTCATTAGCTTGAGAATCATGTAAGCTCCCTTCTTGGAGTTTCCTGGTTACTTGTATCTCTTACTTACCTCATTTAGTACTGCTCTAACTTCAGCTTTGTTATCACTTTTCCAGACATCTAGAAAACAACCGACTTAGTGGTACCATACCATCTTATCTGAGTGCTTTGCCAAGCTTAGAGGAACTGTAAGTACTTTTGCATTACAGATCACCAATAGGTGAACTCTTTTAGATGGCATAGAACAGATTCAAAGCCATCAACATTTATGCTTCGGTTACAACTTATGTTTTTTATAAGCTGAGGATCACTATGTCAGGTACATCCAGAACAACTGTTTTAGTGGGAAAATACCACCAGCATTGTTAACTCGGAAATTGCACTTCAAGTGAGTATCCTAATTTCCTTTCCAGATGCCTAAAAATTTACTGTTTCTTTGGATTGAATGACCTGTTTTCTCAAGGATCCTGATAATTTAGTCACAATCATCTGTTCGGTTGTTAAAATTTGCACCAAGAAAAATGAAAAATAAAGCAACACTTAGTACCATGAGCTTTTGCAAAGTTGCATCCTCCATGTAATATCCTCAAGAAGAGGCAAAGCAAGAAAATGATCTTTGACCAGTTTCTGGATTCCTAATTCGTATAGTTGGCGAATTCTTTCTATGTAGCATCGTCATAAGAGCATGGTTTCCATTAATAGTCCAATCCAAAATAGGGAACCTGTAATGTTTTCGAGAGTAAATTTGTTGCTTTGGCTTCTTCATCTTTTGCAGCTTTGAAGGCAATCCTAAGCTTACTCAAGGGAAAAAGCTTACTCAACGCTCTAATCTAATCATAGAATCTTTAGTTGCAGCTCTAGTAATACTCATCATTATGTTCTTAGGAACATTTCTACTTTGCCGTTTTAGAAAAATGGCTCTCATGACGGAGAATGACAGCAAAGGTATTCCAAATAACTGTGATTTCATTACTAAACACATTGTCACAACTCAGAAGTCACTTGATGAATCATCAAGTTAAACTTGGCAATTAGGTGATGCATCCAGAGCAAAAATGAACTCTTCAGCTACCTATTCTCACGTGCGAAATGGGCAGTTCAGAGACGAAGGGATAGCTTGCTATATTAAACTATCTGATTTAGAGGCAGCTACTGCAAACTTTTCAAAGATTATTGGGAAGGGGAGCTTTGGGCGTGTCTATTATGGGAAGATGAAGGATGGAAAAGAGATTGCTGTTAAAATCATATATGATCCTACTAGCCAAGGAACCAAGCAATTTTTGACCGAGGTAATCGAGCATTTTTTAAAGCAATTGTCAATGTTTCCTTTGTCGCAAGAAAGTGAATTACCAGCCAAAAAGGAAATTACCTGGTTCT
The DNA here is from genome assembly GCA_037127255.1 of Persicaria tinctoria. NCBI lineage: Eukaryota > Viridiplantae > Streptophyta > Magnoliopsida > Caryophyllales > Polygonaceae > Persicaria > Persicaria tinctoria. The sequence goes on along the minus strand of JBANSL010000003.1, from coordinate 60,896,652 downwards.
GTTTGGCGAACTCCTTATCATTAGCTCTTTGTCAGTTTTTTTATAATCAGTACAAACAAGATTCTTAACAGCACTCAGCAAATTGTGCCAAACAGATCCGTAAAACCCTGAAACAATAGAAATGGCAGTAGAACATTGAATAAGGATCACAAACACTTATTTGGTAAAATGAAGTCCTAGGCTAGACAGCAAGGAGGCATGATAATAAAGTCAATTCCTGAACTAGGATTATACGTCGAACACTAGAGTCATGATATTTGGCGGCTTTCTCCAGACTGAGGTGCTCACTGCTGCAGTTGGCTATTGCAGGTTTCGTTACTATCAAGAATCCATCACAGGAATTTGGTTCCTCTGATAGGATATTGCGAAGAAGCAAATCAGAGGATTCTGGTATGTGAATATATGCACAATGGAACTCTGAGGGATCAGATACATGGTATGTGACAATGCTCAGCTCATGATTTTCTTTCACTTATTCCAGGGTATTGTTTGAAACTGTGGATGTAAATTGCGTTGTTTCCATTGTCAGATCCAATCAAGCGACAATATCTGGATTGGCTATGTCGACTTAGAATAGCAGAAGATGCAGCGAAAGGTTAACTTAGAAAATCCAGTTTCTTCTTTGCATGCAAAATTCTAGTGTTGCCTTTTTTTAACAAGCCAGATTTCTACAGGTCTTGAATACTTGCACAATGGATGCAATCCCAGTATTATTCACCGTGACGTAAAGACAAGTAACATACTGCTAGATATTAACATGAGAGCAAAAGTATCAGATTTTGGACTTTCAAGAATAGCTGAAGAGAATCTAACTCACATATCAAGTGTAGCACAAGGAACAGTCGGTTATTTAGATCCCGAGTAAGTCAGAATTTCCATATCTTATACTAAAACTCATGCTACTTATGCATATTAACATATATAAGAGGAGAGTGCTGTTTTTCCTTTCATTGGTGACATTCCGATATGCAGGTATTATGCATACCAGCAGCTGACGGAAAAGAGTGATGTTTATAGTTTTGGAATTGTTCTATTGGAGCTGATTTCTGGAAGGAAACCTGTCACCGAAGATTACGGTGAAGATTGGAATATTGTTCACTGGGTATTTCTCAACATTTTTTCTAGATGGTTTAAGATTACCAAAAAAAAAAAGGTTATTCATGAAGTGTTTTCCTAGTAGAATTAATGAAGTGTTTTGCAGGCAAGATCACTGATTTGGAAGGGAGATGTTATAAGCTTGATAGATCCATTGCTAGCAGGGAGCGTACAGCTGGAGTCGATATGGAGAGTAGCAGAGGCTGCCATACAATGTGTAGAACAGCGTGGAGTGGCAAGGCCAAAGATGCAGGAGATCTGTTTAGCTATACAAGATGCAGTGAAGATAGAGAAAGGAATAGACAAAAGCCAGGACTCATCTTCAGGTGGCAGGAAACCACAATCTTCGAGAAAAACGCTGCTCACCAGCTTCCTCGAGATTGAGAGTCCAGATTAGTCAAAATGGATGCGTACACCCTTCTGTAAGATGACAATGCAACATCAATCATCCAATACATTATACATATCTGACTGGAAAACAAGATTACAGGTAATCTACTACTACATAACCATAATGAAACACCAAGCATCTAGGGTTCCATTTACCCGATCTGAATGCTAACTCTATAGAGTATAGACCTTATTTAAGACCGTGATAGAAGTAGTCCTTGAACTTGCCCACATGAGCAACCTGCAAGAATACAAGAACGTTCACCGAGCCTTCCTCACTGTCGGCCAAAAGGTAGGCCACCCCCTCCCCTGCCTGTGGCGCGGTGGCCATGAGGGCTTCATTTCCCCACCCAAAATCCAAGTTATTGAACGACAAATTCAGCCAGCTTGCTATTATCATATCCGGGGTTACAAGAAGCCCTTCTGGGGTTATTGTACCCCGCCATGCCAAGTTCTCTGATGACTTTTGGTAGTCAAGGAACCCCCACACTAAGTTGTCGTTAAACTTATCGATCGCTTGCCTTATCCTTTCACAAGCATAGCCTAGTGAGTTCGAGTTGAGGTCGTTGAACTCACTCGTGGCAGTCAGTAAGAGCACCGCATTGCCGTTGAATTCTCGAGGGAGAGGTGGATTCATGCGCCTGCGAATGTCGAGGTTAAAACTGAGCGAATTTAGCTTCTGGCCTTCATGCCCCTTTGCCTTGCTTGCACACCTGTATAGTATGTGTGTTAGTTTTTAAGTATGGATACATCATATACACATGTTATTCACAAAATAATCCTACAAGTGATCCAATCTAAACCCGGTCGATCGACTTAATGAATAGGTCTAAGAAGCGAGTGTACACACCTCCAAACATGGGCAGTCAAGACCTCGAAACGAGTGTAAGGACGACCATTGGTAGCGTTACCAGAAATTTGCTTGAGATTGTTGATTTGGGATATGGAGACGGGCAGCTTGAGAGCGGTAATAGGAGGTATCGGAGGTGGTGGTTCATCGGCTCTAGAGTCGTTGATGATCGGCTGAGGAAGCATAGGTGTCGGAGGAGCAAGTGGAGCTTCCCCTTGCTCGATGAACTGCGGGGCATCCCTTGGTGGCTCTCCTGCCCTTAAAAGACTACGGTCATGAACCGGAGACGATCCCAGAGGTTCACCACGAGCAAGCCTATTATCATATATCAATGATGATAAATATATAGTTAGTTATAAATTAGTTAAATTCTTGTAAAGTCAAAGTAATGTCAATGTTTTCTCAAAAAAAAAAAAAGTAATGCCAATGAATATGATATCATTCTTTTACATTTTTCTATCTATTCATCTTTGCAAATATGAAAATTTAAACATATCAATGGGGTAAAATCCACCTATGGTCCCTGAACTTTGACCAAATGTTTAAACGGATCCCTGAACTTTATTTTTGTTCATTGAAGTCCCTGAACTTTGATATTTTGTACACATTTGGTACATCTTTTAGTAAATTTCTTAAATATCTGTTAAATAATGATATGCAATCAATTTATTTTTGTATTAATTACATGAGTTAGGTTATACAATTGTAATTGCCCGGTATTTGTTTAACTAAAGTAAAAAATTAAGCTTTTTTCTTCTCAAAAGTCATCATATATAATAGAGTTTTCTTAAAACAAAGCATATTTTGAAATATATAATTTTTTTTTATCAAAAACACTTTCTATTTTTTTTTACCAAATGTTATAATTTTCCAATAATAGTTTATTTTAAAGTATTTTAATGACTAAAATTTTCTTATTTAATTAAAAACAGAGTTTATTTTGTTAACTCAAATAGAAATTATTTTTTATAACAAAAGTAGAGTTTATTTTTTTAACAAAACACATTTTAATTTTTTTAATTAAATAAGAAATTTTCGATCATTAAAATACTTTAAAATAAAATATCAACGGAAAATTATACTGTACCATTTAGTTGGAAAATAGAAAGCTTTTTTTTTTATTATAAAAATACTTTTTAAAAACATTTATTTTTAATATAATATAATTTTTTTACTTTAGTGAAACAAATACCAAGCAATTACATGTGTATAGCCTAACTTATTCCATTAATATACCAAAATACATTGATTTTATATAATTATTTAACACATATTTAAGAAATTTACTAACATAGGGACCAAATGTGTACAAAGTATCAAAGTTCAAGGACTTTAATGAACAAAAATAAAGTTCAGGGACCCGTTTGAACATTTCATCAAAGTTCAAGGACCATAGGTGGATTTTACCCCATACCAATGTTCAAAATCACATAGTAATATGGAATATATTCCGTTTTCATAAACTATACTTTAAACATAGGCTTCACAATAACTATTGCATTTAAAATAGATTTTTTTTAATTAGGTAAGAATTCGATGCTCGAACAAGGTCGATGGTTGAGAGGCCGATCGAAGAACTCGGCGACGGATAAATTAACCGTCAAATTAGCTAAAGACAAAAAAAACAAAGGGAGAGCCGTCAAATTAAAAGAGTGCAGTCAAAAGGGGGAGACTAGCATAAATGATGAAAGAACCGAAGCAGTGTGCAGTAATTCAACAATCAGTTGGTAGAGGCGACGCAGGGAATCCTTGGGGAACAAAGTGAAAACGCTAAGATTTGAACTCTGTCAACGAGCCTTCAGGTTTCGATCATGTCCACGACCTCTCGTGCGTCGACGAATAAGAAGAAGCATCACTCAAAACCGCTAGATCCCCAAATCACACAACCACAACCAAACAATTTTTTTTTTGTTTGAAGCGGAAATAATTTGGCTTTAGGGGAACCTTAAGAGCCAAGGGCATCCATACGGATGAGAGAGCAAAACAAAGAATTGTCAGATCTAATATGGTTGTGCATGGCAAAGCACAACCAACACAACCAAGCAACTTGACAACCCACCAAAAACTAATGGATAGAATCCGAATTTTCCCCTTTTTTCCCCCTTATTTTCCTTTTTTTTTTCTCCCTTGCTTTGGGCCCAAGCCACAAAACTCGGGCCCAAAGGACTTGCAACCAGGTCAAGCCAATCCAGCAAACGGGTCAACAACGGGCTCATCACCGAAGAGGGAAAATCACAGAAAATAGCCACCGGAGAGTGCCTACCACCGAGCTAGAGGCCACCGGAGCAGGCATGCACCGTCGACGGCCACCGAACGAAGACCCACACAACATAGACCAGTCCACCTCAAAGACAAACCTTCGGAGAAAGAATAAATGGAAGAACTCGAGCCGATGAGGAATACAACGGTGCACGCCGCAGGAGGAGACACCCACCACAACCCAGATCGAGGAGACCGACCGGTGAAAGCAAGGGTCGAAGGACCCAGGGAACGTGAAACCGGTGCTCGATAGGCCAGATAAGCAGATGAACCAACGACAAGGAAGAAGTGGAACAAGGGAGACGAAAAAAGATGAGATCTCCAAATCAGATGTTAATTGAAGATTGACAAATCCAAATAACAAAGAGGATTGTATTGAACGAATTTCTAAAATTTCTAGGTGGGAATTGGGGGTTTTGACAAAATGCTACAGAGATGGAAGATCCCCTCTAGTGCATTTAAAATACTCTCTCCGTCCTAAAATACATTGCCTTATAGCATTTTGCACAAGTTTTAATAAAACACATTACTTTTAAAAAAACATCATCATTCCACTAACTTTTTCATAAATTTTATTATTTTTTAACACTCACTGCACATTTTAACCAATCGAATTAATTTAAAAAGTCAACAACACACAAACCAATACAAATCATTACAACTTTTTACCTAGAAAACCTAAAAGTCCATCTATTGTTGGACAAAAATTTACATCTAAAAACCCATGTATTGTTGGACGGAGGGAGTAGATACTAGTATAGCCCCGTGCTATTGAGCATATTGTTCCTTTTTAAATAATAAAAATAAAATTTTGTAAGTATAAAAAATTACCATTATAAAATAAATAAACAATTACCATACGTAACAGAAAATAGAAAAAAATAGATTCGATAAAGTAAATAAAAATAATAATATTTATGAAAAATGTGTAAAAATTACATGAGTTTAAGATTTAGTAGAATAGGTTTGTTGAATGAAAATCCTAAAATATCATGTAAAATTTTATGTAGATTAGGTTGGTTGTGTGAAATTCCAAAAATTAAGGTTATTATAGAAATAAAATTAGTTTTCATTATATACATAGATTGGTTGCTAAAAAAAAATCATATATCCGAAACTAGAGCTGGCAAGTCGGTCGTTCGGGTCGGGTTTAAATTAGGCTTGCTCGGGTCGGGTCAATTCGGGTATTGGTCGGGTCGGGTTCGGGTCGGGTTCGGACCGAACCCGACCCGAACCCGATCCGAACCCATTAGTTTTTAGATTGGTCAATGAATTTTAGATTGGTCGGGTTTCGGGTTAAGTCGGGTAATGCCCATTCGGGTTCGGGTCAAAGCGGATTGGTCTCGTTCGGGTTTCGGGTCAAGAGGCGGGTCGGTCTCATTTGAGTTTCGAATCAAAGTGGGCATAGCGGTATAGTTGGTTTGAGTTTTCGGTCGAATCATATTCGACCCGTTTGGATAATTAGGTTGGTTTTGACTCGGTTAAATACTTAAATATGTAATTTACTTAAAATAAATGATTTTGACTCAGTTGAATACTTAAATATGTAATTTACTTAAAATAAATTATTTTAACTCGGTTTAATACACTCATTGTTATTGACTCATCGGTTGTCGACCGATTTTCAAAAAAGTCATAATCGGAAATTCGATATTCGGCAACATCTTCCCTTTTTAAACATTTAAACCAATTGATCGGTGCTATAATTAAATCAAAATAATTGTACATTTAGGTTTTAACCTTATTTTAACTAGCAAGTCGCAAATTTGCTTATTTGTGGTTTGACTATATCATTGGCTAATATTATATTCAATGCCCATTTCATTTTGAGCCTTTAGCCCATTAGTTTTTTTCATCATGATTATTAGTTTTTAACAAATTTAGATATAAATAATTAATTCTATCAAAAGTTGTAGGAAGGATATGTTGTTGGGTTGCACGCTATATCATCTGCAATGATTAATGAACTTTTAGCATTTATGACTCGTAGTATGTATCGATGTTTTGATGTATGACGGTTGACTTACTTGACTCATTGACTTATCTGCTTATCTATTGATTTTACTTGAGTTCTTATTCATATGATAACAATTAACAAAAATAATTGGTGTTTTATATTTTAAAGTATATAATCATAATCATAAACTTGTGTTAAAATAAAAAAAAAACATTTAACATTCAAGTATTGAAATGTTGATGTTAAATAACCATTTCAATTCGGGTCGGGTCGGGTTGAGAGTCGGGTCGGGTCGGGTTTATCTATGTTCGAGTCTGTTTTGAGCCCGGTTCGGTCTCGGGTTCGGGTTATGAATGACTCCAGATTTTTGGGTTTGGGTCGGGTTCGGGTGAGTCGGGTCGGGTCAGATTTTGCCAGCTCTATCTGGAACGTACTATATATATATATATATATTTAAAAAATTCGTCCCGTTGTTTAAAGAAAATAGGTTCAAATGATATTGTCTAATTAATATAGAATGAAATAATATTGTATAGTTAATAGTAACTTTATTAAAAAAAATTAAATTAATCCCATAATTTAAAAAAATGTAGTATGGAATGATATTGTGTAATTAATATAAAATGAAATAATGTTGTATATGTAATATTAAATTTCTTTTAAAAAAATTAAGTTTTGAATTAATTAAAAAATAGATTTAAATGATATTGTGTAATTAATATAGAATAAAATAATATTGTACAGTTAATATTAACTTTATTAAAAATAGTTTTGAATTAATCCCTTTGGTTAAAAAAATGTAGTATGAAATGATATTGCACCATTAATCTAAAAATTGAACATAGTGTGTAGTTAATATTAACTTTATTTAAAAAATAAGTTTTGAATTAGTCCCATTGGTTTAAAAATGTATTATGAAATGATATTGTGCAATTAATATTAGACAAAAATAGGATATATGAATATATATTATATAAATGAAAATATAAATAAAATATATCAAATATATATTTCCAAAAAAGCTATTTCTAAATATATTTAATATAAATGTTGTCAAAAATAATTTTGCGTGAGAGGACGACACGTGACATAGGTGGTTTGATTTTAATTAATATATAAAAATTTTAATTATTTAATGACAAAGAGAACCGATAGAATTTTATTTTATTTTTTTCTAATTTTTAACTTATGCGTTAGATTATAGGTTGGACAATTTGACAAAAAAGACACGAGAGAACAAATAATAAGATGACCGGTTATCTTATGTCGCTGATTCTTGTTTGTTGCCTAACTGGAGTATGATTTTTCCTTCCCTCAATAATTTAATTACCTTTTTAAACAACCAAATAAAATAAAAATTACCTGGTCCATTCGGTGTAGAAATGACCGGCGCCAAAGCCGTCAACGACGGAATGCGACCAAGAAATCGCAACAGCGACACCTCCGCATCGGAAGTGCGTGAGCTTCACCGTCAACATCGGCATCTCCTCGATGGGCCCCTTGTAATCCACCATCGAAAACAAGCACCTCAGCCTCCCTTTCTCCTCGGCCTCCGCCAAGTCCCCCAGATCCGGCACCTCGAGGTCGATCCCAGCCTCCGCCAGCGGCACCCCCCACGTGGCCTCATCCTGATCGTCCACCACCAGCTCCAGCCTCCCACCCTCCAGCTGCCTCAGCCGCCCGAGGAACGGGTAGAAATGGACCAACGCCTCACCTAGCGACTCCCTTAGGGTGCGGAAAATGGAGGCGGCGTCCCAGTACTTGTTGGCCCTGTATAGGTACAGCTTCGGCACCACCGCCCTCGCCACCAACATGTCGAACTCGCTCAGCGCCATCGTTCCGGTCCATGTCTTTTCCGTTGGTCTGATGAGGTGGCTCGCTTTTATCTCCACTTCCGCCATCGATTCTCTGATTGATTTATGTATAGATCGATCGATACTCTTTGATTGATTCTTTCTTGATTGATGGATTCAACTTTCAACATTTATATATGTATGGAAACAATTGGATTAGATAAGAATCCGAGTATATGGTCCCCCATTTTGAATTTTAAATACATAAAAAATAAAATCGAATTGCTTGATCCCCAATCCGAAGGAGAAAAGGAAAACTTGGCATCTCCAAGGTTGGAATTTTTTTTTTCAGATTGGTCAAAAAATTGAATTTTTTTTTTGCACAATAGCCAAAGATTGAAACTATTTAGAAATTTACTCAAAATAGGGCTAAATAATAACGACTTAGTCCCAACTATTTTTAAAAAATAATAAAATAACAACGACTTTTTGTTTTTTGTTTTTAATTTACTATGGTAAAAAAAGTTATAAAAAAATATATATGGTAGAGTCACTATTTGTAACAACGACTCTATTTAATTTTTTTTTTAATTTTTTATGAGACTTGCTTAGAGCATCAACAATAGCAAGCCTTTAGACTCTTATACATGTCCACCTCAGCAAATTTTATTTAAAAAAAAAGCAATTTGGTAAGGGCCCGGATAGAGGGCTTGCCTGCAAGGGTCCGGATGGAACGATCCCATAGCAGCACTCCCTATGCCATGTGCAGACCGCGTGCATTTTTGGCGCTCACCTTCCTATGAAACGACGTCGTTCAAGCCAAAAAGCAAACTAAATGTTGAGTGTTGCGTGTACTAGGGCCAAAAATGAAATAAGCCCACCCTTGATTCTCTTTTCTTGACCACTCTCTGCCTGCCACGTGGCAGGGTTGGAAATCAAACACTTTAAAAGTGTTTTTCTGACATTTTTTGTAAATATTTTTTTTTAAAATATATTAAAGTATGAAATAGTTTTATCTACCCATAGACACCAATTTTCCATATGTTTTATTTTAAAAAAAAATTATACCAACAATATCCATTTACTATTATTTTTACCAACTCTACCGAAAAAAACTAATTTCCCAAATAAAAGAAACTATGTTTTGTTCATTTTTTCTCGTTTTATTATTATTACTCCCTCCGTTAATTAAAACTTGACGTTTTACTATTCACGCACGCATTTTTAGGTGTTAAAAACTATATAAAATATTAACTTTTTTAATAATTTTTTAAAATAATATCATACTTATTACTATTAAGTATGAATTTATAAAAACAAATTTAAAAAAAAGTTAATATTTTATATAGTTTTTATCGTTCTAAAAAAGCGTGCATGAATAATAAACGACAAGTTTTAATTAACAGAGGGAGTATTATTTTTTTAATTATAAACTCCAAATAGTATAGAAATCTAACAACCGAATGTTTACAAGAAGTTAGCGAGTAGCCGAGAAACAAGCTGTGCGCCAACCCCCTTAGCAATGGAGAAACAAACTCTGGTAAAAATATGAGCAGCTAGACGAAAACTAGAATCTAAGGCTAAAGAGAAGGAGCAGATCCGTCCCAGAAGCGCAATCGCATCCCCATCCAGATCACCAAAGGAAGAGAAAGAAAAAGGCAAAAACCCATAACCAGCAGCAGAGCATACATCCCGATACTTGGTGCACTTACGCCGCGCTGCGTCAAGAACACATTGTCCAGGAGCGAAGGAAGCCAAGCAAGTCTGAGTGAGGGGGGAGGAGCCCGTGATATCAACACACACATCTCGACCCCGATCCCAAGAGTAAAGAAGAATGTCAGCGGGCCTAAGAGGTCCGCCAAGACTGTTAACAACACCAATGTCAACTTCCTTCCCAGAGGATATCCCAGCCCGGAAGCAAATGTCTAAGAGGGTATGATGGACAAGATTATGCCGATGTTTGAGCCCAACAGAACTCGAAGACGACACATCATGATCTCCAAAAGTGTCATCCTCAAAAACTCGACCACATGCAGAGCAAGGAAGACCAACACGAAAAAGAGGGGTGCCCAAACGATAGCAGAGGACAGACTTGTAAGTCCTACCATTCATGGTCTGACCGAGCCCAGAAATAGGAACTGCTCGGAGCCAATAAGATGAATATGGCCCATGCTGAGACCTCCACAACACCACCTGCCGCGGGGTCAATGAGAAAACTAACTCCGAAGAAGCCACAATCCGGGCGAAGTACACATCTGCCAATTTCTTCATAAGTTTGGGGGCAGCGAACTCGCAAAAATCACGACTAAAGTCAGAACCAGTAAGACCATTGAAATCACACGGCGCAGCGTCGAAAGAGGCCCCCTCACCCAGGGGCAGCCCAGCAAGGCGGAGGAGCGAGGACTGCAACCCCGAAGACTGCAGGCGCGAAGCCAGAAAAGAAAAATGCATGACGTCACCAACAGCATAAACCCCAAGCACCCCGTACTGAAACGGAAGAGTAGCCAACCTCTACTGCCAATCATCGAACCCGGGTCCAAAAGCAGTCACAATACGCTCTAAACAGCCACGGAGGGCACAGTCAAAAGTAGACTGAGCTTGAACAACGGCACCCAGCGGACAAGTACGCAAGGTGAAGTAGAGTCTAGAGATACTTGAACAAGCCCTAATCAAAAGCAGCTCACTCTGCAGATCCTCAAGTTTGGCAACAAGCCCCATAAGCTCGACGGTCTTGGCAACCCGAGTCACAACAATCTCAGCACTGTAAACAGGGCAAGTACTGACAGGACCACCCAAAACCGTAACGCCATAAACAGGCCGAGCAATGCAGGCTGGGAAAACACCAGGCACCAAGCCCCTAGGATCCACGACCGGCCAAAAGACCTCAGTCTTATCCACATTAAGGTGCAACCCCAACGCAGGCCCCTCAGACGCAATCAAGTCAAGAACCTGGCTAACTACAAGAGTGTCCCCTACAATAGAGCCGTCATCCAAATACCAAGCCTGGAAGCATAAATCGAACGTATCCCGGATCTTGCATATCAGAGGATGCAAGACCAACGCGAAGAGCAACGGACCAAGGGGATCACCCTGCTGGACCCCCTGAAAAGACCAAAGACAGTGCTCCCCGTAGTAGAGTCGAGCAGGGCTAGAGTAACAGAACTCGACCCAACGCAATAGGCCAGGGCACTGACGACGGACCTCCAAAAGCAGAGTAGTACGATCAACCAAGTTGAAAGTATTTTGGAAGTCCACCAACAGCATAGAAAGACCCATCTCAGAACCCCGAGACTCTACAAGCCTATTCAAGGCATGCAGAATGGCCTCACCGCCTCCAGAAACAACAACTCCGAACCGCAGGTCCCTAAAATACCCAGATAACTGAGGCCCAACCAAGAAAGCACCCACCTTAGACACAAGGCGTCTCCAGATCGTACCGACAACAATGGGGCGGATACCACCCCCCGGTTTGACCAAGGGAGTAAGAGGGGCACTAGCAACATATTCTCCAAGAGCAGACGAACACCGACCCTCCAAAAAGATGTTTACCACACTCGTAATGGAAACAAGAAGCTCATCAGAAATAGCAACAGCCGCACCACTCAAACAGTCTAACAGATGCTGGGCCCTAAGCCCGTCCCTACCACAAGAAGTACCACGCGGGAAACTCCTAATGGAATCCAAAACAATGGGCGGGAAAGCAATAATAGAAGGCCGAGGAGCAAAACCACAAGGCAAAGCGGGGGGAGGGGCAACAGGGTGCTTGTCACGGAGCGCAATCAAAGTAGAATTAGAGTACGGAGCAACACCGGAAGAAGAGAGAACCCGCATTGCAACGGTGAAATGCCCATCAGAAATCTTCTTACGACATTGATGGAGGTTAAGCTCCGGTGTGTGAGGCTCATCATCATCCCCAACACCCTCGCAGAAAGACACAGCTGATGCTTTCAAGGCGGCCCCAAGCAACACAGTGTCACCCCTCGGAGCACTCCAATCAACAAGAGCATTGGCAATCGACTCCTCCTGGTGCGTGCGTCAAACACCTGATCGACGATCACTACTACTCCTTGGTACAAAAGCACGCAAAACACAGATGGGCAAAGCAAGTAGCTGAATCCATGCAGCAATATCAGTAGGGGCGGCAATAACACGGTCAAGCACCCCCTTAAGGGCCCGAGCAAAACCAAGACGACAACGTGGCAGTATGGACTTAATCGTACGTAACCCCTTGCCTAAAAGACGATCAAAAGTAACCAAATCCCATCCCAAATCCACCTGTGCTACCCCACTATCACGTGGCACATTATCATCTAAAGGGGATGACAAGACTGATCCTGGCATAGGAAAAGTAGGTGGCAGAACAGGGCAATCAATATTGAAAATGAAAAACAGAGCATTACCGTCACCGTCGTCTGGCGGGGAAACAATAACACCATTGGGATGACGGCAAGGAGAACGCAACGTGTGAAGAGAACAACAAACACCACATAACCATACGTTCAACTTTCGGAAAGTAGCCTCAGTATCGACATAGACGGCCGGAGAAGACGACAGAAGTGAACAAGTATCAGCGGCAGCAATACCAGAGCCATGCCTATCCTTGAAATGATGCAAGAAGGAAGTTCTGACAAACCCACGCCCACCACCATTGGGGAAATTATGGAGGCTAACGAAGGGACACAGAAAGCGGTCCTTAGGGGCTTGCATGACAACGAAACGAAGGCGCAAGATCGAAAGCAAACCCGAAACCCACGGAAACCAGTGCAACCAGTGCAACAATCAAGGCTAGGGTTTGGATTTTGGGATGAAGGAAATTGGGACAAAAGGAGGGGGCGGGGAGGTGCGGCAAGCCGAGGGAGTGTGTCTGTCGGCAACGGCGACAGACACACCCCTTCTTGAATGCTAAAGGCAACTCTAGTCAAAACATGATAAGTATCCCTACTATACCCAGGTAGCCCTCTAGCAAATCCACATATCCGCTTGAGAAGTTCCATGGCATCATCCCATAAGTCACCCATAGTAGAAAAGGAAAACGGCAGAAAGTGATATCCTTTGTCTCCACAAACCTTCTCATACTTTTTCCTTATGTTTTCAGCAGCCACCCTGACCACCTTACCTGGGATGAAACCTGAAAGAACAGAATTGCTAAAGATAGAAGTACCCGTAATGTCAACACAAGTGTCTTTGCCCTGAAACCAGTTGTAGAACAGAATATCAGCTGGACGAAGCTCACGTCCCCTGTCATCAGTCATACCCGTAGACACCTCTCTACGCATAGAAATCCCGGCCTTCAAGCACTCATCATATAAAACATCACGCACCATATTATGACGATGTTTAACACCACTTTTATCTTTTTGCATTACAAATATAATGCATTTGAAATCCAAACATACCCTAAAGCTACGGGAGAGAGGGGGAAACAAAGCTGGGTGGCCAAGTGGGTCCAGCCTACAGGCTAGCCAACAAGTGACAAGGTAATAAGCACCGTTGTTTATAGCAGCGATTATGCAATTTTTTTTAGCCTTTTGAATTACATAATTACTTGAAAATTCAAATAAAAATAAAAAACTAAACCTAAGTCGCCAGTTTAAACCGTGATTTTATTATTTTATTTTTTCAAAATTTTTTTAGATAAGAGTCGCTGTTCTAAACAATGATTTAGCCCTATTTTGGCTAATTCACAAATTAGTTTCAACTTTTGGCTATTTTGCAAAAAAAAATTCATTTTTTTGACCATTTTGAAAAAATTAATCCCAAAATTGGTGGTGGATCCTTTTTTTTTTTTGGAAAATTCCGTCTAATGTCATTGTAGTTTATATTGTTTCGGTTGGTGACCCAAAAAATTTCTTTTTTTCTGTTTAATTAGTGTCCTTGAACTTTTAAAAAAGTCCACTCTGTGCCCTAAACATAGTTGTCGAGTTAACTCCGTTAAATATGGGTGATTTCAAGCAATTCACTTCCAAAGGGCTACTGTAGTAAAACCCTTGGAAGCCATGGCCGACGTCAAGCCCGGCTCTGGCCAAAGCTGACACGGGATAAGGAGAACTCATTTCATGGCCATTCATCATCTTCATCTTCAAATATAAACCAAACATTCATCATCTTCTTCAATTGGTTTGGGGCTTTGCCTCGGATCCGAATTATCGTACTTTGGTAGCTTTCCGCTACCGGAGTCGGGCTTGGCGGCGGCCACGGCTTCCAAGGTATATTACAAACCCGTCTCATTCTCTCTCTCCCCCATCCATCCCACTCTCTGCCTCTCCTCGCGTTCTCACAAACAGAGGAGCCTCTGGCGAGCCTCCCTCTTTCGCTACTTCTACTCCCCATCATCCACGTTGGCACCTCCGCCACCTCATCGGCGCCTCCGCAACAGCAATAGCTAGCACACCTCTACATCTTTCCAATGTCTCCCTCAATGACCAACCCATCATCGGCCTCACGACGCCACCTCGACCTTGTGGAGTAGCCAGCCATGGCTGACGCCTCTAGCTCCTTTCCTTTCTCCTATGTAATTGTTCGGTAAGAACCCAAACCCTATAAATTGATTTGGGTTCTTTATTTTTACAGAAATTTAGGGATTTTCTCTCTCTTAGGATATTCATTTCGAATGAATGGAGTGGACAAGATCTCTAAACCAAACATTCATCTTATATATTAGCCTTCTCGCTTTGTCGGCCTTCCGCTGTCGGAGTCGGGGTTGGCGGCGGCCAGGGCTCCCAAGGGTTTCACTGCAGCAACCCAAAATCACCCATGTTTAACGGAGTTAAGTCGAAAAATCAGTTTAGGGTATAGAGCGGACTTTTTTAAAACTTCAAGGACACCAAACAGAAAAAGAAAAACTTTGGGTCACCAACCGGAATAGCATAAACCACAAGGGCACCAGACAAATTTTTTTTCTTTTTCTTTTGATACAAGGTGAGGTTTTGGGTGGCATCAACACAGTCTCTCAATTGCATGGATTTCAATAAGTATTTTGTTTCTCATTTTCCATGTGCCCTACCACGAAAAAGGAAGGGTTGATTGTTGTTCTTTTGTCAGTTTGTGGAATATTTTCGTTCTCACTATCTTGTTGCTTCTATTACCCTCATCAATGTTTCGTATTATTCGCCAGTGTTATTGGTTATGTTTACATTTGTCTTTATGACATATTCCATCGCTGGAAGTTGGGTGCTTAAGATTTTTTGAACTATATCCATTGACAATGTCTTTTTTAGTTTTTTTACATGCCATTTCATATTTGGTTTAATATATATAGTTTTCTATTTTTTCTTGTTCATCTATTAATTGATCTAGTAGTCGAAGATTGGTGCGGGACGAATGTCGTTGTCACTTTCGCCCTTTGCCAAATAGTAATAATATCCAAAGTTATACACAAAACCAATAGATTAGGCAATCAATCACTTGATAAACCAAATAACTACTAGTATAGGGTCAAAGTCTGGTGTCGAACCCACAGGGAGAAGCGATTTCCTATTCAATAACTCTAAGCAAAGACTCTTATAACAAAGCAATGATTCGTAACAAGTAGCGAAGATGTAAAAAGTAACCAGATTTATGATCGCAAAGTAAATTGATATCAAAGTAGAAAGAACATTTCACCTGCAATTCTCTGACAATGATTGGAATTCATGGTCCTCGGATTGATCTATTAATTATTCATATTCCTAGGTCTACTTGACTAAAGTTGAGAGATCCGCAGAGATTCACTCATCTTATTCAATATCACTAAAGACTAGCATTATAGACTCGAGTAATCAAAACCAATTGGTACATTTACTCAACTCAATCAAGACTAATAGGCGCATACCGAACTCAGCCCTAATCGAATCTACACAACATAGATCAATTGAAATCATCCACTACAAAGACAAAGAGACATCACTATCATCAATACCTTTGTTTGCTATCGAGAAAACAACAACGAATTCATAGATAACTAAGATGCAATTCCTAACATCTTGATCAGGCATAGAAAGGAACATAAATATAAATTAAGCACAAGATGATAACTAAGAACATGAATAATCAGATATAATCAAATCCTCACAATCCAATTAAACAACCATGTCTTCAAATAATAGGCGAAACTATGAGTTTAGCAACTCACATGCCAATTCTCTCTCTCTCTCTCTCTCTCTCTCTCTCTCTCTCTCTCTCTCTCTCTCTCTCTCTAATGGTGTTCATAGTTTCATACACAATAGCCAAACACAACGAATAGAATTGAAAAACAACTAATCATGCCTCCAAAAGTCGGTAAAACCCTAGTAGAAAAATAGAATAAAATAATGTCTTCGGATCAAAAACCTCGTATCCGAAAACATTGTTAATGGCAGGCACCGTGCAAAGGACGACGGGCGCCGTGCAAAGGGCGGAGGGCGCCGTCTATGCAGTGTCCGACGTTCCTCAATTAACTTCAATAGCTTCCAATGTCGTGCTTCCTTGCTCCACTTTATCTCTTCCTCTAGCCTCCATATGCTCCAAAACATGCTTCTTAAGCTCTTTCCAAAGTCCATCCAAGGTCGGAATGTAATTCTGCAAAATAAACACTAAAAACAAATAGATTCCGAACTCGAATACTTCACAAGCAATATACGGAACTATACTCAAAACATAGCAAAACAACTACCCAATAGCAATAAGAAATACCTATAATGCCTATATGAAATGTGTAATTATAAAATCCCCCCACACTTAACTCTTGCTTGTCCTCAAGCAACCATAAAGCAAAACATCATCTACGCATCCCACATGAAATCTTTGATAACTTTACTCATCAAAAGCAACATCATAAATAGTGCGAATATAATCAAACATATAAACGTCATAACATGTATATATGGGATCAAATTGCTTGCATGCTTAAAAATCAACCTTACCAAGGATAAAATGTGTATCTCTCACCCTCATGTGTTTAGGCTTTAAGCACACACTGACCTCAATTCCATATACAAGGATCAACTCAAATATTGACATTTATATCACAAAATCTCCACCGGATACGTCAATGCAAAAATAAGGACATCAAGAGGACTTTCTCTCAATGGAAACTGAAGGTTCGACAATGTATAACAAAGTAATATAAAGATACTCTAGAAGGGGGGTTGAATATAGTATGCCGGATTTTCGCAGATAATCTCAATACTTTTAAAGCACTTGCAAAACCCTTTGAGATTAGACGTAATTCTTTCTTCTGGCAAACCTGAATCACAACAGAGTTATACAATTCGAAACAAGTGCGGAAATATGGTAAAGCAATAAGTAAAGGACACAATGAATTGTTTATGAGGTTCGACACGAACTTGGCCTACGTCCCCGCCTAGGGTTCTTCCACAACCCTAGGATTCAACCAGCTTTATTGATTCACAAGACTTAGGATCCTAATAGCTCACCGAGAAGCCTCTCTCCTATACAATTGCAATCTAGTCAACTCACGTTCCCTTGGAGTCCTAGACCAATCTAGAAGAGCCCCACCTCTCTCAGCTATCTAGTATAATCCTCTTACACTTAGTGAATCAATCGCCTAGTGTCCACTTCCTGAGTTACAAACTCTCGAGTATAACACTCACTCGAAATATATCCTATAAGCTCACTGTGTAACTCTAAAATGTTTAGAAACAAAATAAATGACTCTTAAGAACTTAGCAGAGAGCACACGAAGAAGACAGATTTGACTTGAAGGCTTGAGTGTATGAATGCTTGTGTTCAACGAATGTGTCTGTCTTCCCTTCTTCCTTTTCTTTATATTGAACAAATCGGCGCTTCCAACAAAGAAGAATCTTCTCTTCAACGGCTAGGCTGATCATGGCTATCTACACAATCTTCTATTCATGGAAACTCTGAAGCCATGATCTCCGATTTTATTCTTCTCAACTTCAAGCTTTAAGGAAGGAGATATAATTCGAAAAGCTTCCTGAAATGTTAGGGCATATATAATAATATCTGGAAGCATATAATAACATATAATAATATTCGAACATAATATAATAAAGTACAGGTTTTGTGTTTCATCAACACAGCCGTAGCTTCAAGATCTTTGACACAAACTGTGTGTCAAAGCCTTTGAAACTATTTCCGATTTTCATCAAGGGAGTGGAGTTATCAGAAACCTTCATAGAAGATTCCATTCGGCGGGGTTGTAACGGGGCTTGGACGAAACATAAGGGCAATAAATTGTATTGGGTCATGTGGTGCAATAAATTCCGGGAAAATAAGATTCCAAAACTCCCAACATAACACAAACCAACTCAATAACATCAAGCTCACAAATGCACAACATCTCTCAATATCATCAAAATAACTCCAAAATATCTCTTATCAAATCTCATCTCATCATCTCACATATCATGCAATCTCAACACCCAACCAATAAGACTCATAACCAAGATACATCCAATTCTTCCTCATTATGCAAAAATAAAATAAATGGCTCTTATTCCTTTATTTTCGGATTTTTTTCTTTTCTTGAGCCAAGATACATGAAATTCGAATGCATAAAATTGAGGGACTAAATAAGCACATAACATTACATCTTCTCAAAATCATAAACCATAACATCACACTTTAGCTTCATTCTCCTCAATCTCCAAAATAGATTTCATAACCCACTCAAAATCTCAATTCCCCCGGAATATGGGTAAGGCTCATCATAGGCTAGGAATAATAATTTTGTGGAGCTATCAATAAAAAGGCTAAAGACTCAAATTGGCTTCAAAGCAAGATATAACATAATATGGACATGGATAAATACGTCGTTAAAAAGTTGCATCTATCATTTGAACTTATTAAGCAATGAACATGTATATAATCGGCCTTGAAAATAGATAATCATGGCAATACTCAATGATAAATGCATAGGAATAGTAAATCACACAAGAAAAACAAAAGGAATAAAGATGTATCCCTTATAAGGCCAAAAATATCTCGCTGCGACAAATTTTTGTTGAATTTCAAGCATACTCCCAAACTTAGATCATACATGCTCAATTACATATGCTTAATCATGCTTCACTAAAAACCATTTTTTCAGGATAAGATCAAATCATTTCAGAATTCCATGTGATTTATAAGATCATGCCAGTATAAAGTCAAACCAGGACAAACTCAAATGAAGATGGAAATCTTTGATAACACAATATGCAAAACAACAAAACAAGACTCACTTTTTTTTTCTTTCATTTTTTGACATTTTTCAATTTTTTTTTTGTTTTTGACAGTTTCTATAACATAAAAGAAATAACACAAAGGAAATAACAAAAAAAAAAAAAGAAATAACAGAAATTCAAATATGAACTAACCTAACTAATGCACTTCATTCTCCCCCCCTACACTTACATGTTGCATTGTCCTCAATGCCTAGAAATAAAAAAAGGAACAATGAAAAATATAAAAATAAAGGGTTTGAAGGAAGCAAATGAGTAACCAATTACTGTGAAGGCGGGGTCTGGGATCTAGACCGCTGATTAATCAAACTCATAAACAAGAGACAAGTCTCATGTAATTGATCAATCTTCCCAACAAGAATCGCATGGGACTTTCCGCAAATGAGTGTCAACAGAAACATGGCTTCAACGAAAGTCAACCAATTTCAGCCCCATAGGTAAAATAGTAGGCAGATACTGATGATGAGACTGCTGGGGTCCAGATAACCACCGAAATCTCTCAATAGCATATGGAAACTGCAGCTTTTCTAATATCTGTGCGGACACAAGAGCATCTATGTCCCACATATACGAATGACTCACAAGCTGTAGTAAACTAACATCAACACCATAAAACATAGCTAGAGGTGTGATCATGCCTCTGAAAGGGGTGACAAGAGGATAATTCTCGCTGCGCTGGCCATGAACCCTCTCACACATCTTCAAAAATGGGAGTACCCAGTCTGGTACTATAGTAGACTCAGGAGTCATGCAATATATGTAATCAATCACACTAGGATCAACGATAGTAGAGCTCTCAAAAACATAGAAAGTAGAGCCCAAAATTCGCAGACAGAGACGAAGAGTGGGATGAGTAATCATATCATATAGTCTGAAGTCCTTGAAGTTCTCAGGCATCCCTATCAGACTCCTCCAAATCTCTGTTAAATCAATAACATGCATGGCATTATTCCACTTCCTAGAGCATCTTTTCGTAACACCAAAAGCAACTCCTATCACAACATATGAGGAATCACAGGCTCTTCCTTGTAATCAAAATTGAACATCCTTGGGCGATATTGCCTCCAAAGTAGTAAGGAACTCCTTAACCAAGCAAGGGTAGGTAGGAGCCCTTCTGCCAATAAAATCACGTTGCCCTCCATCTGCCATCAAAGCGATCACCGAATCAAACAGGCCCAACCGTCTCAATGTGATTTCGTCAAAGAACATCGTGGACGTGTAGGCGTGCTTTTCAAGTGCATTCCAGCGTAGCACATCAGTATTATCAAAATAAGCTAGCACATTTTTCTTGATAGGAGGTGACGACATAATGTAATCTTGAGGAAAAACCGAAGAAGACCCACGAAAAATGACCAAAAGACGGGCTCGTTGTAGCGGCAGCAGGCGCCGTGTAAGGGGCGGCGGGCGCCGATTACGCAGAACCACGAATCCGAGTGAAAATGCTGGAAAACCGACGTCCACTCTTCCAAACTCGAACGTTTCATGAACAACTTGGTTTCAAAGGGTTCTTTGGTGATAGGTAGGGAACTGGAATGGAAAAATTGAATTTTGTGGATGTAGGGTAATGGTGGAAAGTATTTTGGTGGATATAATCGATTGAAACACAAGGCTTTAGGTATTCGGAATGGATTCCAGTAGGCTTTTGAGTTTTTTGTAGATTCTTGAGCAAGCTTGAATGATTCAAAATAGGGAGTAGCAATATATGGTGAGTTGGAAAGAATATCTATCAAAAAGAAAAAAAAAAGGAAAATATTAGAACTAGATAAAATAGAAATAGAAAAGATAGAACCACTAATCCTAAAAAGAATAAATCTAATCCTAAGATAGATAGAAAATAGATAAAAGATAAAATACTAACCTAAGATAGATAAAAAATAATCTAATCCTAGAACAAGATATAAAAGAGAAAACAATCTAAGCCTAAAAAGATATAAAAATAAACTAACCTAAAACAAAAAATAACCAAAAATAAGAAAGATAGAAACTTCCTTTCCAAGTTGATCAAAATTTGGACTCGTGAGGTGAACAGAGGGGCGGCGGGCGCCGTGTCCACACAATGGGACTCCGTTCTACCAAATCAATCAAAACTCAATCCGACACAAGTTGCAACTTACCGTAACTTCCGAAATCCAACGACACAATTTATCCTACTTTATTGAATTGAAAACTAATTGAAAAAATAGAAATACTGCCTAACTACCTTGGGTTGCCTCCCAAGAAGCGCCTTTGTTTCATGTCTTTGGCTCGTCGTGATGCATTTCTTGATCAAGTTATTCCACCAAGATCCCCCACACTTGTCATTTTCAAGACAAGAGGTGGAACTTTAGGAACTTCTCCAACATATCCTTGAACTGCATTGATTGATTCCTTCTTGAAATGACTTACTCCTAGAGGTTGTCCTACAATTGTAAAAACCTCGGCATTGTTAGAAGTCAATTTCTCATAAGAAATAGCAATAGAATCATTTGAATTAGACACATTGTCATGTGACTTAAACAAAGTCATAGATTTAGTTTCAACTTAAGCATCTAACAAACTATTTGATTCATTCCTGTGATTACTTTCATTAGAGTCAAGAACATCTACAAAATCATTGGTAGAAGAAACAATAGGCTCAAATATAGAAAACTCAATCTTTCTACCATCAAACTCCATAGTTAGTGAACCTTCAAAACAATGAATCTTAGTCTTAGCAATTCGCAAGAATGACCTTCCCAAGATAATCGGGGTTTCAGGCGTACCTTGTTCCATGTCTAGAATGAAGAAATCAGCTGGAAATATCAAATCATTTACCTTTACCAAAACATCTTCAACAAATCCTCTGGGCTTAATACTAGAACGATCATCGAGTTGTATAGTAACACCAGTTTCAGACAATGAATTGAGACCCAAAAACATGTAGAAGTTATAAGACATAGCATTGATTGAAGCACCTAGGTCTAACATAGATTTGGTGAAGCTAGCATTACCTATGGTACATGGGATAGTAAACATACCTGAATCTCTGCACTTTTCATGCAATCATTTCTGAAGCAAAGCAGAAACATTTTCACTTAAACTTACCTTTTCTTTCTTCCGCGTCCTTTTTCTTGCGCTTCATCGTGCATAGTTCTTTCAAAAATTTCGTATAGCAAAGCACAGTTTTAATAAAATTGAAAAGTGGAATATTTACCTCACAATGAGCAAAGGTGTCATAAACAATTTGTTCATCTGCCCACTTACGATCAGATCTAAAGGCATGAGAAAGGGTGGTGCAGGTCTTGAAACCTCAGAAGACCACTCTTTAGAAGAATTCTTTGGGAATTGAACAACGTTAGAAGTCGGACGCCGTCTGTGCAATGTGGCTCCAATTCCGTCGCTTTCGCCTTATTTCCCAAATCAACTTCTTCTCTAGGACTCTGATGCGGGACGAACGTCGTTGGCACTTTCGTCCTTTGCCAAATAGTAATAATATCCAAAATTAAACACACAACCAATAGATTATGCAACAAACCACTTGATAAACGAAATAACTACTAGTATAGCGATGATGTCTGGTTCCTGAGGTGTTTTATCCAAAATATTTCCTCCGCTAGTAGCATTGATGAAAGTCCTATCGATGTCAAGCAAGCCTTAATAAAGATACAACACTAGATCATCCGCGGGTATACCGTGTTGCGGACAACTACCCTTACGCTTCTTGAACCGCTCAACATACTCATAAAGACTCTTCGTAGGTGATTACTCAATACTAGATTGCTCTTTCTTAAGTTTGTTGAGGCGAGTTGCAGGAAAGTACTTCTGCTGGAAAGCTTTCTTCAATTGCACCCAAGTAGTAATGCTTTCTGCGGGTAGGTAGTAAAGCCAATCGCTTGCAGAATCCATCAAAGTAAAGGGGAACACTCTCAACATCAATTGATCATCTTTCAAGCCTTGGCGTCTCAGTGTATCACACACGCTCACAAAGGTAGCAAGGTGCTTGTTTGGTTCATCCCCAGGCAGTGCATGAAAGTGGGGAAAAATAGAAGACCAATTCGACTTATACTCAAATCTTGAACCCTCGTGAAGATCAAGAAGACTAATTGCGAGTGATTGAGCACTCAAATTAGGTTCCTTTAGGTTTCGCAGGGTCCTTCTTGGCGGATCAACAACACCGTCTTCTGCCATCTCCTCGCCCGTCTCAAACTCAAGCTTCCTTTTCAACCTAAGAGATCTTTCAATCTCAGGATCAAAAGACAAAGACAATGAATTATAAGATCTAGTTTCAACCATACAAGGACACAAAAGAATCAACGTAAAGAGTAATAGAAAGAGATACAAAAAGCAAACTCTTTTCTTTTCCCTGGCAACGGCGCCAAGTAGAATTTGGTGCGGGACGAACGTCGTTGGCACTTTTTTCCTTTGCCAAATAGTAATAATATCCAAACTTAAACACAAAACAAATAGATTAGGCAAACAATCACTTGATAAACCAAATAACTACTAGAATAGAGATGAAGTCTGGTGTCGAACCCACATGGAGAATCAATTTCCTATTCAATAACTCTAAGAAAAGGCTCTTATAGCAAAGCAATGATTCGTAACAGGTAGCAAAGATGTAAAAGTAACCAGATTTATGATCGCAAAGTAAATTGATATCAAAGTAGAAAGAACATTTCACCTACAATTCTCTGACAATGGTTGGAATTCATGGTCCTCGGATTGATCTATTAATTATTCATATTCCTAGGTCTACTTGACTAAAGTTGAGAGATCCGAAGAGATTCACTCATCTTATTCAATATCACTAAAGAATAGCATTAATGACTCAAGTAATTAAGACTAATTGGCACATTGACTCAACTCAATCAAGACTAATAGACGCATACCGAACTCAGCCCTAATCGAATCTACACAATATAGATCAATTGAAATCATCCACTACAAAGACAAAGAGACATCACTATCATCAATACCTTTGTTTGCTATCGAGAAAACAACGAATTCATAGCTAAGATGCAATTCCTAACACGTTGATCAAGCATAGAAAGGAACATAAATATAAATTAAGCACAAGATGATAACTAAGAACATGAATAATTAAATAGAATCAAATCCTCACAATCCTAACAACCATGTCTTCGAATCACAGGTGAAACTATTAGTTTAGCAACTCATAGGCCAATTCTCTCTCTAATGGTGTTCATAGTTTCACACACAATATCCACACACGACGAATAGAACTGAAAAACAACTAATAATGCCTCCCAATGTCGGAAAAACCCTAGTAGGAAAATAGAATAAAATAATGTCTTCGGATCCAAACCGCGTATCTGGAAACAACGTCAACGATAGGCGCCATGCAAAGGGCGGCGGGCGTCGTCTTTGCAGTGTTTGACGTTCCTCAATTGTCTTCAATATCTTCCAATGTGGTGCTTCCTTGCTCTTCTTTAGCTCATCCTCTAGCCTCCATATGATCCAAAACATGCTACTTAAGCTCTTCCCAATGTCCATCCAAGGTCGGAATGTAATTCTGCAGAATAAACACTAAAAACGTATAGATTCCGAACTCGAATACTTCACAAGCAATATACGGAACTAGAGTCAAAACATAGCGAAACAACTACATAATAGCAATAATAAATACCTATAATGCCTATATGAAATATGCATAATTAAAGATCCACTAGATCTCTGTCTTCACCAATCCATTTATCCTTCCAAAATATAATATTTCTATCGTTTCCAACTTGCCAAATTTGGCCTTTGCAAAATTCTCCTTTTATTTCAATGAACTTTGCCCATTTTCATGAGGTATTTTTTTTACTTTCATATTTCCAAATGTTTGCATCACTCAAATACTTTTCTCTAATTATCATGTTCTGCTAGAATTTTTGAAAGTAGGTTCATTTCTAGTGTTTTATTCATGTCTTTGGTCTTATAAAATACTAGCCCCCCCTCTTTTTTGGTTTGCAAATTTTTTCCAAACCAATTAACAGTGTGTAACTTTGCTCCTTGTTCCAGAAAAGCATCTATTCAACCAGTCTAACTTCTTATGCACATTCGCAGGGAGCATGAAGTTTTGTATGACTTAGTTTGGTTTAACTAATAAGTCCGCTTTTATTAATACAACTCTCCTTTGTTGGGACAATGTAATAGTTTTCCATTTTGTTAATTGAGTTTTCGTTCTTCCTATTGTTTATTCGAATGTGCCTTTGTTCACTCTACCATTAATGATCGGTATCCCAAAGATTTATCAAGGGCCACTTGGTTTTGTGATGTGAAGTGAGTTTTGGATACTTTGTTTATGACTATTGGAAGCCCCTTTTGTTACTTGGAAAGAAGATTTATGGAAATTTAATTTTTGCCCAGAAATTTCACAATATGCATCAATCACTTTTTTCTTTAGTGTACATGATTCCTGGGAGTCTTTGGCAGAAATCATACTATCATATGAGAAGGAGAGCAAGGGAATTCATGTTCCATTTCCAATAAATTTAACCCCAATTGGGTTCCTTGCTTCCTCACATTGTTGTTGTAATTTTCTTGCCAACACCTTTGCACCTATGCTAAATAGGTATGGAGATATTGGGTCGCCTTACCTTAGTTCCTTTTCAGGACTAAAAGTCTCAGTTGGTTCATCATTTACCAAAATAGAGAAAGTTACAATTTTTAAACACTCTCTGATCCATCTACAGCATTTCTGACAAAAACCAAATTTCTCCAAAACTACAAACAAGAAGCCCCAATCCACTCTATCGTAGGCCTATTCCATATATAGTTTCATGCCATCCATCATTCCTTCTCCTTTCTTGATCTAAAAGAATGGAAAATTTCATGTGTAATTAACACATTATCTTGTATTGCTCGATTCGCTACAAAAGCTCCTTGGAGTGGGTGTATGATTTTTCTTAGTATTTTTTTCATTATTTCACTACTAGAAATCTGTTATTTAACATCGGTGGATTAACATCAGTCAGAAAAACAGGTGATGTCAAATAGATTTTTAACATCAACTCTTAAAATTGAGATGTCTAAATTAAAAAAGACACCGCCACATTTTTTCGACCGATGTTAAAAATGTTTTCCAAAAAAATCCACAAAACGCGGAATTGAAATATTGAATTAGTTTAAAAACGCGCCTAAGTAAATCCAACCAAAAAAAAGAAAGATAACCACATGCCTCGTCTTTCTCTCGCTTCCGCTAGGTTCCATTTCCATCCCTCCCAAATCTCTGTTCCGCCATCGTTGCTCTCGCCTTCCTTAGTCCCGATTCACGACTTCTTATTCCCGGTTGTTCCCTTCCACTCTCTTCTTCCATGGAAGGCCATGGAGGGCATGAAATCTGTCCAACAGTCTTTCAAACTCGAGGCTGTCTTTCCCTTTCCTATCTCCGACCACTTCTCTTCTTCGATTTCCACTCTCCACGACCGTCTTCTCCCTTGTTCTCATGCATCCCTATCCTCACACCTATCTGAATCCATGAAGGAGTGAACCTCCATTTTCGAACTTGCGAAGCTTGCTTGCCCCCAAAATATGCGAGCTGGAGAGGAAAACCCCGAGTTCATGGGTTTGAGTAGGTGAACAAGCCCTAGATCTAGTCCTTATCCATGAAGGCAACTGTTGATTCTTTCTTCCCTCTATCAGGTAAACCACATCTAAAACCCTAGAAATTATTCAATCCTAATCAGATTTCAATTCCCCCCCCCCCCTTCTATTTGATCGCTAAATTTCCCCAAACCCTAAATCTAACCCTACAATAAAAAAATGAAGATCATTGGAAGCATTCTTACTGAAGAATCGTAAAATTTTCTTTGGAAATTAACTGATGTATGACTTGCTACTATTCTTCAATTGATGCTAAGTTTTGATTGCAAAAGAAAAACTCTTTGCTAGGTAATTTTTTATGACATTACCAAACGAGCCCTTAGTCATTATGTGAGTGTCTTAGTGATATGATACGAACACAAGTTTTGCAAGAGAAAAACTCTTTGCTAGGTAATTTGTTACGACATTGTGCTAGGCATCTTGTGTAGACATTTATCTGTGAAATTAACAAGTAATTTTGTCTACTACATTTTAGTGCTCTAACTTGCAACTTAGATGCATAGCTAGAGGTTTATTTTGCACCAAGATCTTGTTGACGTAATGTCTTTGTTCATGAGATTTTTTTATTCGTGTTAGTTCTCATGTCTGATTTTGTATGTATGGTTTTAATTTTTGGCCTAAGTTCCTCTCTTATTTGTTGTCTTGTTGCATTTTCCCATTGGAGAGAGAGTTTCTAAATAATGGAAAGTAAATCTAAAAACCTATTAACAACAACCTAGTATAGTAAAAAGCCTACTACGTTAGCGTGATAAATACTGACTAAAAAGGCCTAGGATTTTAGGAATTCAAGAGTCTTCTAACAATAACTGTAGTTAAACCTTTCATCTAGTTGATTTTTGAGATTGGTTCTTTCCAAGCATCCAACAAAAAAGTTGCAAAGGTTAAGATAAATATTTATCTCAATCTTCATGGTATTGTTAGCATTGAATCTACCTCGGAAATATTGCATTATTTTTATACAAGTCTCACATTTATTATTGGTGACAATCTTTGCCAACTGTATGAAATCCGCACTTACAATTTAGAGAAGAACAAAGTGGAGGTTGATGATGGATCTTCTATTGCAGGAAATGACACTGGAGATGGACACTTTTTACAATCCAAGCATGTTAGTAGTTTTGTTCTACCATGTGTTTGCTATGGTTTTAAATCCTTGCATCTTATCCTGCGCTGTTTGTTTTTTCGCTGAACATCTTCATTTCAATTATGTTATAGAGGGACCTTTATTTGGTACATGATAGTCCCCCTTTGTATTAATTCCTTGTACCATACCCCTGATGTTCCCATATACCATAACACTCTTCTTTTCAAAGGGTAAAGGAATCAGTAGCAAAGTTATTAAGATGTATGTTATTCCAGTAAGTGAGAATGTATCACGTCTTTTGATGTATTTTTTAGGTTGCTGACTCCAACCTCCTTATCTCTCTAAATCATGACATGTATGCTGATAATTTGCAATGTTTTGTCAATTCTTTAGGAAGCATGTGAAGATTTGAGTAACCATGATATTCACCTCCAGTTGACCTTCAAACTTTCTCCGATTTTTAGGCCGATGCTTCAGTTGATAGGTTTCTTCTGCCCTTGGTCTGGAAAAATATCAAATACAATTTCAGCCATAGGAAGTATGTTAAAAATATCATGTATCCCCTAGCCCATCATCTTTCTAGGAATATTTTTGTTAACTGGTTCTTGTCTGCAGGTGGATATGACAACTCTTGAGCACATGACCGATGAAGATCTCAAAGTCATGGGAGTATCGATGGTAAGCATTTTATGGTATATGAGGAAACTTTGTCTTTAAGCTTAACTGAAGCCTTTGATGCATTTTTTTTGGAAGTTGCAACCTGAGTTATTTGTTGTCTCTTTTTCTTTCTTTGGTGCAATCAATTTTTTTTTTAAATTTTTTCTTTATTATTACTGCAGTGTGACAACGATTTGTCCTTATCTTGGCTCAAATGTTTTATGTTAAGGGTCTTGCTTGTATTTCTGCAGGCACTAAAATAGGCATTATATTCGAGATCTTCTGCAACAAGGGTGTAGCAGGAAGTTCACGTGCAGTGCTATTGGAAACAAGGGGTTTGCTTTTATTTTTGCATGCATGACGTAGGTTCTTCTCATTCATACTCAATCTTATTAGTTGCACTACTTAAGATATGATATTTCTTTTTGAGGCTTAACCTTGTTTTACATGTTTGGGATGCATTCTTATAATTTCATTTTCCTGTTACTCAGAAGGTTTAATAAATGTCCTTCTTAAGTTTCACATGCTCTTTTTGCTATTATATATGTAGAACATTCTATCCAATTTAAAGCCTATTAGTTGAAATGGTAGAGCGTTACGTTCAAACATAAAGATGTGGGTTCAAATCCTACATATGCTATGATAACAAAAAAAAACCTACAAATATGTCATTTAACATCGGGTAATAGCCGTTGTCTTTAAAAAAAATCGATATCTATGTTGGTGATGTAAA
Source organism: Persicaria tinctoria (assembly GCA_037127255.1). Lineage (NCBI taxonomy): Eukaryota > Viridiplantae > Streptophyta > Magnoliopsida > Caryophyllales > Polygonaceae > Persicaria > Persicaria tinctoria. The sequence goes on along the minus strand of JBANSL010000003.1, from coordinate 60,867,106 downwards.
AAGTCAAAACTTTTTAACGTCGGGTAATAGCCGATGTCTTTGTATGTTATAACATCGGTTATATTTTATAATCGATGTTATAAATAACAAAGACATCGGATTTAGAAATATAACTTATATTATAACCTACAAAAACATCGTCTATTACTCGATGTTAAAAAGTTTTTACTTTTTACATCCCCCACATAGCCATCAATTTTTTTGAAAGATACCGGCTATTACCCGATGTTAAATAATAAAATTCTAGTAGTGAATATTCTAATATTATCTTTCCTATTACCTTGTATATTTTTGAGCATACACTTATTGGTCTATAGTGGTTTGTTGAGCTTAGATTTTCACATTTTGGATAAGTGTGATAAAACTCTAGTTTAGTTGTTGTAACATTTTTTCAGATATAAAGCATCCTTTTATCGCTTTTCTCATCGAAGGTTCGACAACATCCCAAAATTTCCGATAGAACTCTGCCGTCATGCTATCTGGACCCCGGTGATTTGTCTTTTTCAATGGAGAAAATGACATTTTTTTATCTCTTGATTTTTGATAGTTTTTGTGAGGAACTCATTTATTGTATGTTTGTGTTTTTTGGTTTTGTTACTTCTTCTTTTTCATTTGATGGTTTCTCCCATCGGATGACCTTCATCTTTCTTTAATTGTCTGTGTTGATTAATACTAACTTCCCATTTTCAGTCTCTCAACTGCTTGGTTTTCAAAAAGTATTTCGTTTTTCATTGTCCAAATGCCCCACCACGAGAAAGAAAGAGTTGATTGTTGTTCTTTTGTCAATTTGTTGAATATTTTGTTGTTACTATCTTGTTGCTTCAGTTACCCTTGTTAATGATTCGTATTATTCGCTCAATGTTTACTTCCATTATGCCTATAAATCTTAGCTTTATTCGGCATTCAATGAATATATGTATCACATCTTGACCGGTCTAAAACCAACACCCCAAAAGTGTACGATGTGAATTGTAGTAATCGAGTGTCGAATCTCAGAGACCATGTGAATACAAATTGTAAAACCTCAACTAGTTTACTAATTAAGATGAATAAAAAAAGTGATTTTTGAAGGAATAAGAAAATAAGAAAAAGAGCAAATTGCAGTTGTTGTATATATGATGAGAAACATTCCAGAGTCTTGGTTCACCACAACAATGCATCCTCGATAGACCAATTAAATTTTTATGTATGAACAAATAGAAAAGATATATTTGAAGATAAACTATCTAAAGTCATTATCACTCATCTTACACATGCCGCAATAACTATGTTTGTTTCAATTAACTACCACTTAGTTTACGCAAGTTGTAGAATCAATCAAGTTGGAGTATTTAAACACTTGGAACCTAGCGAGAAAATCGATCAAGCATTTGTTTGCGCGATCCGCATAACCAATTCAAACCTAGGTTGTCTACGATAGTTTATTATCCTTAAGAGAATTAAATAGATTGCTCATAAAGAATTCTTAGGTTCAATCCATGTTTTCCAATAAAGTAACTACTTCATCCTATATATCATATCTCAATTAGCAGCTGGCGCATGTTAAAAATTAATAGGGTTCCAATCAATTAGAATTAATCATATTAAACACTCATGGATCAAATCAAACATATAATAGAATCTATGCAAGCAATCACTAGGCACATGTTTATCTCAGCATCGTCGGGATCACCCTAACCACAGAACAAGAAAATTAGCCAGACGTGGATTTAGACACAACCAAAGAAATTATGATGAAAGAATGTAAAATTAGATTAAAAGAATTTATCTTGAATCCAGCAAAACAAACTCCAATAAAAAATCTATGAAAAGCTTCAAACTCTGAATGTTTGCAACTAGAGTTTTTTTTGGTGTGGATTTGGATGCCCTAGGATCCAACCCTAATCATCTATTTCTAGTGCTAACAAAAGTATGAAAATAATCCTAAAGTAATAATAAAAATATATCCAAAAGATATCCGATAAAAGAATATATGTAAATAAAAGATCCGTCCAAATCTCGAAAACTAATGCGGGCTGGGAAGAAAGTATCGAGTTGATACTTATAGAGTTATAGGTATCGAGTTGATATGATGCTTCTGTAAAGATTTGTGCAGATGAAAGTATCGACTCGATACTTGAGTATCGAGTCGATATGCCATGTACGTTTTCTGAAATTTCCGGGCTTTCGGGTCGGAACCTATGAATATCGTGTCGATACCTGTAAGTTTTGGGTTGATACTTTGAGTCGACATTAGCTTGTTGGATCTATTTCTCTATTTTGTAGGCCAAATTTGCAAAAGTGCTCAACATGAAAGCTGTAGATCTTTGAATAAACTAATTTCCAACAAGATATAAAACGTTTCAATCCGAATTTTTTGGAGCTGAAACATCTCATTTTTCCGAGATGTTGCCAAGCAGAAACTACTCGAAATCTGAATTTTTTGGCTTCAATGAATCTTATTCCATCATGATTCCAAGTTGGCATCGAACAAGCTCCAAATCACCTAAGAACATATGAAACACAAGTGTAGATATCTATTCTAAAAATTAAACAAAAACTATATAAAAGACATGCAAACCATATAAAAATGATCTAAAAACGACAATAAACTCTTTCATATAAAGTGTGCATTGTGTAAGCATACAGATGAAGATGTGATATCATCATATTCTATGTGTTATAGAAAATAGCTTATAGTCGTTTTTAAAAAGTATGTAGTTTCATTTCTATTGCTTTATTCATGTCTTTGGTCTTATACAATCCCATGCCCCTACCCTTTTTTGGTTTGCAAATTTTGTCCCAACCAACTAACGGTTTGTAACTTTGGTCATTGTTCTAGAAAAAAACATCTATTCCATTGGTCTAGCTCCTTATACACATTCGCAGGGAGCATGAAGTTTTACATGATGCAGTTTTGTTTGGTTGATAAGTTCGCTTTTATCAACACAAATCTCCCTTGTTGGGACACCATATTAGCTTTCCATTTTGTGAATTGAGTTTTTATTCTTCCTATTGTTTCTTCGAAGGTGTCTTTATTCACTCTACCATTAATGATCGAGCATCCTAAATATTTATCCAGGGCCACTTTGTTTGTGATGTGAAGTGAGTTTGGGATACTTTCTTTTGACTGTTGGGAACCCCTTTTGTTACTTAGAATGTAGATTTATAGAGATTTATTTTTGTGTAGCAATTTCACAATATTAATCAATCACTATTTTTTTTCCACTATTGTGTATGATTCCTAGGATACTTTGACAAAAATCATAATATTATCTGAGAAGGAAAGGAAGGAGATTCGTCATATTGTTGTTGTATTTTTCTGGTTAACAACTTTGTACCTATGATAAATAGCTATGGAGATATCGGGTCACCTAACCTTAGTCCATTTTTAGGTCTAAAAGTCTAGGTTGGTTAATCTTTTATCAAAATTGAGAGAGTTACAGTTTTTAAACACTCTTTGATTCATCCACAAAATTACTAACAAAAACTAGATTTCTCCAAAACTGCAAACCAGAAGTCCCAATCCACTTCTTGTTTCATTTCCGATAACATTAAACCCAAATGGGTTCCCCACTTCCTCACATTGTTGTTGTAATTTTAAGGATAGCAACTCTGCACCTATGATAAATAGGTATCGAGATATCGGGTCACCTTACCTTAGTCCCTTTTCAGGTCTAAAAGTCTATGTTGGTTCATCGTTTACCAAAACTGAGAAAGTTACAGTTTTTAAACATTCTTTGATCCATCCACAAAATTACTGATAAAAACCAGATTTCTCCAAAACTGCAAACAAGAAGTCCCAATCCACTCTATCATACGTTTTTTACATATCTATTTTCATTGCTATCCATCCTTCTTTTCCCTTTCTTGATCTAAAGAAATGAAAATTTTCATGTGCAATTAACACATTATCTTGCATTGCTCGATTCGCTACAAAGGCTCCTTGGAGTGGGTGTATGATTTTTGTTAGTATCTCTTTCATTCTTTCTGTTATTATCTTTCATATTACCTTGTATATTGTTGAGCACATGCTTATTGGTTTGCAGTGGTTTATTGAGCTTGGATTGCTACATTTTGGAATAAGTGTGATAAAAGTCTGGTTTATATATTGTAACATTTTTCTGGAGATATAGAATCCTTTTATTGATTTTGTCATCGAAAGTCCGACAACATTCTAGAATTTTTGATAGAACGCTGCTATCATGCGATCCTGACTTGGTGATTTATCTTTTCCAATGGAGAAAATGACATTTTTTTTATATCTTGATTTGTGACCATATTTGTGAGGAACTCATTGTCCTCGATTTTGATTTCTATTTCGATCAAATTTAGATATTCTCTTAGCAAGCGGTTGTTAGTTTGTCCTTTCTTAAATCTTCTTTCAAAATCCCCTTTGATTTTTTTTCTAATGTTGTCATCGCCTGTTATTTTTGTTCCTATATGAGTTGTGATTTCGCTTATAATTTTCATGCTTCATTTTCCCGAGGCAACTTTATTATGGTACGTACCCCGAGTTTGTATCTGACAGTCGAAGATGCTTTGTTTTAGCCCTTTGGCTCCAATACATCTTGTGATATTGTTTTTTTTTGTTTACCAGGCATTGTTTTCTTTGGTTACTCTCAGTCTTTTGCCTCCAAATATTTTGACTTTGTAGTTCTGTTAGTTTTTCTTCAATCTTTTTCAGTTGTCACAATATGTTTCCAAAGGTTCTTTTGTTCGAATATTTTGTTAACCTTTTTAAGAGTGGGGTTTTCTTAAGCAATTGGAACATGTGTGATCCAGCAAATTTTGATCTCCATGCTTGGGTGACGATGTTTTTATAGTCCTTTCTTGTAGTCCACACTTTTTCAAATTTAAATGGTCTTGTCACCCAAGCATCGGGATTGGCTTGAAAAAGCTCGACTCGAGATCGGCTCGAAAAACCTCAAATTATGGTAAAAACAGTCAGGACTACCTAATAGCTTGGTTTATTTAAAGCTTCTCCTAAAAACCTCAATCACATGGTGACTTTACAACTGGGTTCAACCAAAAAACCATGCTAAAAACTCCATTTTAAAAATAACATATGACTTTATAGTTCGGTCAAGCCTAAAAATCGTGCTAAAAAACTCATGTTTTAAAAGTACATAGTGACTTTATAGCTCGGTTTGATTCAGAACCGGGCTAAAATTTGTAATTTTATAGATCGGTGATCATGCACATTTAGGTAATGTTAATATAAGCATTTAGATGTGTTTAGGTAGGATAAAATGCATGAGTTTAGAGTAGTTTTCATGTTTTTATGATGTTTCAATTAGAGTCGGAATCTACAAATGTTTGCACATACTTTCAGGAATTGGTGGAGCCAATTGATGACATGAGAATGGCCTAACACCGAACAAGAGGATAAAAAGCAAGAAGAAATCAGAATATTGAGAAGCTAAGCCTACAAAGGATTGGAGCTGTCCAAGGTGGCGACGTTGCACTAAAACGAGTCGTATGAAGCCTGTAGTTATCGGATCGGAGCGTACTTATACTTGTTGGAAAGAGAATTCGAAGACCTACAACTTTTGTGTTTATGACTTTTTCAAAATCGGCCTTGAAGACAGTGCAATCTGGACGCCAATATGGCTGGTGAATGGAACTCCGGTGGAGCAATAATAACTCGGCCGAGTTATTTGATGGTGAGCCCGAGTTTGTGCCGAGTGCGAGACAGAGCTGTTACATTGATTCATTAATGAAATGTGTTATTATTATATTATTATTAATTTCAATTAGTGGGACTTGAAATGGTGGTTTTGTGGAACAACTAGGAGGGCAGTTCTTGTTTTAGTTTGGCAATCGAAGAGAGTTTGGTACATAGTTTTTTTATCTTATTTTTCTAATTTCTCGATTATGAACAACTAATCCTCTTTGCTTGGGGAAATTAATCAAAGCTTCAGGTTTTCTATTTCATTGTGAGATTTCTGTTCTTAATACTCCTATTTGAATATTATCAATTCTTTGCGCTGATTGTTTAGGGTTTTCGTGAATTTTCGTTAGTCTGATCAACTGATGTTTTTTCATGATAATCTATAGCTAGATATAGGTAATTTCTGGTTGAATTATCTATATTCTTGAGTAGAAAAGTATAAATCTCTGCAACTGGTTGATTTAAGGATTTGTATAAAAGAATTTGTTTGCAATTGATGCAATAACTGGTTGTGTGCGTCGATTGTCTTTGTTGATTTCCTTTAACCTTAATCGATTATTGAATTGAATCTTGATAGTTTCAAGATTGTTTGATATTTAGGGTTTTCAGGGTTCTAGTTGTCCTATTAACTAGATTCGATAAGGAATTGGATTTAGAAGACCTAGTCTTTCCACAACAAAATATTCAAGAGGAATTTATCTTTTCGATATCAATGATCAATGAACAAACCTGATTGTTGAGATTGATTGACCTGAGCTATTCTCTCATATTCATCCATTTAATCTGTTTTACTTTATTATTTTTCTTACTTTTGCATTCTTAGTTAGTTTAAACCATCGAAATCCCCCCTCCTTGTTTCTTGTTCTTGTTGACACACTTTGATTTGCATACAAATCGCTGACTCTCTGTGGGATCGACCCGTACTTGCCAAACTACATTAGTTAGGTTAGTCAGATTTATTTGATAGGATTTATGGCGACTAAAAATCCCTTATCAAATTTGGCGCCGCTGCCGGGGAGTCAAGTTGTTATTTGTGTGTTTGTCTTTTGTGTTAATTTAGCTACTCACTTTTGTTGTGAACCTATCTTACGGTTCACAACACATGTGCTACTAACCGTTTAAAATGTTGAGGTTATCGCAATTCGAAGGTGAGAACTTTCACCTATATCTCACTAGGTTGCAGAGAGGTGTGGACATCCGCAATGAGCGGGGTTTCCATGATAGTTTGCGAGTTATGGTTGTCTGCATTGTAGAGGGGATGACTACTGAGACAAAGGCGAGTGCTATATACATGAGCGGAGGAAGTCTAGCACAGTTAGGTTTGGCAGGAATTTGGGATCTTATCTGCTACATGGGTCACTAGGCCTTGCAGGAAGTGTCCTTTGCACTAGAACCTCAACCAATGGATTACTTTGACGGATCTTTGGAGGATCTGTCAAAGGCCTCCTAAGAGGAGAGTGAGCAATTGTGTCAGCAGATCGTTAAACTAGATGAACGAGTGCACCAAATGGTCCAAGTGGGGATTGATATTCCAACATGTGAAGCGGGTGAACTACCGTCTCAATCGGTGGTTAAACCGATAGAGAGCCTCACCACGAACACCCTAGGGAGTGGCAAGGACCTGTTTGTCACACCCGAGGAAAGCTCAGAAAGTCATGAAGATGTAGGTGAGTGTGTGCTTCCTATTCCTCCCTCATTGAGTTCATCCGAGTCTACTCCGCTACCTCTCCTACCCTTGAGCTATGAGCATGATAATGTTTTGGCGGAGGAGGACATGTTCGCAGATGATGACAATTTCTTCAGCGATGAAGAGGAGAGTACACTACTTCCTGACATAGAGTGTCATGAGTCGACGCATGAGATTCCATGTGATTTATTGCCTCCTTCATTCGACGAGGACACGTTTTACCAAATCCAAAGGCACTCTTGATAGGATGTTGGGTGAGAAAAAAAGTTCTCTAAACAAAAGTGGTATTGGTTACAATCCGAGGTTTTTAAAGAAGCAGCAGATTACAACTTTTGTAAAAGCAAAAGGAAGCAGAACCTCTCCTATATGTCACCACTGTGCGAGAAAGGGACATGTAAAAGAGACTTGCCCCTATAAAAGAAAGGATCCACATATCATTCGCAATACATTTCATGTTCACTTGAGAAAAGAACGGATAAAGCAAGTTTGGGTCCCCAAAGGCAGTATTTTACCAAATATGGTTTATCCCAATAAAGGATCTAAATTTGCTCACTGGTCAAGCCACAAAGGTTAATATTTGTTTTGCAAGAGATCACCAAGGTGAAAGAGCAAAAGTGAATTATTGATAGTGGATGCTCTAGACATATGAGTGGGAAGAGGTCTCTCTTCCATGATCTAAAGAAGTAATCCACTGTGAAGGTTCGATAATATAAAAACAATGTAATAAGAAATTTTCTAGAAGGGGGGTTGAATAGAGTATGCCCGTTTTTCGCAGAAAGTCTCAAGACTTTTGGAGCTCATATAAAACCCTTTGAGATAAACCTGAATCACAAAGTTAGACAATCGAACCAAGTGCGGAAATAAGGTAAAGCAATAGATAAAGGACGCAACGAATTGTTAACGAGGTTCGGCACGAACTTGGCCTACGTCCCCGCCTAGGGTTCTTCCACAACCCTAGGATTCAACCGGCTTTTATTGATTCACAAGACCTAGGATCCTAGTAGCTCCCCGAGAAGCCTCTCTCCTATACAATTGCAATCTAGTCAACTCACGTTCCCTTGGAGTCCTAGACCAATCTAGAAGAGACCTACCTCTCTCAGCTATCTAGTACAATCCTCTTACACTTAGTGAATCAATCGCCTAGTGTCTACTTCCTGAGTTACAAACTCTTGAGTATAACACTCTCTCGAAATATATCCTATAAGCTCACTGTGTATCTCTCAAATGCTTTGAAACAAAATATAAGACTCTTAAGAACAAGCAGAGAGAACACGCTGAAGAGAGAAGTATGCTTGAGGGCTGATTGTGCAATGATATTCGTGAAGTGCTTCGGTCCTCTCTCTCTTCTTTATCTCCTTTATATAGTGAAGATAATCGGCGCCACTTGAGGAAGGAATCTTCTCCAACGACTATTAGAGATCATGGCAATCTTCACAATCTTCTATACATGGAAACTCTGAAGCCATGATCTCCGATTGTGTCCTTCTTCACTTTTCGACTTTGGAAGGAGATATAATTTGAAAAGCTTCCTACATTGTTAGGCATATATAATAATAATAATATGGAAGCATATAATAACATAATATAATATTCGGATATAATAAAGTACAGGTTTTGTGTTTCATCAACACAGCTGTCGGCTTCAAGACCTTTGACACAAATTGTCTTTCAAAGCCTTTGAAACTAATTCCGATTTTCATCAAAGGGAGTGGAGTTATCAATCTCCCCCTTGATGAAAGACAAAACCTGTGCATCCCTGCAACTTAGTCAAGTAGATATATCATAAGCACAATCAGACCAAGTACCTGCATGGGTTAGACGAATGTTGGATCATAAGTTTTCAAAGCCAAAGAGAAACATCCAACAAAACAAAACAAGGTCTCCCAAGACCCTTGGTTCACAACAGTTTTAAAGTCTAAACCATCAAACCATCTCCCCCTTTTTGTCTTTCAACAAAGGGAGGAGTTTAAAAACAGTTTACCAAAAATAATTCAAAATTCAAAAGTTCCTTTCAAATCTTATAGGCAAGAAAAGATTTATCCGATTTTAAAATAATTTCCACAAATAAACAATACTCGGATAAAATAAAATCAGTAACAAATAAAGAAGGTTAAAAAACATTAAAAATATATTTGATCAAATATATAATAAGACATCAACCAAATATCTGATCCGTTATATGTACTCTACCGTTCAGTTCACACACCTTGACATAGATCTCAAGGGTCTTGACACTAGGTAGAATTTATCTTTCGTAAAGGGAAAGCTCCCCCTACGAAAGTGCATCCTTGTTAAGCATCCCAATCTCTCGTCTAATGAAGGTGAACCTGTCCTCTGCCAAAAGCTTAGTAAAAATGTCAGCCCATTGATAATCAGTTGAAATAAAAGATATGGACATATCACCTTTTTCGACATGGTCTCTAATGAAATGATGTCTTACATCAATATGTTTGGTTCTTGAATGCTGAACAAGATTCTTAGTGATGGAGATGGCACTTGTATTGTCACACTTAATTGGAATACCTTTGAGGTAAATGCCAAGATCTTGCATTTGTTGAGATATCCAAAGGATTTTGGAGCAACATGCTCCAGCTGCAATGTATTCGGCTTCTGCAGTGGATAGAGCAACTGAGTTTTGTTTCTTTGAGTGCCAACTGATCAAAGATGCTCCTAAGAATTGGCAACATCCTGATGTACTCTTTCTATCCACCTTATAGCCTGCAAAATCTGCATCAGAATATCGAATTAAAGTGAAATCCTTTTGCTTTGGGTACCATAGTCCAAGTTCCTTAGTGCCATTGAGATATCGAAAGATCCTCTTCACAGCCACAAGGTGAGATTCTTTTGGATCAGCTTGAAACCTAGCACACATGCAAACACTAAACATGATGGCATGTCTACTAGCCGTGAGATATAATAAAGAACCAATCATTCCTCGATACTCCTTTTGATTGACACTTATTCCAGTCTTGTCTTGGTCTAGAGACAATGTTGAGTTCATGGGAGTCTTGGCTGCCTTGGATTGATCCATCTTGAACTTCTTCAAGAGATCCTTAGTGTACTTGCTTTGGTTGACAAAGATCCCTTTCTTGGATTGATGAACTTGTAATCTCAAAAAGAAGTTGAGTTCACCCATCAAGCTCATCTCAAATTCACTGCACATGATGTCAGAAAATTCCTTGCACAAAGATGTGTTAGTAGCACCAAATAATATATCATCAACATAAATTTGAATAACCAAAATGTCCTTTCCATTGGTCTTGATAAAAAGAGTCTTGTCGATCAATCCCCTTTTAAAATCATTTTCTAAAAGATATTTTGACAAGCGCTCATACCAAGCTCTTAGGGCTTGTTTCAAACCATAAAGCGCTTTGTCAAGTTTATAAACATGATTGGGAAATTCTGAGCTTTCAAAACCTGGGGTTTGAGCCACATAAACTTCTTCCTCTAAGAAACCATTGAGAAAAGCACACTTGACATCCATTTGATATAACTTTATGCTCATAAAAGATGCAAATGCTAATAAAATGCGAATGGCTTCAAGCCTGGCTACGGGAGCAAAGGTCTCCTCGTAGTCAATACCTTCCTCTTGATTGTAGCCTTGAGCAACAAGTCTTGCCTTGTTCCTCACAACCTTACCATTCTCATCTAGCTTGTTTCGAAACACCCATCGAGTGCCAATGACTGATTGATGCTTTGGCCTAGGCTTAAAGGTCCAGACTTTGTTCCTTTCAAATTCATTAAGCTCACTTTGCATAGCTATGATCCAGTCTGGCTCCTGAAGTGCCTCATCTACCTTCTTTGGCTCAATAAGAGAAACAAACGCGTGAAAAGCACAAAGATCTTTAAGTTTAGAACGAGTTTGAACACTAGAAGTAGGGTCAGAAATGATATCCTTTAATGAGTGTGATGAAGAGTATTTGAATTTCCTTTTGCTCGTCTCAGCTCCTTGATTCGTCACACTAGTAGGATTGACTTGTAATACATCTGACTCCGTGGTCCTGTTAGGTTCAGTTACAACAGTTTCTGACGTCTCAACACTGTTGGATTGGACACCAAGGGCTTTGGACGAATCTTCAACACCTTGGCCCAATTCTTCAGTGTTAAGAATCGGTTCCTGCATGTTCCTCTTCTCTGTGTTCTTGGTAGCAGCATCATCACCTTCCTCGTTCTCTTCATGGATGTTAAGATCTATATCTGCAACACTTTCACTCAAAGCACCGTCATCGCATTCATCAAAAATAACAACAAGCATGTACTTTTTCATCTCCTTTATATAGTAAAGATAATCGGCGCCACTTGAGGAAGGAATCTTCTCCATCGGCTATTAGAGATCATGGCAATCTTCACAATCTTCTATACATGGAAACTCTGAAGCCATGATCTCCGATTGTGTCCTTCTTCACTTTTCGACTTTGGAAGGAGATCGATATAATTTGAAAAGCTTCCTGAAATGTTAGGCATATATAATAATAATAATATGGAAGCATATAATAACATAATATAATATTCGGATATAATAAAGTACAGGTTTTGTGTTTCATCAACACAGCTGTCGGCTTCAAGACCTATGACACAAACTGTATGTCAAAACCTTTGAAACTAATTCCGATTTTCATCAAAGGGAGTGGAGTTATCACACTGGAACAATCACTCTTGGTGACAAAGGAAAGTGTGACATCATTTGTATTGGTAGTGTTGGGAGTGATCCTAACCATAGTATCAAAAATGTTTATCTTGTTAATGGTTTGAAGTATAGTTTGCTTAGTGTTTCTCAACTATGTGATTGTGGTAATGATGTTGGATTTAACAAGAAAAGATGTCTAGTGCGCAAAGAAGATACAGGTGAAATAGTTCTAACTGCCTATCGTTATAACAACATCTATGATGTGAATGCTGAGCAAGTGGCACAAGGAAGCTTAACCTGCCTAAAGGCTTTGACGAACGATCCAAAGCTCTGGCACATGAGACTCGGTCATGTAAGCCCACATACACTACAAAAGCTTGTGTCCAAAGGGCTTGTAAGAGGACTACCTGAGATGGACTTCAAAGGTATATAGATGTGGAAAGCATGCACACGAGGTAAACAAACACGTAGCTCTTTCAAACCCAAAAAAGGTTGTAGGTACTTCTAGACCCCTTGAACTTTTACATATGAATTTATGTGGTCCTATGCGATTCAAATCTCCCAATGGTAAAAAGTACTTGCTTGTTGTTATATTTGATGAATGCAATGATGGTTCTTTAAGTGAAAGTGTTGCAGATATAGATCTTAACAGCCATACAGAGAATGAGGATGGTGATGATATTGCTACCAAGAACACAGAGAATAGGAACATGCAATATCAAATTCTTAACACTAAAGAATTGGCCCAAGGTGTTGAAGCTCCGTCCAAAGCCCTTGGTAACCAATCCAAAAGTGTTGAGACTTCAGAAACTGCTGTAACTGAGCCTAATAGATCTACGGTGTCGGATGTACCATAAATCAATCTTGTTGGTGTGACGAATCAAGGAGCTGATACATGCAAAAGAAAATTCAAATACTCCTCATCACACTCATTAAAGGATATCATCTCTGGCCCTAAATCTAGTGTTCAAACTTGTTCTAAACTTAAAGATCTTTGCGCTTTTCACCCGTTTGTCTCTCTTATAGAACCAAAGAAGGTAGATGAGGCCATTCAAGAGCCAGACTGGATCATTGCCATGCAAAGTGAGCTTAACGAATTTGAAAGGAACAAAGTCTGGACCTTGAAGCTTAGGCCAAATCATCAATCGGTCATTGGCACACGTTGGGTATTTCGGAACAAGCTAGATGAGAATGGTAAGATCGTGAGGAACAAAGCAAGTCTTGTTGCTCAAGGATACAATCAAGAGGAAGGTATTGACTATGAGGAGACTTTTGCTCCCGTAGCCAGGCTTTAAGCCATTCACATATTATTAGCTTTTGCATCTTTTATGAGCATAAAGTTATATCAAATGGATGTCAAGTGTGCTTTTCTTAATGGTTTCTTAGAGGAAGAAGTCTATGTGGCTCAACCCCTAGGTTTTGAAAGTTCAGAATTTCCTAATCATGTTTACAAACTAGACAAAGCGCTATATGGTTTGAAACAAGCCCCAAGAGTTTGGTATGAGCGCTTGTCAAAATATCTTTTAGAAAATGATTTTAAAAGGGGTTGATCGACAAGACTCTTTTTATCAAGACCAAAGGAAAGGATATTTTGGTTATTCAACTATATGTCGATGATATATTGTTTGGAGCTATTAACACATCTTTGTGCAAGGAATTTTCTAACATTATGTGCAGTGAATTTGAGATGAGCTTGATGGGGTTACAAGTTCATCAATCTAAGAAAGGCATCTTTGTCAACCAAAGCAAGTACAGTAAGGATCTCTTGGAGAAGTTCAAGATGGATCAATCTAAAGCAGCCAAGACAAGAGCGGAAAGAGAGTCAATCAAAAGGAGTATCGAGGGATGATTGGATCTTTATTATATCTTACGGCTTGTAGACCTGACATCATGTTTAGTGTTTGCATGTTTGCTAGGTTTCAAGCTGACCCTAGAGAATCTCACCTCGTGGCTGTGAAGAGGATCTTTCGATATCTCAATGGCACTAAGGAGCTTGGCTTATGGTACCCAAAGCAAAGAGATTTTACATTAATCGGGTATTCTGATGCATATTTTGCAGGCTATAAGATGGATAGGAAGAGCACGTCAGGATGTTGCCAATTATTAGGAGCATCCTTGATCAGTTGGCACTCAAAGAAACAAAACTCAGTTGCTCTATCCACTGCTGAAGCCGAATACATAGCAGCCGGAGCATGGTTCTCCCAAATCCTTTGGATAGCTCAACAAATGAGAGATCTTGGCATCAACCTCAAAGATATTCCCATTAAGTGTGACAATACAAGTGCCATATCAATCACAAAGAATCTTGTTCAGCATTCAAGGATCAAACATATTGATGTAAGGCATCACTTCATTAGAGAACATGTCGAAAAAGGTGATGTGTCCATATCTTTTATTTCAACTGATTATCAATGGGCTGGCATCTCTACTAAGCCTTTGACAGAGGACATGTTCACCTTCATTAGACGTGAGATTGGAATGCTTAACAGGGATGCACTTTCATAGGGAGAGCTTTCCCTTTACGAAAGATAAATTCTACTAAGTGTCAAGACCTTTGAGATTTATGTCAAAGATTGGGAGCTGAATGGTAGAGCACATATAATGGATCATATATTTGGTTGGTATCTTTTTAGATATTTGATCAAATATTTTTTTTAAAAGGATTTTTAAATATCTTTACTTCATTATTACCTTTTCGGGAAAATCATTTTTATTGCATGTTATCCGATTATATTTTTATTTGTGGAAATTTTTTAAATCGGATAAACATCTCTTGCCTTAATTGTTAAGATTCGAACGATTCTTGGTTTGAATTTTGAAATTGTTTTGGTGACTGTTTTCACACTCCTCCCTTTCTTGAAATACAAAAAGGGGGAGATGGTTTGATGGTTTAGACTTTAAAACTGCTGTGAACCAAGGGTCTTGGAAGACCTTTTTTTGTTTTACTTTGTTAGATATTTCTCGTTGACTTTGAAAACTTATTATCCAACATTTGTCTAACCCATGCATGTACTTAGTCCGATTTTGCTTATGATATATCTGCTTGACTAAGTTGCAGGGATGCATAGGTTTTGTCTTTCATCAAGGGGGAGATTGATAACTCCACTCCCTTGATGAAAATCGGGAATAGTTTCAAAGGCTTTGACACACAGTTTGTGTCAAAGGTCTTGAAGCTACAACTATGTTGATGAAACACAAGACCTGCACTTTATTATATTATGTCCGAATATTATTGTATGTTATTATATGCTTCCAGATATCATTATATATGCACTAACACATGTTTTTCGAATTATATCTTCTTCCTTAAAGCTTGAAGTTAAGAAGAAGAAAATCAGAGATCATGGCTTCAGAGTGTCCATGAATAGAAGATTGTGTAGATAGCCATGATCAGCCTAGCCGTTGAAGAGAAGATTCTTCTTTGATGGAGGCGCCGATTTGTTCAATATAAAGAAAAGGAAGAAGGGAAGACAGACACATTCATTGAACACAAGCTCTCATTCGCACTCAAGCCTTCAAGTCAAAATTTTCTTCTTCGCGTGCTCTCTGCTAAGTTCTTAAGAGTCATTTATTTTGTTTCAAAGCATTTGAGAGTTACACAGTGAGCTTATGTGATATATTTTGAGTGAGTGTTATACTCAAGAGTTTGTAACTCAGGAAGTGGACACTAGGCGATTGATTCACTAAGTGTAAGAGGATTGTACTAGATAGCTGAGAGAGGTGGGGCTCTTCTAGATTGGTCTAGGACTCCAAAGGAATGTGAGTTGACTAGATTTCAATTGTATAGGAGAGAGGCTTCTCGGTGAGCTATTTGGATCCTAAGTCTTGTGAATCAATAATGTAACGGCCCAGAATTATAATTTCTGGGTTACGTTTCAAGGGATAAAACCCCTTGTTCGGATCTTGCAATCCAGGTACGGGTCGAGGTTTCAACTCATTTTAAGATTTGTAGAAAGAGGGATTTCAAACCCTAAAACCTCGAAGGGCCGTTGGGTACCCTTAACCTGTCCTAAGACTATGTCGCGGAAACCATTTCAAACGGAAGTAAAGCGGAAGTAAAGTACAGATACAAGTGCCACGGCGGAGCCGGGTCAAAACGGAGTCAATAGTATAAATCCAAAACAATATAATCAGAGTCTGGTGAAGTATATAACTCCAGCGCTCACTCTCCGCCGACAAAATGACCCGCGCAATAAGCAAACAGCACCGATAGGATGAACATAAATAATTCCTAAAAAAATTGATTTGGAGCGGGACTAGATCGATGCAGTATGAAATTCAAACACACTAGCATGCTCCTAGTTCATAGTAATGTGCAGAAATACTGTAAAGGGCCCAAGACAATGCCAAGTGGCATATCCCTCTCCTACCTCCACCCCTTCCGACAGGCGGAGACTGGCCAGCTCGTGAATGCATTCATTCATAATAGGGCGGCACGCATGCCTAACCCGCTCCACAATAAAGCTCGTAGGCATACCATATTCTTTTAAAACTTATATAAAATATTTCTAAAATCCCAACCATATTCATTTAATTAGATCATCCCTTTTTAATTTACCAGAACTCACCCTTATAAAATTCCAAAATCGACCCTCCATATTCATTTAAATGCCAAACCGAGCCCTTATTTCATTTTCCTCAAAACCGAACCCAGTGGTGAAGAATGATCCATTTACTTTGACAAACCAGGCCCAATTTACTTGCTTTTAAATGAACCCAAAAAAAATAGGCCCATTCCCCTTCTAAAATCTGATCCAAGTAAAACCCCAACCCAAACTCTATTTTTTTTAAAACCGGTTCACTGATTAAAAGGTTGAACCGAACCCATTTATTTAAAACAGAAATCCGGACCAAATTGAATCACTGTTCATTGCCTTCTCCATATACTCCCTGCGTTCGAAATTCAGCGACAGGAAGAGGGGCAAGGGAAGCTCGCCGGCGACACCGCACTCCGACCACCAAAACAACACTCATGGAAGCGGAATCGACAAGAAGAAGGAAGGGAAAGGGAGTGCTCACCGAGGTTTCGAAGGTTCGCCGGAAAATGTCGTCGAGGCTCCTTCGGCTCGCCGGAAGCAGAATCAGGGTTGGTCTCAAACAAAAAGAGAGAGGGTTAATGGTGGGGCTTTCACGAATTTCTTTTGATGGAGAAAGAGAGGGAGAAAACCTCACCGATGGGTTCGAATCTGAAACAGGGAAATCGACTCGAGGAAGGGCATCGGCGTCGGTGTTGGCGGCTCCAGGCTGCTTCTGGGCTCGGCTCTTCCTCGTCGGCCTTGGAGAAGGCTCGGGGCTGCGCTCGGGATGGAGGCTGCTGGTGGTACACGGGAGGAGCGCGATGTGGCTTGGGTAGCGCTCGGGACGAGCTACTGCTGCCCGGAGAAGGAAGAGGGTGGTGCGGCTGGGCCTCAAGGCGACGAACAACGACGACGGCGAGGGTAGGGAAGATGTGGTGGTGGCAGAAGTGTGCTCAGCTGAGCAAGGAGGTGGAGAGTGAGGGGTTTTGGAGAACTTGTTGTCGACAACCTCAAAGGAAGGGAAAAGGATAAGGGGTGTTTGGATCCTTGGTTGTGTGGGTGTTGAAATGGTCAAACAAATCTGATTTTTGAAAAGGGGAATTTGTTGTTTGTTTTCCATAGGAGGGGGTCAAAGAAGGGAGGAGTGAAAGAAGAGGTATGAATTTACCCAAATGGGAGAGATGACATGGAATGGATAAGAATGAGAAAAGATGACGGAATTGTGATCCCGAGGAGAAAGACATATTCAATCGTTAAAGTTAAAAATTGGGCCGGAATTCGCTTTAAAAGTTTCAAGTTCGATTTAGTAATTTAAAGACGAGTTCTCCTTAAAATATCCGAATTATTATTGTTATTATTATCATTTTCGACTTAAATCCATTTTATATTATTTGTTGAAATTTATTATTTAAAAATCCGGGCCTTTACATCATCCACCTCTAAAAACAAGTCTCGTCCCCGAGACTAAAACCACGACAAAATAGGGGATGAAGTTTGAAATTGATGAGTCCAAGGACCATGTCCAAGGATCTTGTAATCATCTCGGTTGCGTCTTCCAAGATTCTCACAACATCCTAGTCACGGTCGTGACATCTCCAATTGGCCTTGACAAGTATGCGATAAGCGCCCCTATCGCATACCCGCTTCGACTCTTCGGAAGTACCATAACTCTAAAAGTTCTATAATATCATCACTAGGTCTTAGCAAACACCCTACAGGCGCCCCCATAAAATGCATGTATCCACTTCGTGAAGTATCATATAGTTGACTGGGTTTGGAAAGTTTCTAAAGAGATTCCACAATTGAAAATAAAGTTTAGCCTCAAAATTCTCGATATCGTTCATTCTTTTACAAATCCAAGTTGGTCTTTTCTCAAAATCGCTCAAAATCTTCAAATCCAACGTCTAATCAAGCAACCTTACACCAAAACAAGTCAAATCCTTTCAAATCAAGGTTTCGTCAAAATATTCCAACCACCAGATCAATTTCTCACATACCAAACAATCAAATTCAGAACTTGGGAGGTGGAATCATCCACCTCTAAAGGCTAATCCCATATTCTCTTCCTAGTTTCAATAATCAAATCAATCTATGAATCTCAATTCAAGCAAGTTTCACAAGTCATAAGCAATGCATAATCACATAACCAATCGGTCCTCAACGAGTACATCATATGACAAGTCTCAAACATATGCCAGCACACTGCCACAAGATCACATCAACGTCTCCACATCATACTAAAGGTCATAATATGCACCTATGCCAAAATCATAACACACATCTCGATATCACACCAAGGTCATAACAGGTACATCCCCATCATAAGGTCAACGAATCAAACTCATTGTCAACACATCAACACAACAAGTCATTTTATTAAGACCCCGCGAAAGGGGAGGTCAGGCAGTATATCAGTCATCGAAGGTCAGCATATTCACCAAACATCGTCTTACCTCATCACAATGTCATATAACAATCATTTAGAAATTTGATATCATTATCTCATATATACAAATCATATATATTCATCCTCGAAGTCATATTCATCATATAACATACTTACAATCATGCTTAACGATCATATAACATAACATCATGCTTTATCACCTCATAATATAATATCATGTTTTCACATAGCAACATGTCCTTATTTCATGATTCATATATCATATCATAACACGCTTCTAAACGACATAGTAGGATAGCAATGCATCAATATATCATGGTAACACTTGTCACTACCAATTACATTTTAATATTGCATATCAGCATGTAATCCCATATCAGATTCATCATAGTTGCTACCTAACATCATGCCAACACATATTAATAATTCACACAAGCAAGAAAATCCTCACATCATCTCCACTCAAAATAAAATGTACTCCCAGCTCGCTCGGTTCCAATTCTCAAGTCAAGGCCCGCCTCATCTAGACTCACCAACACCAACTCAGATAACATCCTCTAAAAGAAGTCCCAATTCTTTTCGATATTCCAATCTTGCCCCTCATTCCACCAAGCACTTTCACTAACCATCCACCTCTAAGAGCCCAACTCATATCTCTAACTTCACACCTGAGCACCCGCTCATACTATGTCCTCAATACTCTCAAAAGCCATTCCCCCCACTTCTGATATTACTCAAGACAGCACAAGCATCATACCCTGCCAACATTTCTCTCTCGTGATTTGCCTAATAAACCATCGGTCATCCTAATCGCTCAAATTCTTTCACCACTCTTCTACCACGCTACCAACGACCTCATCCACAGGTTTAAGGAAGAAGCAATAATTAAAATCACCAAACACAAGGTCTACATTATGTCAACTAGCATTTATAACATAACATCATGGGTTCAACAAGTCTCAATTTATCATCATGCTCAATAATCATTGCAAACATCATATATGGACATACTGAAGTCAAGCTAACATGTTGCACTATAACCTTATCAGATACAACTCAGGTCTCTCAGTATATGTAGTTCACATTTTACAGGCAAAGGAATTCAAATCATGCTTAGCAACTCAGAGTATCAACACATCCAGGCATCATGGTTCATGGCACACTAGAACTATAAGGCGCAAAATCATACCATCATAGACAATAAACAATCAGACGACTATAAGGTGCAAAATCATACCAAGTCAGCCCATCAACACGTAAATCTCATCGCTAGGTCAGTGCAATATCATCACCAACAAATTCAGAAGAATTAACAATTCGAACAAAGGACACTCTCGCTTGCAAGTCATATCTCACTCAGTAACCGTAATCCTCGATGCGTGCCCGTTCCGCCGACATCATAGATCCTGAGGCCCGTGGGTCATGGGCCCACACTTCTGCTGCACTGCTCTATCGCTACGCGACTTTTCGTTCTCTCTTCCAAGTGGTCGCTCACCAAATATCGCAGAGGAGTCTAAGTTAGCAGAGATAGGGGAGTGACAAGGACGGGTAACCCAATGTTCCTTTCGGAACTAACATAGACCAAGGCTAAGAACGACAAGACTAAAGACAAGACTAGGGACTAGACTCTGATCCGAGAATAACAACAATGCCCTCATGGAAGTCTATTAGGTTATAATCGCGACAAGTAACACGAATTCATCATGGAGCATATCAATTTCACTAACCCACACTAACATGTACCTATCTCAAGGGAAAAGAACATGCGTATTCATTCCAAAAGACACAATCAAGTCCTACACGGATGCATGCGAGATAAACTAGTAGTATGTGATTCTATGGAAACAGATATGCTCAGCAACTTTAAACAGGATACGCGGGATTTATTGAGCATCACAATTATCACATATGTGAACAATGCACGAGCTTGGTGTATGCATCATACGAGAACATATAAGAGCAACATAGTAACTACCTCATCTAACACAATGATCGTATAATAGGTCAAGCATGGCACGTAATCATATGACGAGATACATTTAGGAAGCATGGGTCCTACATGGTACTAGTGATACATGATGTGATACAAGCATAGTAAAGAGTCATTAAGAGGAGTTCAGTATAATATTTACGAAACATGAGACATCGTCAAAAGTAACAAGAAATACACCATGGGCGATACATTATAATCATACTATGAACGACCCATCATAGAGCACATTCACGATACAATAATCATCACATCATAGAACAAGTACAACACGTGATCATTTGGCGAATCATATTGGAAATCCTAAGCCCTACCAGACACTACTAGCACTTATCAAATATTAACACAATCAAGGTAACTCGACTAAATCCATTCTAACATTCGTGCATCATGCGTATGCGAAATCATGATATAGCGTGGTGTGTGATCATGCGAGGTGTCCAGTCATACGTTCATGCAAGCACGAGAGAATCTCATAGGGTAATAGGGAAATACCACCGAGCGATAACATATAAGCATCCAAGAATTTACCATCACGAAAAGCAAGTCGATCATCGAATTCAGCACCAGTCTAATCAGGATGAGTAAAACACTTTAAGAAGAGGGAAGAATCACACTATCAAGGACCTAGCCCGGGAGAGGATTAGCAATACTGTAGGCAAGATATAAGCTCACACCAGTCACAACCAAGGGTCCTACATGACACTAATAGCTCAACATAACACGCGATACATACATGCAACTAATCATGGCGACACATAAGAAATCACTTCAATCACATTCAAGCAATCTAGAAACATGAGGAAGGTTTTACGATGTATAACATGAGTTTAAGCAACAATAATTAACCCGATGTATACGTAACAAACAAGCATGCTATTGATTCTTGTCACAAAAGGGATAATAGGCATTGACACGTCATCATCCAACATGCTAAGATGATCATCTATCAACATTCATACAAAGAGGAATTGATCACACTATCATGGACCTAATCCAAGGAAAGCAACATTCATATAGACCCATATCACGCCCTTCATGTTTCTAACCAATCAGTAGTACGATCATTACAACAGGTCAATTAGACACGTGAACCAAACATAATCATGACAGAAAGCGAGATACAACACGAGACCTAAACAATGTGACTAGCATGGATACAAAATGTTATAAAATCACGAATTTACATGAAGGATCATCACAACAACATGTACTGGAAATTACGTATCATATAAGGCATGGTGACATCAAGTTGTAGCACGTATCAAATAAGGAACTTGCTTCATCAGGGTATCAAAATTTAACGATCACACTACCATGAACCTAGTAGAGTAAAATCATGCAGATTCATTTCATGCAACTCACACATCTATTCAATCATACGATCAATAGGCCAAGTAAACATGCTTTAACAACATACAATCATGGTAGAACCCAAGACCTAAGCAAGGTACCCAATCATAGATGCAACAACATGAGTAGCTTTTTACCAATGATCATTCGCAGGGTACATGCCAAAGATTACAAAATTATACCATGCAATTCAGAGAGAGTCACAATTACAACCGGACAGGGGTCCCTAAGGGCAACCATTGACTTTTCCCAACCGACTCATCACCCCTCTTTCCCGTGGGACTCCGGTACGAATCTTGTGGTAGGAAAACACTGGTTAATCATCATAAAAATCAAGAAAGACAACCTCATAAACACCTTACTCTCGACTCAAAATGACATCAAGAACTACCTTCCAACACTCACTCAAACCACCTTTATTTCCATACTTGTTTCCGACACAACGTTTTTACCGACCCGATTCCCCGTGGAAGACACTGACATCTGGGAGGGAGACTCGATAGAACATGGTTGAAGAGGTTGTTTCACACAAGCTGGACTTGACCATATAGAAATAATGGTACTCCCGCTATCCCGTTTGCACAGATCAGTCAATACACATTTAATTGTTAGGCATACCAATCAGATATCTAGCATAGCAAGCACTCAACACAGAATTTGTTAGTGACACTCATAATGACCTCCTTGGAGTCTTCCAGACCCATCTGTAAATAACAAGCTAATATTTCGCCTACCCATTTCCAACTACATCCAATAGGGATGGTCTAACGTCTTTCACTACCCACTCGCGTCCCCATTTGGTCGGTCTTCCTCTTTTATTACAAGTCAAGTTCATTACTTAGTCCAATTTAGGTTAGACATCTTAAATTCATTTTGCCCCTTTAAAACACTTTCAAATCATTTGAAATTCATGGGCGGTTTTCCAAAACATACACTCGACCCTTTTGTACCCGAATTGCACAACCTCAGCTCTGATACCATCTTTGTAACGGCCCAGAATTATAATTTCTGGGTTACGTTTCAAGGGATAAAACCCCTTGTTCGGATCTTGCAATCCAGGTACGGGTCGAGGTTTCAACTCATTTTAAGATTTGTAGAAAGAGGGATTTCAAACCCTAAAACCTCGAAGGGCCGTTGGGTACCCTTAACCTGTCCTAAGACTATGTCGCGGAAACCATTTCAAACGGAAGTAAAGCGGAAGTAAAGTACAGATACAAGTTCCACGGCGGAGCCGGGTCAAAACGGAGTCAATAGTATAAATCCAAAACAATATAATCAGAGTCTGGTGAAGTATATAACTCCAGCGCTCACTCTCCGCCGACAAAATGACCCGCGCAATAAGCAAACAGCACCGATAGGATGAACATAAATAATTCCTAAAAAAATTGATTTGGAGCGGGATCAGATCGATGCCCACTTAACTCTGCATCCCAACCATAAGCACACATATACGCTATACCTAATAAAGATGCTCTAATGCAATACGAAATTCAAACACACTAGCATGCTCCTAGTTCTTAGTAATGTGCAGAAATACTGTAAAGGGCCCAAGACAATGCCAAGTGGCATATCCCTCTCCTACCTCCACCCCTTCCGACAGGCGGAGACTGGCCAGCTCGTGAATGCATTCATTCATAATAGGGTGGCACGCATGCCTAACCCGCTCTACAATAAAGCCCGTAGGCATATCATAATATAAGGAAGTACTCGATTGACTCAGGGTACCCGGTGAGGCTGGGCTACCCTATGACCCTAGCAAAGACTCTAGGACTATCACAGATAACGGCCGTTCTGTTTACAAACACATAGAGAAATCGAATGCTCAACGATCAATGCAACCTAGCATGGTACTACATGGCATGCTGATCATGAATGCAACACCTAGTATATCATGCACTTAAAGCAGGGAATAGCTCTATTTAATCTGAGTAAGCTCCGAAGAGACTTACCTGAAGATGCAGAACAACAAGATAATACAAGCAAGGGCCCAATGCAAGTCCAAAGCAATCCAAAAGCAATACACACCTATCATCAAGCCAATTCCATAAGCTACGGGACCGATATTCATACTCACACAAAACCCAAGTTCTCAACATCCTCAAAATCAATCGATTGTAAAGCCATTTTCCAAACATTGCCGATACTATCAATATCAACCAAAATTATTTCATTTCCAATCAAACCCATCGATAAATCTTACCAACAATATTTCCAACTCATAAATCTCAAATTAAGTCAACTAAAAAAAATCAACAATTCCTTTAAAGTCATACTTAGCCAAAGCCTGACATTAAACATTTAAACTTCAAACCAAGTTCTCAAAATAATGATTTATATGTTAAATTTCACATAATATTACATAATAGTTCAAATACCATATTCTTTTAACACTTATATAAAATATTTCTAAAATCCCAACCATATTCATTTAATTAGATCATCCCTTTTTAATTTACCAAAACTCACCCTTATAAAATTCCAAAACCGACCCTCCATATTCATTTAAATGCCAAACCGAGCCCTTATTTCATTTTCCTCAAAACCGAACCCAGTGGTGAAGAATGATCCATTTACTTTGACAAACCAGGCCCAATTTACTTGCTTTTAAATCAACCCAAAAAAAATAGGCCCATTCCCCTTCTAAAATCTGATCCAAGTAAAACCCCAACCCAAACTCTATTTTTTTTAAAACCGGTTCACTGATTAAAAGGTTGAACCGAACCCATTTATTTAAAACAGAAAACCGGACCAAATTGAATCACTGTTCATTGCCTTCTCCATATACTCCCTGCGTTCGAAATTCAGCGACAGGAAGAGGGGCAAGGGAAGCTCGCCGGCGACACCGCACTCCGACCACCAAAACAACACTCATGGAAGCGGAATCGACAAGAAGAAGGAAGGGAAAGGGAGTGCTCACCGAGGTTTCGAAGGTTCGCCGGAAAATGTCGTCGAGGCTCCTTCGGCTCGCCGGAAGCAGAATCGGGGTTGGTCTCAAACAAAAAGAGAGAGGGTTAATGGTGGGGCTTTCACGAATTTCTTTTGATGGAGAAAGAGAGGGAGAAAACCTCACCGATGGGTTCGAATCTGAAACAGGGAAATCGACTCGAGGAAGGGCATCGGCGTCGGTGTTGGCGGCTCCAGGCTGCTTCTGGGCTCGGCTCTTCCTCGTCGGCCTTGGAGAAGGCTCGGGGCTGCGCTCGGGACAGAGGCTGCTGGTGGTACACGGGAGGAGCGCGATGTGGCTTGGGTAGCACTCGGGACGAGCTACTGCTGCCCGGAGAAGGAAGAGGGTGGTGCGGCTGGGCCTCAAGGTGACGAACAACGACGACGGCGAGGGTAGGGAAGATGTGGTGGTGGCAGAAGTGTGCTTAGCTGAGCAAGGAGGTGGAGAGTGAGGGGTTTTGGAGAACTTGTTGTCGACAACCTCAAAGGAAGGGAAAAGGATAAGGGGTGTTTGGATCCTTGGTTGTGTGGGTGTTGAAATGGTCAAACAAATCTGATTTTTGAAAAGGGGAATTTGTTGTTTGTTTTCCATAGGAGGGGGTCAAAGAAGGGAGGGAGTGAAAGAAGAGGTATGAATTTACCCAAATGGGAGAGATGACATGGAATGGATAAGAATGAGAAAAGATGACGGAATTGTGATCCCGAGGAGAAAGACATATTCAATCGTTAAAGTTAAAAATTGGGCCGGAATTCGCTTTAAAAGTTTCAAGTTCGATTTAGTAATTTAAAGACGAGTTCTCCTTAAAATATCCGAATTATTATTATTATTATTATCATTTTCGACTTAAATCCATTTTATATTATTTGTTGAAATTTATTATTTAAAAATCCGGGCCTTTACAAATAAAAGCCGGTTGAATCCTAGGGTTGTGGAAGAACCCTAGATGGGGAGGTAGGCCAAGTTCGTGCCGAACCTCGTTAACAGTTCGTTGCATCCTTAACTTATTTCTTTACCATATTTCCGCACTTCTTTCGTATTGTATAACTCTGTTGTGATTCGGGTTTGCCAGAAGGAAGAATTATATCTAATCTCAAAGGGTTTTGCACGTGCTTCAAAAGTCTTGAGATTATTTGCGAAAATCCGGCATACTCTATTCAACCCCCATTCTAGAGTATCTTTATATTACTTTGTTATACATTATCAAACCTTCAGTTTGGTCTAAAGAAAGTTCTTGTATTGTGTTGTACTTGAGGCTTGAGTTTGATGGTTTACGATAAGTTTTGGTTGAGCTTGTAATTGGTTACTAGGAGCTTAGTTCCCGGATTATGAGCACCGCAAGCCAAAAACATTCTCTACCTGAATTTTATCACCGAGCCCCATTACAACCCTTACAAGAGCTCATGATGATTATTGCTTGTAATGTCACCCATGGTGGAGATATTGATGTCGATTTCAATTTTCATGGAGCCTAGTTGCATTGGATTGAGTTTGAGCGGAATTGAATTAGCCTAAACAGAAGAGCGATGAGTGATACACTTATTATTCCCGGTGAGGTTGGATTGAAATGTGCCTAAGCGTTTGAGTTGCTCAAATACATGTGAGGATGTTGATTATTGTCTTATGCTTCCTACTTGGTTTGGATTGTGTTTTGGCGATGTGAATGCATGAAGTGTGTATTTGTGGGATGTTTGATTGGATTGGTTTTGCTTTCTTGAGGACAAGAAAGGTTCAAGTGTGGGAGAGTTTGATCATGCACATTTAGGTAGTGTTAATATAAGCATTTATATGTGTTTAGGTAGGATAAAATGCATGAGTTTAGAGTAGTTTTCATGTTTTTATTATGTTTCAATTAGAGTCGGAATCTACATATGTCAGCACATACTTATAGGCATTGATGGAGCCAATTGATGACATGGGAATGGCCTAACACCGAACAAGAGGATAAAAAGCAAGAAGAAATCGGAATATTGAGGAGCTAAACCTACAAAGGATTGGAGTTGTCCAAGCTGGCGACGTTGCACTAAAACGAGTCGTATGAAAGCTGTAGTTATCGGATCGGGGCGTACTTATACTTGTTGGAAAGATGATTCGAAGACCTATAACTTTCGTGTTTACGACTTTTCCAAATTCGGCCTTGAAGACAGTGAAATCTGGACGACAATATGACTGCTGAAAGGAACTCGGGTGGAGCAATAATAACTCGGCCGAGTTCTTTGGTGGTGAGCCCGAGTTTGTGCCTAGTGCGAGACAGAGTTGTTACATTGATTCATTAATGAAATGTGTTATTATTATTTTATTATTAATTTCAATTAGTGGGACTTGAAACGGTGGTTTTGTGGAACAACTAGGAGGGCAGTTGTTGTTTTAGTTTGGCAATCGAAGAGAGTTTGGTACGTAGTTTTTTTTTTTTATCTTATTTTTCTAATTTCTCGATTATGAACAATTAATCCTCTTTGCTTGGGGAGATTAATCGAAGCTTCGGGTTTTCTATTTCATTGTGAGATTTCTGTTCTTAATACCCCTATTTGAATATTATGAATTCTTTGCGCTGATTGTTTTGGGTTTTTGTGAATTTTTGTTAGTCTGATCAACTGATGCTTTTTCATGATAATCTGTAGCTAGATATAGGTAATTTCTGGTTGAATTATCTATATTCTTGAGTAGCAAAGTATAAATCTCTGAAACTGGTTGATTTAGGGATTTGTATAAAGAATTTGTTTGCAATTGATGCAATAACTGGTTGTGCGCGTCGATTGTCTTTGTTGATTTCCTTTAAGCTTAATCGATTATTGAATTGAATCTTGATAGTTTCAAGATTGTTTGATAATTAGGGTTTTAAGGGTCTGGTTGTCCTGTTAACTAGATTCGATAAGGAATTTTATTTAGAAGACCTAGTCTTTCTACAACAAAGTATTCAAGGGGAAGTTATTTTTTCGATATCAATGATCAATGAACAAACCTCATTGCTGAGATTGATTGACCTGAGCTATTCTCTCATATTCATCCATTTAATCTGTTTTACTTTATTATTTTTCTTACTTTTGCATTCTTAGTTAGTTTAAACCATCGAAATCCCCCCTCCTTGTTTCTTGTTCTTGTTGACACACTCTGATTTGCATACAAATCGCTGACTCTCTGTGGGATCGACCCGTACTTGCCAAACTACATTAGTTAGGTTAGTCGGATTTATTTGATAGGATTTAAGGCGACTAAAAATCCTCTATCAATCGGTTTTATTCAGAATTGGGCTATAAAGCAAGTGAATTGGTCTAAAAAGCCGGTCCTTACATGTGTTTACCGCAATTTTGGTTTTCACCGGAAGGCACCCCTATATATATATGTGTGTGTATATATATATATATATGTATATATATGTATATATATGTATATATATGTATATATATATATATATATATATATATATATATATATATATATATATATATATATATATATATATATATATATGTATGTATATATATATATATATTAGGTTGTTTTAAGAAATATTATTATTTGGGAAAAGTATTGTATGATGCATTAAACATGAAATTTGGGGAATTTTGAAATGATTTCTTAGTAAATATACTTAATGTTTATGCTAGTTATTTATTGATGACAACTTATTTAAAAAGAGATTTTCCAATTTCGGAAATGTCTTTTAAGGATTGTGTTTGGAAAACCAAAGTGCCGGAAATTGTCTAATGATAACTTTGACTGGATTTGAATTAATAACCTTGAGCTTTCTTAACCGGATATGAGTTGTTGAAATATAATTAATCTTGTGGATATTTCGGATTTAGGGTATTTATATCATGTTTTGGAGACACTTAAACTATCGGTTACTTTTATTTGGGAATTTCTTTCTAAAGGTGTTCTATGCGTTAGATAGTTGAAGAGTAACTTATGACGCCTTTATTGCTTTTATTATTAGGTGTTTGTTGATATTGCTTGGATTATGCTTCTGCCTTACTTTTGTTGTTCGACTTATTCAGGTAAGTTCCTTTATGGGCTTACGCAGATTCGAAAGAGAAATCTCGTGTTTGTGAACATATGACATACTAGGTGTTGCATAAGCATATTAAAAGCATGCCATGTAGTATCATGCTAGGGTTGCACTCATGTGCGAGCATTCAGATACTCTATGTTTTTGAGAATAGAATGGTCGTTATATGTTAATATTAGGGTCTTTGTTAGGGTCATAGGATAGCCCAGCATCATCGGGTTTGTCCTGAGTCGATGTCTCATTATATGTGATGATAGCCCAACACTATCGGGTCTGAGCATAATGAGTATGATGATGATGATATGATGACTTATTTGATGTGCGAAGTGTATATATATATATATATAAATATATGATGATGGATATGCTATAGCATCGAACTAGCCAGTGTTTGCCCTGACAGAAAGGGGGTAGATGTAGGAGAGGGACATGACACTTGGCATTCTTTGGGCGCCTTTACTATCTTTCTGCACTTATATTATATCCTGATAAAGCATGCTTTGAGTGTTAAATTTTCGTACTGCATTAGAGCATCTTTATTATAGGTATAGCGTATGTGTATGCTTGCTTGCGGAACAGAGTTCGTTGAGGGGTCTCGGTCTGACCCCGCTTGCACAAATTATTTTTAGGTATGCTTGCTCTGTGTTTCCATGGCGTGGGAAATCCTCCTGAGCGAATGCGAAGAATCTGTCTAACCCCGCTAATTTGGCGAAAAGATTTCTTGATTTTATGTTTAATTTATTTGTTTTTCACCCAGCCTCGCTGTGGAAAGTTTTACTTTAATTTCGCTTTCGCATTCAAGTTCAAATGAGTTTCCGCGACTTAGTCTATAGGACAGGTTAAGGGTATCCAACAACCATTCGATTGCTTTGGGGTTCAAAATCCCCACTTTAAATACTGATATTTTGAAGTTCGAAACCTCGACCCGTACCTGAATTGCAAGATCCGAATGAAAGTATCCAACATTCGAAACGTAACCCGGATATTTATATCCGGACCGTTAGATCTTGCTTTCCTTCAATTCATTCATTGTGAATGAGTTCCACTGAAATCAGACAATGATCTAATGACGAGAAAGCGTAGTTCCTAGTTTCTATATTTGGGTACCATTGTAGAATCTCGTCTTTAACTAGAGTTCTATCTAGTTTTTCATATATATATATATATATATATATATATATATATGTCTATATTATTAATGTCAGTTTTATTTTTTCTCCGTTTAGATTCATTTCCAATTGTTTGTTAATCTACTAGATTACATTGGTACGTCCTTAAATTCTAGTAGTATGTCAACACTGTTACGGTTCGGAGGAACTCCACCTGATTTCCATTCATGTTTAAATCTTGTTCAAATCCCCTATAATGATGCTAGGGATTGTTAGACTCTGAACATGGTTTGCAACTGCAAATATGCCAGGAAAGCAATAGTCCGAGGAAAGGTTTCTCTAGAACACATATCGACCACAAACATTGTTGTTGATCCTTTGACAAAAGCTATAGCTAGACCTACTTTACAGAGTCACGGTAAGTCAATGGGATTTAGGAAAGGTTTTTAGGGACCTATCATTGCATGTTATTTCAACTATTGAGACATTTTATTTTTTTCCATTAGTTGAATGATGATGATGACATATGTACGACTACCAATATTCTATATATGCATGTCTTGTCACTAAACCAATTGCTTGTTTTCTTACACGAACATACATTTCTTAAGTGCACGTCACTACAGAGGTAACATGTCTTTCTATCTTCATAGGGATTGATCAAAGATGAAACCACCTTGACGTATGTAGTCAAGATGAAGTTTCTCTGGTTCAGAGAGACTGCATGGGTAATCTATCAAGCCTTGATATGACTATTATACCCATGTGTTCATATGTAGCCAAGCCAATTAGTGAAGAGTACACAAGGAAGTTCATGGTTTATGTACCCGTGAGAAGTGGCATGTGAGGGTAGAGTTGACAACTCTTGAAAGAGGACTTGTCACAATATATCGTCATACTAGTATATGCTAGTCGACGAATGAAGTGACAGAATGATCCTTTTTCTTTGTTATTGTGTGAGTCTGTATGAAAAGATGCAGCCCTCAGTCACTATTGACACATGTTACTGATTGTGGTGTCAATGTTGCTATTTTGGTCATGTTATCTATGGACATGAGTGATCATCATCTCATGAAAGTGATGCTATTGCAAAAGGAAAGTGATATAAGTAGTCGTTGACATTAATTGGGATTTTAGGGTGCTAACAATTGATTGATTGTTGTGAATCACCATTATAGTTGAAACAAACTAAAATTGACTTTTGAGGGATCCAATTTGTATGGCAATTATTATGACGTAAGATATGCCAAGGGTGCAACAATACTTGGAACTAACATTTGGTCTCTAACGGGATATATTCTTCATACTTGGAGTATTTTCAGCTTGCACGACCTATACACAAAAAGTATGAAGGATGCACGACCTATACACAGAAAGTATGAAGGATGATAATTAGAGGAGCAATCTTTTGTGTGAGCGGGAGATGCTTTTTTTTTTTGTTTTTTTACAGTGGGCAAACAATGGACGGGTGAACTACAAGAGTATGGCACCACCCTGATCATCCTGGCGGATGATGTTACACAGATCCCTATTGATAGGTGGTGGGATGAAATGTCGTGTGTATCCCCTCGCCAAAGATAAAGATTCCCAAACTAATATACACCAACTAGTAAACTAATATAGCGGATAAGTAAGGGGTCGAACCGACAAAGAGAATACCTTTACTATCTACTCAAATTTCTATCAAAGTAATGAAATTGAAGGTAAATGAGATGATTAAAGTAACCAAATAAAGTAAAAGTAGGAATGGTGATTGATTGATAACAATAGGGATACAGTAGTTTCACCTACAAATTCTCAACAATGGCTGGTTTATTGATCCTTACTTGACCCTCTTTCTAGTTATTTTGATTATTTGGATTAATTCAACTTTGGTTTATATGGATTGACACTCTTCGCAGAGATCACAATCCCTTACATCTGTAAGCAAAAACCCTAACCTTGCAGGATGTAACATACAAATAACACAAATTCCCAATGTTTTAGGCAGAATGGTTGCCCAAACTGTCATTACCCTACACAATCAAGATCATCCTCGCAGAATCACTTGCTTGTGGTTGCTACGAAAGACACAATTACTCTCGCGAAACAATTGAAACCCTAGCACGATGTAATTCTACCAAGGATGCGAATCAAAGTAAAATCAACAACACAAAATCAGCGCATAGGTAATGAATTAATCATTGGAATAACATAGAATTCAAATCTCACAAATCAACCAACCATGTCTACAAATTGTTGGCGAAACTAAAGAGATTTAGTGAGTCATACCAAAGTAGAAAACCTCCATTCTTCTCTCCATAGTTGTCTAATGCATGAATAATGAAAAGAATAGTCTTTAATGGCTCAAAAGCAGCCCTTCAAAACCCTAGGAAAAGATAGATAAAAGTTACCATAAAAATAAACTTAGGGCCGCGTATCGCAACATCCGGATCTGAGAGGACGGCGGGCATCGTGGAAAGGGCGGCGGGCGCTGTCCATACAGCTTGACAGCATCGACAAACTGAACTTATAACGCACTTTCCAGAGTCATCGTTCGTCCGATTGACGCATATGAATATGCGATGGAAAGCTCTTTGGAAGCATTACACTTCTCATGAAGACCTCAGAAGCCAAATCCAGCTTATCAGAACCTCAAGTATGGAATTTCTCCATGTTCCCCATTTCCGCTCTTGTTCCTTAGCTCTTCTTTTGCCAATTCGCTCCAAATTTTCTCCACCTTTCAAGTCCGAATCATAAGACCTACAAATAAACACTAAAAAACGTAGATTCGTAACTTCGAATACCAAATGATCAAGAATATGAATAAGCTTATTAAACACGCAATATGACTACTTAATACACCTAAGACCTACCTCTAATGCAAATCTAAAATATGCATTATCAAACTCCCTCTCACTTAAGCTCTTGCTTGTCCTCAAGCAAAATAATAAAAAGAAACCTATATCTGTGAGTTCATCATTCATGCAATAGCCTTAACGAAAAGCAACATCAATTGAAATGAACAAATGATCAAGCGAATAAACATCATAACATGTATTTAGTGATCAAATCATAGAAGTAGAAATCATCCAACCTCACAAGGAATATGTGTTTCACTCATGCTCTCATGTGTTTAGTCAATGAAGTCCAACTCTCAACTCAATCGAAAATGCACTAAGCTAATAGACATTGACAACAATATAATCAAATCTCCACCGAAATGCCATTACTTGCGAAAAACAATAAAATAGACAATTTGGCTCTAGAATTTCACTCTTTTTTTCGTTTTTTTTTCTTGTTTTTTTCTCTTCCTTTTTCTTGCTTTGCTTTCTTCCGACTTTGGTGTATTCCTTAGGTGAGTCACAAACATGGTTGTCATGAATGACACCGGTCTATCAACACCTCAACTTACTTGAATAAAGTCTACTTGAACATCTTTTGTCGCGAGTTGCAAACACGAGTGTCGATCATGAATGGACCCGGTTACTCAATGATCAAGATTCCTTCCTTAGTGGGTAGCTTTTGACACATTTTTGCGCAAATCATACCCATGGGTGTCATGCGTAGATGCGATTACTAAGTATCTCAACCATTGCCACTTTATTTCACACTAGACACTCAATAAGCAACTAAAGCCAAATATTAACATAAAAGCATAAAATTTCACAAGCAACAAACATGTGAGTTGGTCTTGACAATAGATAATGAAGTCAATATCAAGAGGTAGAAACACATGGAGAGTAAATCACACATCAAAACAAAAGGAATTATAAATGATTCCAACAAGGCTAAATAAAAAATAATCTCACAAGGGTCATGTTTTGTAGGATTTCAATCATACTAAAGCTTAATCATACATGCTCAATTACATCACCAATCATGATCCATGAAAAAAAACATTTTAAGACAATAAGGCTAAGCACTTCAAACTTATCGTACGATTTACATGTTCATGCCAAGAGAAATTTCAGAGTTTCGCTAACTAAGGTGGGTATTTTGATAACAACATATATGCAATGCATGATTTTTTTTTTATTCTTGACATTTTTCATCATTTTTTTTCTTTTTCTAATGCAATAAAATAGCGGAAAATTAAACGTGAGACTGAATTTAAACATGACCTAACACATTATCCCCTCCCCCACACTTAAATCGTTCATTGTATTCAATGAAAATACAATAAAGACAACAATATTTAATAGAAAATCACAAATGAGGGAAAAGGAAAACCTACTTGATCAATGCAGCGGTGATTTCAATCGTCGGGCAAACAAGCTTTGGAGTACTTAGGATGGCGGCGGACGCCATGGGTTAGGCGGCGGGCGCCGCTTGTGCAGAACCATGAATCTGAGATACTTTCCTGCATTAGTTAGTCCACGACTCCTCCAAAAACACATAGCTATATGGGACTCCATCATTTTATTTAATTTGAAAGACTAAATACCTAACTAGAATTTGCAAAACATGAAAACTAAAGAACTTACCTTGGGTTGCCTTCCAAGAAGCGTCTTTGTTTTATGTCTTTGGCTCGACACAATAAGCTTCTAGGCATCCTTAGTTGGGTCCTCTAGGCGCATCTCTTCCAAGACTTGCCTAGAAACAATCTCGTGGTACTTCTTGAGGCGATGGCCATTTACCTTGAATATTATATCCTCCTTGTCATTGCGAACATCCACAGCTCCATGAGGGTAGACCTGGACCCTTGTGTATGGTCCTGTCCAACGTGAGCGTAGCTTTCTTGGAAAGAGTGTAAGGCGTGATGTATACAATAAGACCTTATCCCCTAGATGGAACTCTTTTCGCATGACGTGCTTATCATGCAAAGCCTTAATTTTGTCCTTGGAGATCATGGCATTCTCATAAGCATCCAAACGGATCTCTTCCAACTCCTGAAGTTGAAGCTTCCTCAATTCTCCTGCTTTAACGGCACCCATGTTGGCCTGTTTGATTGCCCAATATGCTTTATGCTCAAGATCAACTGGCAAATGACAAGGCTTTCCATAAATCAAGCAAAACAGAGACATCACAATAGGTGTCTTATAAGCAGTAAGGTAAGCCAACAGAGCATCCTCCAGTATGAGACTCCAGTCCTTCCGATTCGGTGCAACAGTCTTCTCCAAAATCCTCTTCACTTCCCTGTTGGACAATTCTGCATGTCCATTGGTTTGAGGATGATACGTGGTAGAGACCTTATAAGTCATGTTATACTTCCTTAAAAGAGCGCTATCAATCTTGTTGCAGAAATGAGTTCCCTTGTCCCTAATAACAGCTCTAGGCATCCCAAATCTAGAAAACAAACTCTTCAAGAAACTAGCAACTCTGCGAGCATCGTCAGTCTTTGTCGCCTTCGCCTTAACCCACTTAGACACATAATCAACCGCAAGCAAGATGTAGACATTCCCAAATGAACTAGGAAAGGGTCCCATGAAATCAATACCCTAGACATCAAAGATCTCACATACCATGATCGAAGATAATGACATCTTATTTCTTCCTGAGATATTTCCTGTCCGCGGACATCTATCACAAGTTCTGCAGAAAGCATGAGCATCGCGAAAGATATGCGGCCACCAAAATCCCGCTTCTAGGACTTTCCTAGCCGTTCTCTGTGGTTCAAAATGTCCACCGCTTGGATATGAATGATAGAATCTCAAAACAGAAGTTACCTCATTATTCGAAAGACATCGACGAACAATTCTATCAACGTAGTGCTTCCACAGAAAAGGATCATCCCAAACATAGTAGCGAGCATCGTGCCGAATTTTGTCCTTCTTAGCTTTCGAACAATTGGAAGGGATGATTCCAGCCACCAAGTAATTAACAATATCAACAAACCAAGGCTACTTATTTAGAATACCCATAAGCGAAGCAGGCATCTCCTCCTCATCATCATCAAAGAAATCGAACCTCAAAACATCGTCAGGGCGGTGGGCATCGTGGAAAAGGCGACGGGGGCCGTCTATGCAGTAGTGACAGGTAGAAATTCGCATCAATCCTTCATCAGGGAACTCTCATAGCCTCTTTGGTTGTTCTCCCCAACCATCAATTCTGTAAATTCTGATCAGGTGGTCAGCTACCAAATTCTTTGCTCCCTTCTTATATCTAATTTCCAAATTGAATTCCGTTAGAAGTTTATCACAAGAAGGATTCAATGGATCAATTTTATAACAAGGGGACTAATTCCCTGAATTTGTATCCATAGCCACAGACAAGTCATACAGGTTGTTAGGCAAAGAATAATCAAGAGAGAACTCCCCCAAAGGGGATTCCAAAACAACTTGTATCTGGTCAGAACGATCAATACTCATGATATCCTTATTGCAAATATCAACAACATCAACAAGATTCAGAGAACATGCAACAGATTTAGCATTAGGGATCAAATATTAAAGCTTTTTTCCATCAACTTCCACAGTGAAAGACCCAACAAAACAATCAATTTTTGCTTTAGGAGTTCGCAAGAAAGGCCTACCTAGTATGATGGTTGTCTCAGTTATACCAATGCCCATATCAATCATATCAAAATCAGAAGAGAAAATCAAATCATCAACCATAATCAACATATCTTCAACTACCCCCTTAGGGTGAATTTGAGAGCGATCAACAAGCTGTGTAACAACCCTAGTTTCATTCAGAGGCCCCCAGTCCCAATTGATCACATAACTTGTACGATATCACATTAATAGATGCACCAAGATCAACCATGCCAGTTTCAAATTTAACTTCACCAATCGTGCAAGGAAGACTAAACATACTTGGGTCTCCGCACTTTTCTGGCAATCGCTTTTGAAAAACTAATGAAATATTCTCTTGTAGTTCCTTTCCTTCCCTTTCCTTCTCTCATTGTGATCTTTTGGTTGTGCATACTTCTCGAAGGAATTTTGCATCGCGAGGAACAGATTCAACAAGATTAAGGAGATGAAGGTTTACCTGACACTTAGTGAAAGTGTCGAATACCTCATCCTCATTTTCTCACTTACGATCAAGTTTTAAGGCACGAGCAAAGGGTGGTGCAGGTCTTGGAACCTTAGAACACCACTCCTTGGATGATTTCCTTGGGGATTCAACAACGTCAAAAATGAGTTCCCTCATTGGTGGGGGCGGCGGGCGCCGTTATCACAGTGAGTCTCCGTCTCGTTTTTCTCTTATTCTCCCACATCAATCACCTCCTTAGGTCTCTCTCTTCAATATTCCTAGTGGGCACATTCACTTGATTACCTCCTATAAGGATCGCGGTGCTCACATTCTCGTTCAGATTCACTACCACTTGTGATGACAACTTCCCCGAATCTTTTGCTTTCAATTCTCCAATCTCCTTAGCAATTTGACTCAAAATCCTCTCTTCAACACTCATCTTGTTCAACAACAATCTCAATGTTTCATCTCTGGGTGAATTTTCTTGAGAGGAATCTCGAGGTAGTTTAGAGATAGAGCTCCCTATAGCATTGACCTCTTCAATTCCATCATTTCTATCTCTGAGTGGTGGTTGGAACTAAGATATCTGAGTAGCCATGTTCTTTACAATCTTTGTCAACTTAATAACTTCTTCCTTGAATCCCCTTTCAGAGTTATCTAGACTTTGAATTTCCTCGATTCCTTGAGATTTTTTATATTGATGGGAAGCATTGGCTAACCCATCAAATATTTGCATAACCTCTTCAGGTGTCTTGTCTAGAATATCCCCTCCACTAGTAGCATTGACGAGGGTGCGCTCATAATCAATTAGCCCTTCATAAAGATAGAGAATCAAATCCTACTCTAGTATAAATAGCAATAAAAGAGTGATTAGTAACAAAAGTGCGATCCACCGAAGTGAATCACACTATAGATAACAATAAAAGTAAACAAAGAAAATAAAGTAATTCTCCCCGGCAACGGCGCCATATTAACTTTGGTGGAATGAAATGTGGTGTGTTTCACCTCGCCAAAGATAAAGATTCCCAAACTAATACACCAACTAGTGAACTAGTATACCGGATAAGTAAGGGGTCGAACCCACAGAGAAAATACCTTTCCTGTTTAAACATATTGCCATCAAAGTAATGAAATTAAAGGTAACTGAGATGATTAAAGTAACAAAATAAAGTAGAAGGAGGAATGGTGATTGATTTATAACAATAGGGATGAAACAGTTTCACCTACAAATTCTCAACAATGGTTGGCTTATTGATCATTGACCCTCTTTCTAGTCATTTTGATTATTTGGATTAATCTAACTTTGGTTTATATGGATTGACACTCTTTGGAGGGATGGCAATCCCTTACATCTATAGGTAAAAGCCTAACCTTGCAGGATTTAACATACAAATAGCGCAAATTCCCAAAGTTCTAGGTAGAATGGTCGCCCAAAGTATCATTACCCTACACAATCAATATCATCCTTGCGGAATCACTTGCTTGTGGTTTCTACAAAAGGCATAATTACTCTAGTGAAACAATTGAAACCCTAGCACGATGCAATTCTATGAAGAATGCAAATCAAAATAGAATCAACAAGACAAAATCAGCGCAAGGGTAATGAATTAATCATTTGAATAACATAGAATTCAAATCTCACAAATGAACCAACCATGTCTCTGAATTGTAGGAAAAACTAAAGAGATTTAGTGAGGCATACCGAAGTAGAAAACCTCAATTATTCTCTACATAATTGTCTAATGCATGAATACTAAAAAGAATAGTACGTCTTTAAAGGATCAAAACCGGCCCTTCAAAACCCTAGGAAAAGATAGATAAAAGTTCCCATAAAAATAAACTCCGGCCGCGTATCGCAAAATCCAGATCTGAGCGGACGACGGTTGTTGTGAACCTAATTTGCCATGTTTTACATCTACTTTTATATCGATTTCTATATACATTTCATACATTTGGGTTAGAATAATACATAATTTGTGTAGTTTATGTTTATTTGCAATATATGGAGGTCTACACAAGTTTTTGTTATATTTCGCCGAAATCGTACGCACTTTGGAGCTTAAAGGAAAGTCATGAAGAAGCTAAGGATGGTCATATGCATCAATCCGACGCATTCATCATTCATCATTTCGAATCAAGTTCTGGTGTCTTCATGGGAGTTGTAGCCCTCGCAAAGATCTTTCCAACGCATGGTCATATGCGTCAATCCGACGAACGAGGACTCGGGAAAGTGCGTTTTAAGAACAGAGAAGAAACCTGAGAGCTGTCACATTTGCTCGACATCGACCAAATTGGTCGAAGTCGACCAAGCCCAAATCGAGCTGGAGTCCCAGAAACAGACAAGGAAGCTGGAGCTAAGAGATTCAAGTCAATATCGAGTAACTCAACTCAATATCGAGTACACATCAAGTCGATTTTCACTTCTTGGAGCAGAGATCAAGTCAAGAAGCTGAAGACGGAGAAGACATTGGTCAATATTGAGGAAGCTACTCGATATCGAGTTGATCCCAGAAGCCGAAATCGAGTAGTCCGGGTCTTGTTAAGTTTCTATCCCGAATCCAATGGAGATATTTTCGAGAGCAAATTTCATCAAATTCTATCAAGTGCTATCAAGAGGAAGAGATATTTACCTACTTTACATATAATTCCTTTTTAGATTTATTTATTTATTTCCATGTTTTAATCTTTAGATAAAAGATAGATAGATATAGATTTAGATATAGTTTTCTTTCCTAATTAGAGAGGGAATGAAGGCTATAAATAAAGCCTTAGGGGCTGTATTTTATTCATTCAATTCTAGAGAAGGAAAAGAGGTAGTAAGTAGAGAGAGAGAGAGAGAGAGAGAGAGAGAGAGAGAGAGAGCTTGTGGCGAGAGCAAGGTGGAATGGCGAGAGCGGATTTGGCTTGTTCGGTTGTAAGCTTTCTTTAGTTTAAGTTAATGCAAAGTTATTTCCTTTTATTATTGATGTCTTTATTCATGATGAAGAGCGAGTAATCCACCAACTTCTAGGGTCGGGGTAAGCCCGACGGTAGTCATGTGAGGTGATGCGGTAAAGATACAAGCTTTTTATGCAATTCGTGTTCTATCTCTATGAGCATGATTCTTTTGTGAAAGTTGAAGGTGATACTTGTTTGTGTTATTGAAGCAAAATTGATCTGAATACAACTTGGGTTAATTATGTGAAAAAGGGTTAGTAACAATTAGGGTTTATGCGAAAGCCTCTATATTCCTATTTGTTAAAAACGAAAGTTATTTGATGAAAAGCATGATCTTTTATGCCTTTATGTGTTATTTTACATGGTTATCGTTGTGTGTTGAATTCCCGATCTTGAAAGTCTTTTATTTCATTGATTTATTTCCTAAAATTTCGGTTTTAAAGTTACTGTCTTTTCGAAATCTAGTTCTGCAAAGTCGACATTGTTTGTCGACATCGAGTTATTTGGTCGAAATCGACCAAGTTCTGCCTGTGTGTTCTGTCTCTGTTTTACTCGATTTTCACTTGTTGTTGGTCGATTTTCGTACTCGATATCGAGTAAAAGTGGTCGATATCGACCAGTCTTCTCTGCTTTGCTTTCTTTTCTGCTTTTCTCTGTTATTTCTGTCTTTTTGTGAGATTTGCTGCTACCTAAGATCCGTTGACACGCTTCCTCGAAGATCGATCCTGACTTCCCACTGCTGCATCAGGAGGAGGTCTTGTAATCATTTGCGTGGGCATAATCCGGTTTGATTTATATTTCTATATTTTAAACTCGATTTCCTCCTACAAAACACATTGGTGCCGTTGCCGGGGAAGCAATCATTCGCGCCTTAGGTAGTTAGATCTTACTTTTTCTTTAAGTTTTGATTTTGCAGTGTATGCGCCATTCTGGTTAATAGCCCGAGTTTGACGCTTTCGACGATCAGGAACGCCTTATACACGTCCACGCTAAATTAAAAAGAGCCATGACAGCCGCAGAAACACAAGAACAGCTGATACAAAGGCTTCGAGCTGAGTTAGAAGCCAAGGATACTGCTCTTACCGCTGAGAGAGCACGCACTACGCAGGAAGATTACATGCACCCGACTCTTGTCGTGCATGAATCGGCCATTCTAATCCCTTAAAATAATTTTGAAATTCGCACTCCTTTCCTGATTGAGATTAAAAATAATGCCTTCTATGGAAGATTTAATGAATGTCCTCTTGAACATATTACCAATTTCTCTGACATGTGCCATACTCTTGCTGAAGGTACTACTCTGGAATATGTCAAGATGAAAGTTTTTCGATGGTCTTTGGCCGGTCCAGCATTGAAGTGGCTTGAAGGTCTCCCTCCACGATCCCTCACGACATGGGCTGAAGTAAGGCAGGAATTTCTGAACAAATTCTTTTCTCCTGCCAGGACAGCCCTCCTTCGCTAGAAGATATAAGGATGGGAATGATATAAGGATCTACTGCGATCCTGCTTTACACATGGACATCCACCATATGTCGTTCAGGAGATCTTCTTCAATTCTCTTGATCTGGCCGCTAAGGATAGGATCAACCAGTATACTCATTATGAGTATCTGACAATGCCACCAGCTGACGCATGGGCTACCCTCGACAATCTTACCAACTACGACAATAAGTA
Source organism: Persicaria tinctoria (assembly GCA_037127255.1). Taxonomy (NCBI): domain Eukaryota; kingdom Viridiplantae; phylum Streptophyta; class Magnoliopsida; order Caryophyllales; family Polygonaceae; genus Persicaria; species Persicaria tinctoria. The sequence continues at coordinate 60,825,305 of JBANSL010000003.1, read as the reverse complement.
TGTGACTCCGACAAACTATGATGAGAATTCCTACGCCCGGCCAGCCCCATCCATGCCCCTCTATGAGCCTTCTAAGGAGATTGACCCAGATGTCAAGGAGCAATACTACAGAGATCAGAATCGCAAGCTCCTCAAGCAATTCAAGTATCTTTATGTCAACCAGGCTTGCATCGAATGCGGATCACAGCGGCACACCACTACTGAGTGCCCACACACAGAGCAAGTCAGGATGGCAGAAACCCACGAAGATGTAGCTTACGTAAGGGGTCACAATCGCTATATGGGGGACCAAAGGTTTCAACAACAACAATGGAACCAAGGTGCCCCTAGGAATCCCCCACGATACCGAGCTCCAGGACATCCGAAAAGGGACCAGAAGAAGGATGACCTACATACCATCCTTGAGGAAATGCGGAGGAACCATTCAGACACCAAGCAGTCCTTCAATTCCGTCTACACTCAGATACATGGTGTCAACGCTAGGCTTGGAGAAATCGATATCTGGAGGAAATCAATGGACACACAGATTAGCCAGCTAGCAGAAGGCGTCTCCAGATAGTCAGGTACGCTCCCTAGATCTTCTGAGCCCAATCCTAAGGGCAAATCTGCGGGGCAAGTAGCAGCAATGAATCTAAGGAGTGGGCGATCGATGCAAACAACCGATCAGAACACAAAGGAGAAGAACGCAGCAGACCACTTGACATCAAGCAGACCAGTCGACATCGACCAAAACTTACTCAACATCGACCAGTCCGTCCTCGACGTCGACCAGAACTTTGCGCCCAACCAGAAGTCGACTACAGTACTCGACGTCGACCAGCCTTCAGCACCTCCGACGAAGAAAAAGCTGACTTTCCCAACAAAATCTCCAAAGGATCCAACAGAGAAGAAATTCTAGCGCTTCATCAAGATGCTTCAGAGGCTGAATGTCACCATACCATTCACAGAAGCTCTTAATGAAATGCCATCATATGTCAAGCGATCAATGGCTGAGATCACATAGAAGTGCAGCCAAATGGACATACTTGAGAAAAGGCCAGATTCAGGTAAGTTTGCGATAACAATTGGATTTGGTCAATATAAATTAAATGCATTTTGTGGCACTAGTACCTTTTCGAGGACGGTAATTGATTGTAGGGTTATATGAGAATGAATCTAATATGTTGAGAGTTTTGATTTCTTCCCCTGTATGACGATTAAAAGTATTGCTTGAGGACAAGCAAGTTTAAGTAAGAGGTGTTTGTTGTGAGCCTAATTCGCCATGTTTTACATCTACTTTTATATCGATTTCTGTATACATTTCATACATTTGGGTTAGAATAATAAATAATTTGTGAAGTTTATGTTTATTTGCAATATATGGAGGTCTACACAAGTTTTTGTTATATTTCGCAGAAACCAAAGGCACTTTGGAGCTTAAAGGAAAGTCATGAAGAAGCTAAGGATGGTGCAGCTGGAGAAAACGCCGTTTTTCACCATTCATCATTTCGAATCAAGTTCTGGTGTCTTCATGAGAGTTGTAGCTCTCGCAAAGATCTTTCCAACGCATGGTCATATGCGTCAATCCGACGAACGAGGACTAATGAAAGTGCGTTTCAAGAACAGAGCAGAAAGTTGAGAGCTGTCACATTTGCTCGACATCGATCAAATTGGTCGAAGTCGACCAAGCCCAAATCGAGTTGGAGTCCCAGAAATCGACAAGGAAGCTGGAGCTAAGAGATTCAAGTCGATATCGAGTAAACATCAAGTCGATTTTCACTTCTTGGAGCCGAGATCAAGACAAGAAGCTGTAGACGGAGAAGACATTGGTCGATATCGAGGAAGCTACTCGATATCGAGTTGATCCCAGAAGCCGAAATCGAGTAGTCCGGGTCTTGTTAAGTTTCTATCCCGAATCCAATGGAGATATTTTCGAGAGCAAATTCCATCAAATTCTATCAAGTGCTATCAAGAGGAAGAGATATTTACCTACTTTACATATAATTCGTTTTTAGATTTATTTATTTATTTCCATGTTTTAATCTTTAGATAAAAGATAGATAGATATAGATTTAGATATAGTTTTCTTTCCTAATTAGAGAGGGAATGAAGACTATAAATAAAGTCTTAGGGGCTGGATTTTATTCATTCAATTCTAGAGAGGGATAAGAGGTAGTAAGTAGAGAGAGAGAGAGAGGGCTTGTCGCGAGAGCAAGGTGGAAAGGCGAGAGCGGATTTGACTTGTTCGGTTCTAAGCTTTCTTTAGTTTAATTTAATGCAAAGTTATTTCCTTTTATTATTGATGTCTTTATTCATGATGAAGAGCGAGTAGTCCACCCACTTCTAGGGTCGGGGTGAGCCCGACGGTAGTCATGTGAGGTGATGCGGTAAAGATACAAGCTTTTTATGCAATTCGTCTTTTATCCCTATGAGCATGATTCTTTTGTGAAAGTTGAAGGTGATCCTTGTTTGTGTTATTGAAGTGAAAGTGATCTTAATACAACTTGGGTTAATTATGTGAAAAAGGGTTAGTAACAATTAGAGTTTATGCGAAAGCCTCTATATTCCTATTTGTTAATAACGAAAGTTATTTGTTGAAAATCATGATCTTTTATGCCTTTATGTGTTATTTTACATGGTTATCGTTGCCGTGTTGAATCCCCGATCTTGGAAGTCTTTTATTTCATTGATTTATTTCCTAAAATTTCGGTTTTAAAGTTACTGTCTTGTCGAAATCGAGTTCTGCAAAGTCGACATTGTTTTTCGACATCGAGTTATTTTGTCGAAATCGACCAAGTTCTGCCTGTGTGTTCTGTCTCTTTTTTACTCGATTTTGACTTGATGTTGGTCGATTTTCGTACTCGATATCGAGTAACAGTGGTCGATAGAGACTAGTTTTTTGTGCTTTGCTTTCTTTTTTGCTTTTTTCATTTATTTCTGTCTGTTTGTGAGATTTGCTGCTACCTAAGATTCGCTGACATGCTTTCTCGAAGATCGATCCTGACTTCCCACTTTTGCTTCAGGAGGAGGTCTTGTAATCATTTGCGTGGGAATAATCCGGTTTGATCTATATTTCTATATTTTAAACTCTATTTCCTCCTACAAAAGCGGGTCGGACGACATGGAAAGGGCGGCGGGCGCCGTTCGCACAACTTGACATCATCGATAGACTGAACTTGTAACGCACTTTCCGGAGTCATCGTTCGTCTGGTTGATGCATATGAATATGCGTTGGAATTAAAGCTCTTTTCAAGCACTACACTTCTAATGAAGACCTCAGAAGCCAAATTCAACTTCTCAGAACCTCAAATATGGGATTTCTCCATGTTCTACATTTCCGCTCTTGTTCCTTAGCTCTTCTTTTGTCCATTTGCTCCAAGTTATCTCCACCTTTCAAGTCCGAATCCTAAGAACTATAAATAAACACTAAAAACCGTAGATTCCGGACTTCGAATTCCAAATGATCAAGAATATGAATAAGCTTACACGCAATATGACTACTTTATGCACCTAAGACCTACCTATAATATCTATCTAAAATATGCATTATCAATATGGAGAGTCGACATATTATAGTCACAAGTATTCCTAGCTATGTAATTAGCCACTCTATTTGCCTATGTGAAGCAATGTCTGAATTCGATGTGGTCAAAACTTCTTCAGTCGATCGATCATCTCTAGATAGCGCGATATTTCCCACTTGATTTTGGTCCTATAATTAATAGCTTGAACTACTTTCAAGCAGTCCCTTTTGTTGATAACATTCTGCAAGCCTTTTTTTGCGGCTAACTGTACATTTGCACAAAAAGCATAAGCTTCTATTTGGAAAGAAGTGGTGATACAAGTTTTTTGTTTTGAGAGCCCCACTTGGCAGAAGCTAGTGGGTTTTACCGAGACATCCATATTAATTTTGTAGATATCCCTAGGTGGTTTACACCATTTGGAATTTTGCCTCATCTTCCTTGCGCGTTCCTTCTTATTTTTGTCATTTACTGTTGCATGGTTCCATTCTCTAATGTTACTAATAATTTTCTCAGTAATGGGAGCTATTGGCTCTATTTTTTTCTTATTAAATATTAGACTACTTCTGGTTTCCTAAATAGTTTGCCAATAAAACACAACTCTTAAAATTGGGAGTGTGAGTGGGAGATGTTAATATCATTACGTATAATATTATTCCACCCAAAAGATAAGTGTTCTTTAACCTTATCCCGTGAACATATCTTCTTGTTTAATTAAGTTTAATTTACCAAAGGGATAATCGTTATCAGTTAAGGATATTAGATTAATTCTTTTTTTTTTTTAAATGATTAATCCTCTCTATGTGAGATACCAAACAGAAAAGAGCACAATACACGTACAATTCCAAAGAACTCAATTCTCTGGCATTGCTCCTCTTGCTCCTCCGATCTTTCATAGTGATATAGGTTGTGAATAGTGTGTCGATCAGTGGTTAATTCCTCTATTCTTGCACATTGTGATCAAATTTCAAGGCGTAGAAGATCCAAAACACCTGCTACTTTGATCTCAGAAGCCAAGGTATGTCAATTTAGTCCTGAATTCTTACATCCTTGCATCATTTCCCTTTACCAATTTGGCTAAAAAATGTGTAAGTCGAGACTTCTATTTGGATTCTAACATTGGTTTTGATTTCTCATATTTGGAGTTGGAGTTAAGAGAAGATAGTGGTTTCCTCGATTATTCAAGCAGTTCATTGATTGGTTGAGTATTAAAAATTCAAAAGTCGTTGTTCCAGAACAAGAAGAGAAGGGGACGAAAGGGGAAAGAGAAAAGTAAGTCCTAGATACTCCCTCCGTTCGAGAATATATGGTTTTTTGGGTTTTGAAACTTTTTCGAAAGTAAATAGGTTTTTAGATGTATAGATAATTATTACCCCTAAAATATTAACTTTTTTATTTGTTAAAATGAAAGAAAACTTTTCAACTTCCAATCTATATATGGATAACCAAAGGCCATGTATTAATGGACGAATATGGATAACCAAATGTCATGTATTATTGGACGGAGAGAGTATATAATTTCATATTCAAATAAAATGGAGTAGAAATAATAGAAGGCCGGGTAGCTCATTTGCATTTGTAGATCTCAAAATGAGAACTGACCGGACTTGGAAATTAGCACGACGATAACAAAACGCAATCCAATATCCAAAAAGAAACTTACAATTGAAATGAAACAGAAATCACACAATTCAAATGAAAAGGAAACAAAAGAAATAACGAAATTAAGCATTGTAGTTGTTGCATCGCTCGATAGATGTGCAGGAGAGACATGCATCTATTGACATAGGAGGTAGGTTTATGCATGTACGAGGATCCACGCACCCATCAATTAAAGGTCTTGAAAGAAGTACTCCTTGAACTTGTGAGCATGATCAACCTGCAAGCAAAGAGCAACAACTGCGGAGCCTTGTTCACGGCCAGCCCGAAGGCACGCCATCCCGTCCATCGGGGGCGGGGTGCTTGCCATGTGTGCCTCGCCTCCCCACCCGAAATCCAACTTCTTGAACGACAAATTCATCCAACTCGTCATCATAATATCTGGGTTCACAAAATCGCCATCTGCGGTCATTAGGCCTCGCCACTCTCCGATGTCCTTCAAGCCCTTTAGGTAGTCCACGTTCGCCCAAACCAACTCCTCCGTCACCTTCTCGATTGTTTGTCTTATCTTGCTGCATGCGTACCCTAGTGGCTTTGAGTTGAGATCCCCGGACTCACTCGTTGCGGCCACCACGATCACCGCATTGCCATTGAATGCTGGTGGGAGTGGCGGAGTTATGCGCTTGCGAACGTCGATGGCCACGGCCACCGCATTTAGCCTATCGCCGTCGTACCCCTTTGCTTTGCTTGCACACCTGTATGCGTTAAAAGGAACGTCAAAGATAAAAAAAGAAAAGAAAAACAATCAATCTGAAGACTTTAAATTGACCTTACTTTCAAGTATAAAATGTACATTCCTTGCAATAACATTGAATTGATCGATATTGCAAATTTTATTTTGCGATGAGTTTAACACTTAATTTATAATTTAAATATAAATACAAAAATTCAACAAGGCAAAATTATGAAAACAAAATAGGCAAGCTACAAAGTATGAGAAATTGGGTTCGTTATTGTTGAGATGTGAACATCAATTAAAAAAAAAATATTTCAATATGCATTAAGTCGATGAATCATTGTCATTATTGCTAATTGGTAGAATTATTTTATAATTCGGATATTATTTTGTATATAAGCCCAAAAGATAAAGGCCTAATTTATGTAATTAGGTAAGTAATTCTTATTCGCTAAGAATTAACTAATATTAAGATAAATAATATATATTCGTTATATATTAATTTATCTAATAAATAAAGAGATATATAGGAGAGACTCCTTTCTCCTAATCTCTAACCCTAGAGAGTCTGTTCGTCAGACGTTCTTCTCACGTAGAGAAATTCACAAAGAACTCTCCTCCGTGGAGAGAGTCTCCTTCCTCTCCAATTCTCTCCCATGGTGTGTATGGTGGGTAGGCTGTGAATCGTAGGTTCTCCACTGCTCCTGAATCTTTAACGAGATTTAGGGCTATGGAGATCTACCCGGTGATCAAATTGGAAGGCAAGACGATCTAGATTACGCTTCCGCTATTTGAGGTAATCCGTATATCCATCAAATTCTAACACTAATTAATTTTTAAATAAAACCTCATTTTCTTATTAGATTAGACTATTAACGCAATACGCGTTGCAATATTAAAATTAATTAAATAATTACAAAGATCACAACTTAGTCAAAATGAGAGTTGCAATATTAAAATTAAAATTGTCTGCAAATTCTAGTTTATACTCTTGTATATTACTCAAAACAAGAGTTTCTATATTAAAATCAAAATACTCCCACAAGTTCTTTATACTGATTTGTATATTTGTTTCACCGGTTATTTAACGCGCCATACGAGTCAACACCTAATCAACATACTTACATACCATTATTTTGAATGTTAAAAAAATCCATTTGCTGTTATTGGCACTTACGTTACGTCCAACGACAAAATAAGTTGTGAGCATTTTTTTATATAGAACAGTTATAAAATAGAAAAATTTTCAATATTTAGAAGAAAGAAAAACATCCGATTTTTATGATTTCTGTATAATTTTTCAAAATAGAGAAATATGAAGAGGAATTATTTTTTTTACGTAAATTTAGAGCTAGGAAGAAATTGAAAGGTAAAATAAAATACATAGATAAAAAGTGTGTTATCCGTATCCAATTAAGTTATTTATACCTCCAAGTGTGGGCAGTCAAGGCTTCAAAACTACTGTAGGGATGACCGTTGACAGCGGTTTCATTAGCAGTTTGTTTGAGCTTGTCGATTTGGGATTTCGACAACACCAATTTCAGAGCGGTGGTCTGGATGAAGGCCGGCATCGCCGGAGGAGGAGGTGGTGGCCCGTCGGCTGCCATTTCCGACGGTGGTGGTGGCAGTGGACTCATTTGTGGTAGACGAGGAAGAGGGGATTCCTCCTGCCTTTTAATCACCCAGTCTGACCTTGGTGGCTCTCCCGCTCTTAGTAGGGATCGGTCGTAAAGTGGGGCCAACCCTAGCGTCTCACCCCGAGCTAACCTATATGTTCAATTTTATGATCAATTGAACGACCGATCATATATAGATTTTAGAAATATATATATACAAGTAATGATCGATGAATAATTAAATTACCTGGTCCATTCGGTATAGAAGTGACCGGCGCTAAGGCCATCAAGGACGGCGTGGCACGCAGTGATGCAGAGGGCAACACCTCCGCAACGGAAGTGGGTAAGCTTCACCATCACAAGCGGCAACTCCTGGATGGGCTTCATGAATTCCACCACCGGAAACAGGTGCTGCAACTTCCCCTTATCTTCGGCCTCCGCCAAATCCCCCAACTCCGCCATCTCCACGGCGGTCTCGGCCTCCACGAGCGGGATCCCCCACGTTGCCTCATCCACCTCCAGCTCCAATCTCCCGCCCTCGACCGGCTTCAGCCTCCCCACCAGTGGGTAGAAGTGGACCAGTACCTTCCCCAATGACTCCCTCAGGGTTGTGGATATTGCGGTGGGGTCCACCCAGTCCTTGTTGGGCTCGTACAGGTACAACATCGGTATGTAACCCTTCGCCACCACCATGTCGAACTCACTCAGCTTCATCTTCCCCGTCCATGTCTTCTCTGATGGTTTTATGATGTGGGTCGCCTTCATCTGTACTTGTGCCATGGATGGATTAATTGAATGATGGATGGATCGATCAAGGCCGGGTCACCCTTCAAAACTAATCAACCGTGTATATATACTATATATATAGTGTTTAAATTGATCTGTATATTTATATGGATTGAAGCATATATATATATATATATATATATATATTATAATTTCAATGTAATTATTTTTTTTTTCTTTGACATCGTGCTAGCTGTACATCAGGTTAGATGTATGTAGTTGGTTAACGTTAATTATTGGACGATGATCACATCCCTCCAACTGTCTCATATATATAAAATGTTACATTTATCAACCACCGCTTTTATTAATTTATATCTCAATTCAATTTTTACATACAAGTTCCATAATATACTGAGAGGAGGATATAGAGATGGGTGGAGGTAGATGCATGCCCCTCATTCCCTTCCGTTGAGTTGCAAAAATTATCTTTCTCGATCAATCTTTTTTATTTTGATAGATCAGTGATACATTCAACTAGACACATTAATTTGATATTAAAGAGTACTATATGGATGTTAAAGAGTACTATATATATGAATGTTTGCATATTATCATTTGTGAACTACGCTATAAACCGTGAAGAAATTAACCTGAAGGCCGGGTTAGATTAAAAAGATGTCGAACATTGAGATTTCCAAAGAATTTTAAAGAACATATGTAACGATATGTTTATTCGCACATAACTAATCATATGAATAAGTACAAATAATCAAGTAACATCTGGCATTGACCGGGCCGAATCACATAACTAGAAGGCACTTTGGACATTTCTAATGTGTAATCCCTCGAGAAATATCTAGGGTGTCCTATTATTAATGACCGCGTTAATAAGGGCACATTTAAAGACATTGTTTGCAACTCTAAAGATCAACTAAGTAAATGGCGCGCTGAGACACTATCACAGAAGGGCAGAACAATTCTCATTGGGACAAATTTAGCTGCTAAACCATTATACACGATGCAGAGTTTAATGCTGCTAGCAACCATACGTAAGGAACTAGACCAAATCAATAGTTGATTGCTCCTCTGGAACAAAGATGCGCATCACAAACCTCTTATCAGTTGGAATAAAAATAGCAAGTCAACGAGTGCGGGAGGACTTGGGATTAGAAAAGCAAAGGAAATGAATGAAGCACTACAAATGAAACTTTTGTGAAAAATCATTACAGAACCAAATAACACTTGAGTGCGGGTAATTAAACACAAATATTTAAAAAGTGATCATTTCATGGAGTACAAGAGATAATGCAGTGCATCAGGGTAGTGGTCTAAGATCTCAATGCATATAGAACAGTTCAAAGCGGGTAGGACAATTGGATATCCACAGAAGCTAGTCCTACTCGTAATAGCTTCTGGACTGACAATTGGATATCCACAGAAGCTATTACGAGTAGGACTAGCTGATTGTCCATCTACATGTGAAATTTCCAATGACCATAGGGAAGATGATACCCATATTCTCATGGAATACATGAACTTTCATGTTACCCAACATCTTAACCAAAAGGAACGCAACACTTACTCGTCAACAAATCATAAGTAACTTGCGTGCCTGCCAGTTCAATGAGAATCATGAAAGTGGATATACTAGCAAACCAAGCCCTGAGAGGATCCTATGTTACGGTAAATAAAAACCTTGACAATGTAAATAGACAAAACTCCCTTTAGCATATTAAAACTCAATTTTGATGAATCCTCCCTTCAAGCTAAGGAAAGCAATGCTGGAATCATCATTTGAGATTAGCAAGGAAACCCAATAAATGTGGCTTTCAAAAAGTTGGGCTCTAACTCCCCGCTTATGGCCGAAGCTCTAGCGCTCAGATTGGGCATTACCTACAAAATAAAATAAAACTTCCTTGGGAGATCGAACTAATAATGTCAAACATCAAATTCATGATAAGCGACATGAGAAAAGTTATTTTTTCTCATGTACCTCGTATTGAGAAGAAAGTGGTTGACAAGCTAACAACCTTAGACATTCTACTCGGTGGCCTTTTGTCATCTTAAATACAGATCTTCAGGATCTCATCCGAAAGGATGCTCTTGGGTAGGGTTCCCTGTCCAAATTCTTTCCTAATCGTGCGCACGAGGTCGCGCGCACGCGCGCGCGAAAGAGAGAGAGAGAGAGAGAGAGAGAGAGAGGGGGTCATACGTACTCAGTTCTTGCAGTGTATCGATCTTGTACACAAATCTAGAACATTGATGATAATCAAATCAATGGTGTAGATTTATACCTCCAAGTGTGGGCAGTCAAGGCTTCAAAACTACTGTAGGGATGACCGTTGACAGCGGTTTCATTAGCAGTTTGTTTGAGCTTGTCGATTTGGGATTTCGACAACACCAATTTCAGAGCGGTGGTCTGGATGAAGGCCGGCATCGCCGGAGGAGGAGGTGGTGGCCCGTCGGCTGCCATTTCCGACGGTGGTGGTGGCAGTGGACTCATTTGTGGTAGACGAGGAAGAGGGGATTCCTCCTGCCTTTTAATCACCCAGTCTGACCTTGGTGGCTCTCCCGCTCTTAGTAGGGATCGGTCGTAAAGTGGGGCCAACCCTAGCGTCTCACCCCGAGCTAACCTATATGTTCAATTTTATGATCAATTGAACGACCGATCATATATAGATTTTAGAAATATATATATACAAGTAATGATCGATGAATAATTAAATTACCTGGTCCATTCGGTATAGAAGTGACCGGCGCTAAGGCCATCAAGGACGGCGTGGCACGCAGTGATGCAGAGGGCAACACCTCCGCAACGGAAGTGGGTAAGCTTCACCATCACAAGCGGCAACTCCTGGATGGGCTTCATGAATTCCACCACCGGAAACAGGTGCTGCAACTTCCCCTTATCTTCGGCCTCCGCCAAATCCCCCAACTCCGCCATCTCCACGGCGGTCTCGGCCTCCACGAGCGGGATCCCCCACGTTGCCTCATCCACCTCCAGCTCCAATCTCCCGCCCTCGACCGGCTTCAGCCTCCCCACCAGTGGGTAGAAGTGGACCAGTACCTTCCCCAATGACTCCCTCAGGGTTGTGGATATTGCGGTGGGGTCCACCCAGTCCTTGTTGGGCTCGTACAGGTACAACATCGGTATGTAACCCTTCGCCACCACCATGTCGAACTCACTCAGCTTCATCTTCCCCGTCCATGTCTTCTCTGATGGTTTTATGATGTGGGTCGCCTTCATCTGTACTTGTGCCATGGATGGATTAATTGAATGATGGATGGATCGATCAAGGCCGGGTCACCCTTCAAAACTAATCAACCGTGTATATATACTATATATATAGTGTTTAAATTGATCTGTATATTTATATGGATTGAAGCATATATATATATATATATATATATATATTATAATTTCAATGTAATTATTTTTTTTTTCTTTGACATCGTGCTAGCTGTACATCAGGTTAGATGTATGTAGTTGGTTAACGTTAATTATTGGACGATGATCACATCCCTCCAACTGTCTCATATATATAAAATGTTACATTTATCAACCACCGCTTTTATTAATTTATATCTCAATTCAATTTTTACATACAAGTTCCATAATATACTGAGAGGAGGATATAGAGATGGGTGGAGGTAGATGCATGCCCCTCATTCCCTTCCGTTGAGTTGCAAAAATTATCTTTCTCGATCAATCTTTTTTATTTTGATAGATCAGTGATACATTCAACTAGACACATTAATTTGATATTAAAGAGTACTATATGGATGTTAAAGAGTACTATATATATGAATGTTTGCATATTATCATTTGTGAACTACGCTATAAACCGTGAAGAAATTAACCTGAAGGCCGGGTTAGATTAAAAAGATGTCGAACATTGAGATTTCCAAAGAATTTTAAAGAACATATGTAACGATATGTTTATTCGCACATAACTAATCATATGAATAAGTACAAATAATCAAGTAACATCTGGCATTGACCGGGCCGAATCACATAACTAGAAGGCACTTTGGACATTTCTAATGTGTAATCCCTCGAGAAATATCTAGGGTGTCCTATTATTAATGACCGCGTTAATAAGGGCACATTTAAAGACATTGTTTGCAACTCTAAAGATCAACTAAGTAAATGGCGCGCTGAGACACTATCACAGAAGGGCAGAACAATTCTCATTGGGACAAATTTAGCTGCTAAACCATTATACACGATGCAGAGTTTAATGCTGCTAGCAACCATACGTAAGGAACTAGACCAAATCAATAGTTGATTGCTCCTCTGGAACAAAGATGCGCATCACAAACCTCTTATCAGTTGGAATAAAAATAGCAAGTCAACGAGTGCGGGAGGACTTGGGATTAGAAAAGCAAAGGAAATGAATGAAGCACTACAAATGAAACTTTTGTGAAAAATCATTACAGAACCAAATAACACTTGAGTGCGGGTAATTAAACACAAATATTTAAAAAGTAATCATTTCATGGAGTACAAGAGATAATGCAGTGCATCAGGGTAGTGGTCTAAGATCTCAATGCATATAGAACAGTTCAAAGCGGGTAGGACAATTGGATATCCACAGAAGCTAGTCCTACTCGTAATAGCTTCTGGACTGACAATTGGATATCCACAGAAGCTATTACGAGTAGGACTAGCTGATTGTCCATCTACATGTGAAATTTCCAATGACCATAGGGAAGATGATACCCATATTCTCATGGAATACATGAACTTTCATGTTACCCAACATCTTAACCAAAAGGAACGCAACACTTACTCGTCAACAAATCATAAGTAACTTGCGTGCCTGCCAGTTCAATGAGAATCATGAAAGTGGATATACTAGCAAACCAAGCCCTGAGAGGATCCTATGTTACGGTAAATAAAAACCTTGACAATGTAAATAGACAAAACTCCCTTTAGCATATTAAAACTCAATTTTGATGAATCCTCCCTTCAAGCTAAGGAAAGCAATGCTGGAATCATCATTTGAGATTAGCAAGGAAACCCAATAAATGTGGCTTTCAAAAAGTTGGGCTCTAACTCCCCGCTTATGGCCGAAGCTCTAGCGCTCAGATTGGGCATTACCTACAAAATAAAATAAAACTTCCTTGGGAGATCGAACTAATAATGTCAAACATCAAATTCATGATAAGCGACATGAGAAAAGTTATTTTTTCTCATGTACCTCGTATTGAGAAGAAAGTGGTTGACAAGCTAACAACCTTAGACATTCTACTCGGTGGCCTTTTGTCATCTTAAATACAGATCTTCAGGATCTCATCCGAAAGGATGCTCTTGGGTAGGGTTCCCTGTCCAAATTCTTTCCTAATCGTGCGCACGAGGTCGCGCGCACGCGCGCGCGAAAGAGAGAGAGAGAGAGAGAGAGAGAGAGGGGGTCATACGTACTCAGTTCTTGCAGTGTATCGATCTTGTACACAAATCTAGAACATTGATGATAATCAAATCAATGGTGTAGATTTATTCTTAACTTTAGATGTTTTTCTTTTAAAAAATGATGGGACCCATCTCTAAAACAAACTACTCTCACCAAGATTGTGTGTGTGCTACAATATCTGCCTTAAAAAAATTAGCCCCAATTTCTCTTTGTACATGAGAAAGAGAAGGGACTCTAATCGGACATAGGGCGATAGGGCGAGAAAGAGGGCCGACTCTATTGTTGTTAATGTTCGGTGGCAGCAGTCGGCATTCCAGCAATTACGAGAGGAACTTGATAGTCGTAGGCGGAGGGCCGCCAAAGTATTGTTGATATGGAAAGTGAGTTGGTGTCCCAAAACCCTATATCACCAATAAATACCTCAATTTCCGCTATATAGATAGCGGAAGCCGGGATTGTTCCACTGGAGAGAGGACAACCTTTCTAGATTAGTATCGCACTCCACAATCTGGAAAATCACTACAGGAATGGATCGATATCGACAACTATGTCAACTTGTCAGGTTGATGTCGGGTGTGGTGATCGACATCGATGGGCTCCTGCGAGATCTAACAACACACAAAAATCAGTAGCAACTGGGTTGATATCGACTGATGTGGTCGATATAGAGTGGGTTTGTTGGTTTTCAGCAATGTGTCTAAACAGAAAGTAAATGACTTTAGGGTTGTAAACAATATGGAAAAGACTTCCGAGGTAGAGGATAACCACAATAATAACCATGCATGAACCACACAAGAATCATAGAACAATCATGTTTTTATCATCAAAAGATAGCTTTCGCATACTCAACAAATAGACAATAGAGGCTTTCGCATAAAACCTATTTCTTCTACCTTTTCTTAATTAGGGTTAGTCAACTTTCGTAAATCATGCCTAATTACTATCCAAATTTGCAATCAACACTTTCGCTTCATAATCACAAACAAGGAATTGTCCTTAACTTTCACAAAGGATTAAGCACAAGGATAGAAAATGATAATAACATAGAGATATCATAGATCCAATCGCAGCACATACATGGCTATTTTCGGGCTCACCCCAGCCCTAGAAGAAGGGGACCTACACATATAGCTATAGAAAAAATGTTGAAAATTGAAGAAAACATAATATGAAATTGCATAAAATCAAACCTCAAAACCACATTCAAAACTTTCAATAGAACTCCAAACTCTCACTCCTATAGTTGTTGTCAATTCAGCCGTCTCTTCTTCTTCCTTGAATCGAATAATAATCAGCCCCTATAAGGCTTTATTTACAGATAAAACTAAGACTTAATCCCCAAGAAAAGATAACTAAAAGATATAATGAAGCTATGTTTATCCGACTTCTAATCATAACTAAAAGATCCTAAAAAAATTTGTGAAAAAACTTAATTAAAAAGCCCAAAAACAGCCTAAAACTCCTTCCGCAGAAACTTCCAGCGATTTGCGTCGACCCATGATAATGCATATTTTATATAGGCATTATAAGTAGGTCTTCGATGCATTAAGTATTCATATTGCATGTTTAATAAGCTTATTCATATTCTTGATCATTTGGTATCCAAAGTTCAGAATCTACGATTTTTAGTGTTTATTTGTAGATCTTATGACCCGGACTCGAAAGCTGGGAAACACATGTAGCACATGGACAAAGAAGAGCTAAGGAACAAGAGTAGAAATGGAGAACATGGAGAAATCCCATCTTTAAGGTTCTGAGAAGTTGGAATTAACATCTCAGGTCTTCATGAAAATCGTAGTACTTGGAAAGATTTTTCCAACACATATTCATATGCGTTAATCGGACGAAGGAAGACTCTATAAAGTGCTTATGTCGAAGTTGTCGAGCGGTAAGAAGTGGCGCCCGCCGCTAAAATACCGGTGCCTGCCGGTCTCATCAGTTCCGAATTTGCGATACGCGGCCCAAGTCTATCTTTATGGAAACTCTTATCTATTATTCTTAGGGTTTTGGCCGGCATATTTGGCTATATATGAGGCATATTTCGCAGTAGGTTTCAATAATCTAATTCATTCAACAGTCGATTAACTCAAAGAGAGATGAGAGGATTTAAGTTTAGGGATTCAAGGTACGTTATGCTTGCCTAGACTTCTTGTGGTTTTGCTATGATTCAAGACTTGGTTGATTGCATATATTCCCTCTTGATTTGTGAGACTTGATTTCTATCTATTCTACGTTTGATTGATTTAATATCTTTGTTCTTCAATTGATTGATTGCATATATTTCCTCTTGATTAGTTACCTTGACAGAGTTTGCTTTCTTGCTAAGTTTGATTACTTCTTGCGATTTGATTGAATAAGGTAGAAAACATAATCAATCAATCCCATGAAAGTATCGATTGGGTGTGTAGGGGATATTGACAATTATGCTTTTTCAATTGCATCGATTAGGGTTAGAAACTTGCGCCTCTATCTTTGGTTATTTATGTTATTGGTATTTTTTAATTATCGAACTTTGGATTAATCCAAGATCAGATGAATCAAATAAGAATAAGTAGAATAGAGTCAAGGATCAATGGCCTAACCAATGTTGCGAATTGTATGCGAAACTGCACTTTTATCTTTTATCTTCTCTTTGTTCTTAATCATATCTTTATCTTAGTTTATTTACATTCCTCATTGCCTATTTACATTCATATCTCATCTTTATTTGCATAATTGATAGATACACATTGCATTGAAGTACTTGTTTCCCTTTGGGTTCGACCCCTTACTTTTCCGCTATACTAGTTTGCTAGTTAGTTTGTTAGTTTGGGTTATTTCTTTGGTGAGGTGAAACCTAACAACATTTCTCTTCTGGCAGCCCATTGGGGGGGGGGGGGGGGGGTCAACGTCGAGGTAGTCAGGGTCGAAGCTACTCCAAAATCATCGTCATCTCTTTTCTCTCGGATTTCAGGGTCGACGTTGAAGCAACTTTACACATACAATAAATTCTGTTTTCCTCAAGGTTCGACGTCGAGGGGGCAATGGTCGACTTCTATGCTCTTCATGTGCAGTTCTTCCTTCTTTATCTTGAAATGCACATTCTCAAGTCCTCGTTCATTTGATTGACGCATATGAATATGCATTGGAAAGCTCTTATCGAGGGCTACAACCCTCATGAAGGCTCTAGAACTTGACTCAATGTGATGAATGGTGAAAATAACGCTTTTATCCATCCTTCTCCTCTTTTGGCTCTCCCTTAGCTTCTCCAATGCCTTCATGATTTTCCACTAAGCACTAAACTGCGTCGAAACTCTTCCAAATCACCTCCAAAACCTTGAAAATCACACCAATGTTTATGTAGACTCCATATCTTGCAATATTAAGCATAACTACACAATTTCCATACTTTCTAAATACAAAATATGCATAAATGACCCAAATAAGACTAAAAACATGACTCTAAACAAGACCAAATGCAAGGAAATCAAGTAGTGGGAGATGGAGGTGATTTCGAAGGCGGCGGTGATGATTTGAAGGAGAGCCCAAAGGCTGACAGAACTGTGACTAGAAGGAGACGATTCCAGTGTCTTAGCACACCTACTATTTGCGAAAGGTAACTATTCCAGTGATTTGTAGGAGAGCTCGAAGGGCGACCGAACGGTGACCACAAGGGGATGATGTCGGCATCCTCGGACACTAAGGAGGCGCCATCGCACCAATGATCTCCACCATGGTTCAATTTCTTGGCTTTTTGTGGAGAGGTTGGAATTGTTTTGTGATTTTCTTAGGGGTGGTCGGCGAAATCGCACCAATGATCTGCATCATGGGTAAATCATCTGAAATCAAAACTTCTCTATACTTACCATTACGAAAATTTTTGACGTTTGAAATCATCTTGAATTTCATTAAGCAACGCTAATATTTTGAATGTTTTTCGAGTTATTGTAATTGATTTTTTTTTATATAAATAAGTGCAATGATGTGGGCATTGTGCTAGTCTTTATTTAAATTATTAAACAAAGTTACAAAGATGTTAATTTTTTTCTTTTTTGATCAAAGAGTGGAAGAGTGGAAGTAATTTAAAATATCACACACACTCTTTTATATTTTATGATAATGATTTTTATGATTTTATACTTACTTTATTAACTGTATCTTTTATATTTTATGATAAGTTTCTTATTACTTTATTTTATTTATGTTAATACTTTGTTACAATATTACAACTTTATTTGTAAAAAATCGTGTCATGACACAAGACTATACTTGACGGGAGGAAAATTGTCGTTGATCATGTCAAAATATAACTCAAACTTATAACTACTATAGCAATAAGAACGAGGTCGACTCCACAGAGAAATTTTCTATTCAAGTGTGATTCGGATGCCAATCAAGTAGCCAAAGGGAGAGTTTTAAGAATGCAAAAGATCCGTTTTTTATCAAAGCGAAATAACAAAAGCAAATGTAAATAAACTTGATTCAGACAATGTTGAGAAATAGTCGTACCTACAATTATCCACTTTATTTGGTTGAATCGCTCCTTGTAACTTCCTCTCATCCTTTTAGGTTTCCTATGAATTTCCTTTTCCCAACCTAATATAGTCTCTAGTCCATCAAGTCCTATAAACCCTTATCTCATGACCAGTTCCTAAAGAAGGATTTAACCTAATCGATAGTTTTAAGTTCAGAGTTTAACCAAGGTATTTGCAGTCCCTAAAAAAGGATTTAACAACACATCCAACTTCCTACTCATCCAATTAGTTCAACGAGCCTTAAAGGGATAAGTTGGCTACTTGGGTTAAGGTTCGCAACGAAGAATCTACAAAACCCTAGAAATTGAATCGATCTAACTAGTTGGCCAGACAAGATAGAACAAAGCAGTCGAACATTAAGCGCAAAGAAGTTGAAACATTCAATATAGGAATTAAGGAACGAGATTTAGAAACTCACAATCAATCCAAATAAAGCTTCAAATTGTAGATAGAACAAAAGAGTTTAGTTCCTCATGGAAAACATCGCTCAATCTCTCTAATTGTCCGATGAACGTGAATAGAATAGTAGATGATAGAACTAGGGTAAAAATCGTCCTCTTAAAACTAAAGCCAAAAAAAGTCTCATAGTACACTAGGTTTAGAATAAATGAAACGCTGCGTCTCGATGATGATTAATGCGGCAGCCGCGGCACCAATGTCGCGGCCGCTTCCTATGTAATTCCTCCTTGTGCTGGCTGAGATGATGCGGTGGCCGCGACAACGTTGGAGCGGCCGCTGCCTCTGTACGCTGCGGCCTCCTTGTGCTCGCTACAACATCCATGCTTAGCTCCTCCATTTCCTTGTCTTTCTTCAATGTTCAATCCTAGCTCTTTGTGTCCAATCCAAGGTCCCTGCATCTTTTTGCGACGTTTGAATCCAACTCTGTAAAATAAACACAAATTCGCAGAGAATCCAAACTCTTCCAAAATAATCATAAGATGCAAATTAACTACAAATCACGCACCAAATGCAACCTAAATATCCTAAAAATACATATAATGTCTATCTAAGTTATGCCTTATCAAATTCCCCCACACATAACCTTTGCTTGCCCTCAAGCAATGATAGAGTAAACATGAATCAATGCACCCCACAGGAAATCCCTTTAAGTCTCAACCTCATAAAAAGCAACATCATAGCAAGTGCAAACATAAACCATGCAAACAAACATCCTAGGATGTATTTAAGTGATCAAAGCATAAAAGTAGACATCATCCAACCTCACCAGGAGTATGTATTTCACTCATGCTCTCATGTGTTTAGGCTTTAAGGTTCAACTCTCAACTTGATCCAAAATGTACTAAGCTCATAGACATTGACAACAATATCACCACATCTCCACCGAAATGCATTACTTGTGGTAAACAATAAAGAAAATAAGCAATTTGGCTCTAGCAATTCTTTTTTTTTTCGAGCTTACTTTTGCCCATAGGTGAATTTTATCCTCTCTAGGTCTAAGCTTATTGACTTATTATTATTATTATTTCAAGTTTCTTTCGGCTTTGGCATCTTCCAATACCTCACTTACTTGAATAAAGTCCACTTGAAATTGCAAATTGTTAGAGGACTCAAATTTTATCTTTTTTTTTTCCCTAAACAAAATTGCAAATTGTTAGAGGACTCAAATTTTAATAAACTATTTTCCTTAGGAGCTAGTCTCGAACAAATCACGAAAATCATTATTGCGATCAATATTGTTAGCAATAGGCATATCCAAAGAATTTTCAAGAGAAAGCTGAACATGATTAAAAAGAGAGTACTCTATCTTTCTTCCATCAAACTCCATAGTCAATAAACCCTCACCACAATCAATTTTCGTTTTCGCAGTTTTGAGGAATGATCTTCCTAGTATAATGGGTGTTTCCAGGGCTCGCTTCTCCATATCTAAAACAAAGACATCAACAGGGAAAATTAAATCATCAACCATAACCAAAACATCTTCAACAACACCTATTGGCTTGATCTGTGAACGATCAGCAAGTTGCATTGTAACCCCTGTCTCAGTTAGAGCCCCCAAACCCAAAAACATGTACAAGTTGTAGGACATCACATTTATTGAGGATCCTAGATCTAACATAGCTTGTTTGGACCTAGTATTCCCAATTGCACATGGAATTGTAAACGTACCTGGTTCTCCACACTTTTAAGGCAATTTTTTTAGCAACACAACAAAGACATTTTCATTTAAGTTTACATTTTTCTTCTTTTTTAATCTTTGCTTCTTCTTTATGGTGCATAGTTCTTTCTAGAATTTAGCATATCTAGGAATGCATTTAATCAATTTGAGTAAAGGAATATTTACCTCGCACTTGCTAGATGTCTCAAAGATCTCCTTATCATTCTCAAATTTCCATGTATCCATTAGAGCTTCCGGGAAAGGTGGAATAGGCTTCAGGATATCAAAAGGCATAGGAGAGGGGGCAGAAGACTTACTTGGCTTGGCGGTTGTAGGGGTGCCGCATCTGGTGCTTGCGTGCGGAGGCCGTTGTTTTGTCATGTTGCCGCGACCGCTGCCTGTTGGCGGCGGCCGCTGCTTTGAGCAGTGGACGTCATTTCCATTAGCATCTGTCTTGATTTCCTCTTTTATGCTTACTTCTTTCTCCTTATCGGGAGTAGCAATAAGTTCTTTTCCACTCCTAAGCTTTATTGCACTCACATTTTCCCTTGGATTTACTATGGCCTGCGATGACAGCTTCCCTGAAAACCGATCTCCAGCATCCCAAAATAGGCAACCACTCCTAAGCATGCTAACACACAAGCCGTGAGAACCGATCTCCAGCATCACCTCAGCACGGAATCTGCACAGAAATTGGCAACCGTAAGGACAAAATCATGGAGACACCCATCCATCCCAAAATAAAAGACCACTCGACTCACCACTAGACTAACGAGGTCAAGAACAGGTAGACGTTCGGCTCAACATAAGAGGCTAAAAGCTCATCTACGACGCTCCCATAACTCGCTCTCAGACTATCATCAACCTCCCAGGCCGTCTCCCTTCGGCTCCTCCTATACTACTGGATCAGAAAAAGAGGTACCTCCTTGGTCCTTAACATATTGACTCGACGGTCAAGCACTCAAACTGGGATCTCAACATAAGTGTGGTCGGGCTCAATCTGGAGGTCGAAATAATCTAAGACATGACTTGGGTTAGGGATATAATGTCGCAACTAGGACACATGAAACACATCGTGCACGCCGGCTAGCGATTGTGGTAAGGATAAACGGTACGCAACCTCGCCGACCCTCTCGAGAATCTCAAAAGGCCCCCAAATCTAGGGCTTAGCTTGCCCTTGATGCCGAACCGACGAACTCCTCTGGTCGGGGACACCCTAAGCCAAACGTGTGATCCCACATCAAACTCAAGCTCTGTCTGACGGCGATCTGCGTACTTCCTTTGTCCATCATGGGATACCCTCATGGGCTCTCAGATGCGCCCAATCACATCAACTGTCTCTCTGGCTATCATAGGTAGCGAAACTGTAGTTTCAGTCGACTCATCCCAACATACATGCGAATTTCACCGCCTCCCGTAAAATGCCTCGTATAGGGCCATCTCAATCGACGAGTGGTATCTGTTGTTGTAGGAGAACTCCACCAGTGGTAGATATCTAACCCAATGGTCGCCCCACTCTAGCACACAAGACCGCAATAGGTCCTCTAGTGTCTGGATAGTCCGCTGACTCATATCATCTGTCTACGGGCGATAAGCTGTACTGAAATGCAGCCGGCTCCCCAATGCATCATGAACCTGTCGCCAAAACTTCGACGTGAATCGGCCTTCTCGATCAGAAATGATCCGCTAACTTCGTGATCCGCTAACCTCGACGTGAATCGGCCTGTCGCCAAAAACTTGACTAATCTTTCTCCATGTTCTTATTTCATTCAAATTGGTTCATGACTATATGTGCGATTTGCACCTCCAAGTTCTTTGTGCGCTCAACCCCATTCATGACTATTTGTTTGAGGGCTTGTAGTTGATTTCCATCAGATGCACTCGCCTGAGGTTGGCCTCTCTGATGAAGGTCAAAATGTTTGTGGTCTTCCATGAGGCCCTCCTTGCTGATTGAAAGGTGTTTGGTAGTTGCTATAACCATAACCGTGTTGATTGCTTCCATTGTAATTATTATTGTTGAAGTACCCAGGATTAACAAAGTTGTCCTGTCTAGGTCCTCGTGGAGAAAAATTACCAACTGCATTCCACTCTACGCTAGCCTCTTGTAGGAATGGGCATATATCCATCAGATGAGTAAATTCATTGCAGCGTCTGCATGTCTAGTTGCTGAGGTGTTCTATCGATTACCAGCTTCTTTATCATCTATTTCACCTCTACGATATCGGTCTACAATGCGGCCACTGGGGCATCAATAGCAAGTACACCCCTAGCACGGGCGCTCTTGTTGAATTGCCTTAAGCCCTAAGAGAGCTCATTGAACACCTCCCAAGCTGCTGTTGGTGTTTTGTTCAGAATGTTTCCTCCACAACACGAATTTACTGTGTTGCGTTCTTCGTCAGTAAGCCCATTGAATAAGAATAAAACCATATCATTGTGAGAGAAGCCATGATACAGATAGTTGGTGTAGAGTTTCTTAAAGCGCTCAAAATACTCATGAATAGACTCTGTATCTTGTTGCTCGATGCTGCTGATTTCCCTTTTCAAGGCGTTAAACTTTGTTGCAGGAAAGTACTTTTCTAAAAAGACTCTCTTCATCTCAGCCCAAGTAGCTATGCTTCTAGGTGGTAGATAGAAGAACAACTCATTTGCCTCATCCTTTAGGGAAAGGCTATCGGCTTGATCAACTCTTCAATAACATTCTCCAGTTTAATTCCAACCAACACAATATGAAATTCAGATAGATGCTTGTAAGGGTCTTTCCCACTCAACCCATGGAACTTGGGTAACAGATGGACTACCCCAGATTTCAGATAAAAGTTCACTCCTTCCCCGACTGAAGGGAATTGAATAGCTAAGGGTTACTATGCCAAGCTTCAGAGTAAGATTTGCTTCGTTCGCCGTCTCTGTAGTGCTTTCTCCTTGATCAAAAGGTAACTCGTGAAAGCGATCACGAGTTTCTCGACTTAAGGCAAAAATGTTTTTTTTTTCAATCTCTGAATCAAACGGCAACAAACATGGATTAGTAGCATGGGTATGGACCATATAAGACGGTCCACACCAAAATTAGCAACAAAAACACACAAGAATAAGTAAATTTCCTTAACAATAGTGACAAAATTTGACAGGAGGAAAACATGTCGTTAATCTTGTCAAAATATAACTCAAACTTATAAGTAGTATAACAATTAGCATGAGTAATCTTCTATTCAAGTTCGATTCGGATGCCAATCAAGTAACCCCGGGGGGGGGGGGGGGGGGGGGTGTTTGTAACAAACGGATTTTGGAATTTCTAAAATGGGAAATTTCGGAAAACCCGTCATCGAGCAAATTCTATTTTTAGAAGTTCTTGCAAAATATCTCGACATATTTGAAGATTTAATTTGACGGATTTTAAATCTTAGTTATTTGTTTTCGATTTTTGGAAAATTCGGGTGTCATTGGAAATGAATTTGGGATTTTGGTCGGATTTTTGGAATGTCGGTATTAGAGGTCGGAAGAGAGGAATCACCCACACACACACTCACACACACACACACACACACACACACACACACACACTCTCTCTCTCTCTCCTCATAAAGTGTTTTGTCCTCTTGGAAATGAAACCCTAGGGAGCCTCCATGCCTCCACTACATAAACACTAATCCCTAAGTTGATCTCTCATTTCACATCACTCATTTCAGCCCCACAAATTCTGAAATCTAGCCTCCAAATGGATCCTCACTCTCCTCCTAAACCCTAAAACCAAAAACCTCACTTTTCCCCTCTTGAATCCAAAATCTCCCAACTCTATCTCCTCTTTTGTGTTTCTCTAAGCTAAAACCCCCTCAAATCCATCCCAATAAGTCTAATCTCATAAAACAAACCTTAAAATCAAGCCCGGAAGGCCAAAGTCGAGCAAAAAGCTCGGATCTGTGATAACTCGCGATCGCGACTCTCCTCTCTCACTGTAGTGGCCAAGAACCCATCAACGAGTGATCTTCCTCGCGGTTGTTGTGTTCTTCTTCGCCTCTGTGACTCCGAGCCCAACACGTGTGTTCTCTTGGTAAAATTCTTCGTTCTCCTTCGTTTCTTTTCCTTTTGCGAATCTGGTTGTTTTCGTGTGTTCCTAACTCCTTCCTCTACCTTCCAAGGTCAAGAAATCTTAGATCCATCGTGGTTTGGTGTGGATTCGAGCTCTTTTCTCACTCGTTTTTAGTTTTGAGAAAAGCTAATGTCATCCTTCCTTGGATCTTTCAATTTTAAGGTTAATCCTCGATAAAGTTGCTCTTTTAACGCATGTCCAACCTTCCTAGGCTCTGCCGTAGCAAGAATCACCGGATCTAAGCTCCCAAGGCCTCTCTCCCTCATGATTTTCAAAGAGCCTCTAAGAGGTTAGGTAATCCCTCTTCCGCTCTCCCCTCTAGTCTTGTTTGGAGTCGTTTTTATGTTGGTTGCATAGTATTTTAGTTTAGTAAGGTTTTAAAACAAGTTGGAATAAAAATGGGTTTGAAACGAGCAAGAATGGATAAGCCCAGGTTTGTTCTCACCGCGACAAAACAATGGTCGCCGCGGCGAGCCAGAACCTACAAGCCAGAGGTTTAAGACGACCTCTCGCGACCGCGAGTCACAGCTAGCAAGAGGTCTCTCGCGGTGGGGAAACTGGAAGGATGTCGCGTCCGCGACCGACCCTTTCGCGACCGCGACACGCCCTAGCGGCTTTGCCGAGCCCCTCACCCTATGCTTTGGACTCTCCTTGTCGATTCTTGTGGAAACGGTTTGGATGGGAATGTTTTGGGAAACGAGCTTTCAGAATATTATTTTAATATTCAATGTCAAAAGGGGGATTTTGCCGAAACTTGAATTATCAGATTTTATGCTTGAAAACATGTTAAAGAGTGTCATTTCGAATGTCGGAATTCTTTGTCTTGGTTTAATGATCAAAGTTGGGCTTGAGAAGGAAGTTTGGAGATATTGTTGGTAAGATTTATCGATGGGTTTTGATTGGAAGTGAAATGGTTATGTTGATGTTATCGTACCGGAAAGGTTTTGAAATGGTTCTACTCTCGATTGGTTTTGAGAATGTTGGGAACTTCGGTTCTGTGTGTATGGTTGTTAGTTCAGTAGCTTATGGCATTGGCATGATTATAGGTGTTTATTGCTGGTTGGACTCTACCTACGAGACTTACTCAGCAACCTGGACCTTCTGCCTGATGTGTCATATGATGTGTAGGTGTTGCATATGATAAAGCATGCCATGCAGTATCATGTTACGATTGCACTTGTGAATGAGCATTTGGCTACTTGGTGTGTTTGAAAATAGAATGGTCGGTATCTATGAAGTCCTAGAGTCTTTGCTAGGGTCATAGGGTAGCCCAACCTCATCAGGTTTGCCTTGAGTCAGTCGCGTCGATGTGAGGATGACATGATAGCCCAACTCCATCGGGCAAGATATGAGATGATGATATGATATGATATGATATGATATGATATGATATGATGTGATGAGATGATGAGACATGATGATGAGCATGCTATGATGATATGTGCACACATATGATGAAACGGGTACCGTACTGGCCAGGTCCGCTCATGAAAAAGGGGGCGGAGTAGGAGAGGGATATGCCACTTGGCATTGTCTGGGGCCCTTTACAATTTTTCTGCATATTATTATATCCGGTAAAATTAAGCATGCTTGTGTGATTTATATCCTGTACTACATTAGATCATCCTTTATTTAGGTATAGACATGTTATATGGCCTCATCGTGGTCAGAGGACTCGCAGGCGATTACTGTACCTGACTTCGTGGATAGTGGTCGATACCTGCTCCTTGCTTGCTCCTTGCTTCTGTGACAGGAAGTCTCTTTGGCGAAATCGAAGAACCTGACTAATCCGCTAATTTGGCTAAATGGTAAATTGTTCGACTTATGATAGTGGCTAAATGGTTATTTTGTAGGATATCACCAAGACTAAGGAGTATAAATAGATTCTTGATAGTGGCTATTCACGGAACATGAGTGGAAAAAGTTCATTATTTTCGGATCTAAAGAAGCAATCCACTGGCACAATTACTCTTGGTGATAAGGGAAAATGCAACATAATTGGGATATGTAAGATTGGTAAGGATTCTTCCAATTATATTAATGATGTATACCTTGTAGAAGGATTAAAGTACAATTTGCTTAGTATCTCTCAATTATGTGATAAAGGAAATATTATTGTTTTTTACTCCGAAAAATGTTTAGTAAAAAATAAAATATCTGGAGATTTAGACCTAACGACTCCTCGAAATAACAACGTATATTCTATGAGCACTAACCAAGTTGCAAGAACAAGTTTAAAGTGTCTCAAGGCCTTGACAGAACATCCAAGGCTTTGGCATAGGAGACTTGGACATGTAAGTATGCATACGTTGAAGGTAGTAACCAAGTTGCAAAAAGGTAGTAAGTACATCTCGCCCTATCGAGTTATTACATATGGACTTATGTGGACCTATGCGCGTCAAATCTCCCAAAGGTAAACAATATATTCTTGTCATTGTTGATGATTTCTCACGTTTTACTTGGGTGTCGTTTCTTAGGGAAAAATCAGAGGCTTTATTCGAGTTTTAAAAAATTTGCAAAGAGTTACAAACTTTGAAAAACATGCCTACTATTGCTATCCGTTGTGATCATGGGTGTGAGTTTGATCAACTTAAATTTGATTTATTTTGTTCAAAATATGACATTTCACATAAATTTTCAGCACCTAGAACTTCTCAACAAAATGGGGTTGTGGAACGAAAGAACCGCAAACTCACTTTGGGCAGAAGAAGTGAATACGACAAACTACATTTTAAACCATTGCTTAATTCGTCCTATTTTAAAGAAAACTCCTTATGAACTTTTTCATGGAAGAAAGCCCACTGTCTCTTATTCAAACCTTTTGGATGTAAATGTTTTGTTCACACCAATGACAAAGATAATTTGGGAAAATTTGATGCTTGTAGTGATGAAGGTATCTTTCTTGGTTATTCCTTTCATAGCAAAGCATATATGGTCTTTAAGAAACACACAAGTATGGTAGATGAAAGCATTCATGTACTTTTTTATGAAAGCAATAATGGTGCGTTAAGTGATAGCTTTGCAGATCTAAATTTGAATCAGCATGAGGAACAAGGATCCGACATTGAAGATGAAAAGGAGAAATCACAAAGTCGAAACATGCAGGAACCAATACTAGACACATCCGAGCAAGCCCAAGACCTTGACATATAGGTTCAAGATCTTGAACAACGATTCAAGACCTTGACTTGGGAAATGCAGAACCAGAAACACTCGTTGAACCTGAGAGTCAAAGCCTTGGAGAAGCCTCAAAATCACAAGAGCCTAAGAGGAGAAGTTTCAAACACGCTGCATCTCATCCAGTAGAAAACATCATATCAGATCCGAAATTCGGTATCCAAACTCGTTCCAAGTTAAGAAATTTGTGTGCTTTTTATGCGTTTGTGTCTCTTGTAGAACCAAAATCGCCTGCCGAAGCACTTCAAGATCCGGATTGGATTACAACAATGCAAAGCGAGCTCAATGAGTTGAAAGAAATAAAGTTTGGACGCTCACTTCAAGACCTAAGCATCAATCCGTCATCGGCACTAGATGGGTCTTTCGAAATAAGTTGGATGAAGATGGAAAGATCACTCGTAACAAGGATAGACTCGTGGCTCAAGGGTATAATCAAGAAGAAGGTATTGACTACGAGGGGACATTTGCTCCCGTAGCAAGGTTAGACGATATTCGTATCTTACTCGCATTTGCATCATACATGGGTATTAAACATTTTCAAATGGATGTGAAAAAGTGCCTTTTTAAATGGTATTTTAGAAGAGGAAGTATATGTTGGACAACCTCCTGGTTTTAAATTAGATAAAGCAATTTATGGTCTCAAAAAAGCCCCTAGGGTATGGTATGAGAGATTATCGAAATATCTTCTTGAAAATGGTTTTAAACGTTGTTTGATCGATAAAACTCTTTTTTTTTTTATCAAAACACGAGGTAAATATCTATTAGTCATGCAAATATATGTTGATGATATTTTATTCAGTGCTACTAATGATTCTCTTTCTAAGGAATTTTCTAATATTATGTGTAGAGAATTTGAGATGACCCTTATGGGAGAATTAACTTTCTTTCTCGGACTACAAGTTTATCAATCAAAGAAAGGAATATTCTTGAATCAAGGTAAGTATACAAGAGATCTACTCAAGAAATACAAGATGGATCAATCAAAAGTCGCCAAGACTCCCATGAGCCCGACACTATCCTTAGATCAAGATAAAAACGGTAAGAGTGTGAACCAAAAGGAATATCGAGGTATGATTGGTTCACTTCTCTATCTCACGGCAAGTAGGCCCGATATTATGTTTAGTCTATGTATGTGTGCGAGATTTCTGGCTGACCCAAAGGAATCGCATCTCATCGCGGTTAAACGGATCTTTCGCTATTTAAATGGAACTCAAGACCTTGGGCTTTGGTATCCAAACCGAGGAAATTTTAATCTTATTGGTTATTCAGATGCAGACTTTGCATGTTATAAGGTTGATGGAAAAGGTACTTCAGGATGTTGTCAACTGTTGGGATCTTCTCTAATCAGGTGGCACTCGAAGAAACAAAATTATGTTGCTCTCTCAACTGCTGAGGCCGAATATATAGCTGTTGGAGCTTGTTGTTCACAAGTTTTATGGATAGCCCAACAGTTACGAGATCTTGGCTTCGACTTAAAAGGTATCCCAATTATGTGTGAAAATACAAGTGCTATATCTATCACTAAAAATCATGTGCATCATTCTCGAACAAAACACAGTGATGTGAGACATCATTTTATTCGGGATCATGTCGAAAAAGGTGACGTATTTATATCCTTTATCTCCACTGATTTACAACTTGCTGATATTTTTACTAAACCATTACCTGAGGATATATTTAATTTTATCAGATTAGAGCTTGGTATGTTATTTAAGGATGCATTCGTTTAGGGGGAGCATAAACGAATTGACTCTCAAGGTATCGGACATAAATTTCAAGACCTTGACCGTTCATATCATATACATAAAATATTGGATCATATTTTCTGGCTTTTATTTTATTAATATTGGCTAGGGAATTTTATCTTTTTGGGTTTTAAATTGATTTGTCAAAGATTTTATTTATTATTATTTTAGAAAATTTTCAAAATTTAAAGATTTGATTGTTTTTTGTTAAGATTGATTGAAGATTGATTGTGTGTATTTTTCGGAAAAATTTAAAATTTGAAAAAAAAAATTGTTGAGATTTGGTTTTAAATAAATGTTGTAACGTTTGGATAAGTGTTCAAGGTAAAATTTTATCTCTTTCCAAGATTTTTTACCCGGTTTTGATTTACCCCCTCCCCCCCTCCTTGGAAAGATCTCGAGCCGATTCTACTCCCTCTCTCTCCTCCCTCTATTAAATCTCCCGTCTCTTTCGAACTGCTCCCACCTCTCTCCCTTTTTCCTTCTCCCATGATTCATCATCATCCCTCACCATGGCTCCCAAGATCTCAATTGGGAATCCAGGCGCCTCCGGAAAGTGCAAGCGGTCGGTTGCACGGAAGGCGAAGGAAGTTGAATAAGAGGACTCCCTTAGCATCCACTATTTCTCCTCCGACGGTTCCCCTTCCCGGACTGAAGCGCAGACGCCGATGCCTACCCTCCCTGCTTCATGGTTCCGGAACTTCGAAACCGGTGGTAAGTGGCTCGATACTTTTAGTTCTCGCAAGCTTTGCCTTTGTGATTCCGTTGATCCAAAATTTCTAGAGTCTCTTGACTTCCCCTGTAACACAAACCTCAAATCTTCTGGACTTTGGCCACATCTAAACCCAGGTGATGTTCACTACCCCCGGCTAACCCGACTGTTCTTTGTTAATCTGACCTATTCAAGGGACCGGGGTAAGCAAAAGCGCAAAACAAATGTCTGCAACACCCACATTGAGTTAACCCCTAGTGTGATTGCTACAATTTTCAGCCTTCCCAAAGAGGTCTCCATCGATAGCCACCCCCAAAGGCTGACTGCATCTCCCTGGCTAAGGGTCAATATTTCCTTCCAGAATCATCTATTCCCAAAGCCCGTAAGTTAACCCATAACGTCCTTACCCTCGAAGCCAAAATTGTGTTTACTGTCATTTCTATATGCATCTTTCCCCGCTCTTACTCCAGGGAGTTGGTCACCGATCAGCTTCTTCACTATGTTTACTTGGTGCTCGCCGGCTACCAGCTTGATGTTCCAAATTTAATTCTCCAACACATGAAAAATTTTATGACTTTCTCCCGTGATATTGCACTGCCTTATAGAAATCTCCTTCCACACATCTTCAAACATTTCCTCCTTGATACCTCCCTTGAGGAAAAGGCTTCTCACTCAGGTAAAGTGGACGCTAAATGCTTCCAGAGGATTGGAATTATTAAGGTTGTGGACACATGGAAATTGAAGTCCGACATGTGCCCCGAAGAGCTTGCATCTAATGGTCTTCCCCTGCAACTAAAATCTGCTCAGTCTTCATCGGCAATCGAAGCTCGCATTGAGAAGTTTGAACTTGGCCTTGATGCTCTCAGGAGGGATGTCATAGACTTCCAGGACGAGGTCTCAAAAAAGCTGGATGCCACACACGAACTCGTCTCCATGATCAATGCCAAGATTAAGAATATGTTTCATCTGAACGCCTTGACCTTCACTTGCACGGGTAACATTCTCACTCTTGTTAATGATGCTGCTAACCTATGCAAATCCAAGGTTGCAAATGTGTTATTCAATCGTGAGCAATCTGTCCGAGGCCGAGAGATCCTTCGTCCAACTATCCCTGAACCTACAATCATCATCGTTGAAGCATACGATGTTATCAAGCTCTATCGCAGGGATGAAGCCCAGAAATGCCAGGTTGATGAAATAAAGAAGGATTAGAAGCTCAATCAAGCTCAAGGACGATACAAAAGGAAGGTTGAGGAAGCTATGGAGGCCAAGAAGCGTGAGAAGAATGGTGGAGACACTGTTTATAGGAACTGGCGAGCCGAATGATTCACTAACCACTGGCTCCAACCCTGTTGCTTTTTGAACCTTAATGTCTGGATTTCATTATGCTTTGAACCTTACTTTCTGTTTTTAGGTTTGAATTTCTGGCTTTGAACTTGGTCTTCGACCTGTTTATGATCCTCCGTTGTCGAAAGACAAAAAAGGGGGAGATCAATTCCTGGTTTGTGGATTTTGCTTTGGTACTGGTTTTGCCACTGCTATGCTATGTTTTTGAACTTTTAGATATTAAAAAGCCTATGTGATCCAAGATAGTATTAGGACTTGATATTTGCTCAGTAGATCACATATGCTTTGCTTATTATGTTATGACTAATCTGTATGAACTTTAAATCCAATTTGTTTTGTCTCTCATCAAGGGGGAGATTGATAGCTCCCTTACTTTCCCTTGATGAAATGAATTGGGTATGGTACTAATCTTTGAAGGATTGATAAAAGACAAAATTATAAGGTATTATAGCTTATACAAATTGGATATATAATATTTGTAGATTTTTGGATTCATAACTAAAAGGATGAGTTCAATTATTTGTCTATCTTATATCTTTTATTAATCAATATATTTGGCTAAAGGATTTTCGGTTAAGTATTTTATTGGATAAACATTTGTGTTATTCTAGAATTAAGTTGTTACAGGATTTATTTAAAACTTGAATTGGAGATAAGGAGATCTCGACAAACATATCTCAGCAAGCAACTAGAAGATCTCGGCCAGAAGATTTTAACAGCAGTAATTCAAAAAGGAAAATAGCATGGAACGGCCAGAAGATTCCGGCAGCAGTAATCTTGAATATCCCCAGCATTTCAACGTTCAAATTGCTTTTAAAACTAATCGAGATTTTCGGGATAAAAATAGGCAAAGAATTAAAAGCTCTCGGCTATAAAAAAAAAAAGAAGGAGAGAACGATCTACATATACCTTTTGACCAAGCCTTGTCTGCGCATCAAGAGCTCTCAAGTCCTTCGACGCCATTGCTGATTTTACCTTTCTTTCTTTCTCTCTATTCTGTATTCGATTTATTGTTTTGAGAGTTAGGAAGTTTTAAGCTTCATAGTCTAAATCAATCCCTGTTATACTAAGAGTATCATATACTCAAACGTATCACACTTCGGTGTGACAAAGGGGACTTTTATTTCTCTGTATCTTGGGTTGACTAGATAGAAGCGAGGTAGGCTTCGGGTTATAGAAGAGAGGAAGTTCTTTTAGGTTGTATCTAGGACTCATAAGGAAAGAGGAATAAAAGTTGTTGAATCCTATGGGTTGCATAACCCTAGGCGGGGCCGTAGGCTGGTTAAGAGCCGAACCTCGTTAACAAGTCCTGTGTTATTTATTTCTCTGTTGATTTTCTAATGTCTGATTACATTGCAGAATTAGCAAGGCACAAAAAGTTTTGTCCAAGACCTTGAGATCGAGTTCAAGGTCCTGAAACTCAATATCCAGCCCTTGAAGTTGCTTGCTCTAGAGGACTTTGCGAAAAGCGCTCACACTCTATTCAACCCCCCTTCTAGAGTATTTGTCCATTATTGTGAATTACATTATGTACTCAATTCTTCAAGGTCGATAGGGAGCAGTGAGATCACAACTAGATAGCTAGCCACAACCCCGAACCAAAAAGGGAGACAAGGGTTTTGTCAAGGAGTTTCAGGCCGAACACAAGGTCAGTAAATCAGAGGCCAAATAGTTTGAAATGGATTAGATTAGTGATGGAAATGAGATCCTAGACCTCGAATCTACAAAAGGCCCAAGAAAATGGATCAAGGGAGCGCCAAGCACAGACGGGGGACAAAACACCAACGACCAAGATGGAGGACAAGGCATGGTGGTGTAATCCTGATGCCGAGCATAAAGTCAGAGCACCGGGAGGAAATTGAGCAACCACCACAGGTCGACAACGGCTATACGATGGAGAGGTATGTAAAGGGGGGGGGGGGGGGGGTTCAAAAGCCCCTAATCACAGGAGGTTTCGAGGGGGTAGGGAGGAGGATGTCTGAGGACGACGTCAAAGACAAAGGAAGTCACCAGAAAAGGGAGACCAACTCTACCCAAGGGGAGAGGAGCCGAGGTAGCGGTGGATGAACAACAAGCCGAAAACATAAGTCGGAAGGTCACCTCGTCAGAGACGAAAGGTTACCTAGAGGGGTGAGGGTTGCAAGACTGAGTTAAGGCGGCCGAAGCCAAGGTAGCGATGGCCAAAGCCGAGTTAGCTGCGACTGAAGCCGATATTTGGGCTTCCTCTCTCTCTAGAAAACTAGACTGAGGAAGGAGTGTATTTGTATAACAATTTTTTTTGTTTATTTCATACTCACTACTTATAAATATGAAATTATAATCATTAACCAAAAAATTATATTGATTTAGTTTTTAGCTTTTTAAAAAACATGCTTGAAAATCAAATGACTTGTATGTTTTAACGGATTGAGTACAAAATAATATTTAATTCTAATATATGCATGATAATATTAATGCTTGTGAAGTAATCAAATACTTAGATTCTTTTGTGTTTCGATTACTATATGAGATATATAGGGAAAATGCTAAAATTGTTGGGAGTTTTGGATATAATCAGGCTTGGGTTATTTCAGGTGACGAGTATAATCTGGTTATGTGATGTCAGGTTTCAGACCTGTTTGGGTCGGACAATTTCAGGTTTCGGGTTCATTTTGGATCGGTTCATTCGTACATAAAATACTGTGTTCAAATTTTTATTAGGTTCGGATTGCTTTTTGATCCAAACTTAAATCGGATTAAGTCAGTCGGTCTCAGATCCAACTTATTTTTCATTTATTTGGGTGTCGATTGGTTTTGGTGTCAGATCGGTTTCCTTGAATCGGGTAGGAATTCGTCAACTCTGGTGATGCTGCCCGGGAGCATTATATTTTATGAAAGTTTAATTAACATGAAATTTCAAATCTTATACTCATAAAATAGTTGCAATATGTATATGTATTGGTAATAGGTTTATTAAGTCCATATATGTACAAGCCGGTAAGGCTGGGAATAATACGCTTACCAAATAATATATCAGTGGTAATGTGTCGTTTTGTTACTTGTAACTATTTATTTTGAGCTACCTAACACCTTTAAGCATTTTCAATATGCAAAAGTCGTTAAGAGAGATTTGACTTAATCAATTGAACTAATTTATATATAGGGGACGGTAGTGACTATTGAGTACTGAATAATTTGGGCTAATTCAAAGATGTCAGCTAAATCGTAATGTCTTACCGTGTTTCTAACTTATCTGTCAGGAGTATTACTGAAGAGATTTAATTGAAAATTTTTATCTCAAATGAATTTATTGTAGTTTTTGTAATTATTATTTTTATAAAGTTGATTTGAAAAATAGAAAATCCGTATAACTGGAAGCGAGTACGATAGAAAACTAAAATAAGCAAGATCGAATCGAAACATGCAAGATTAATGAACAAAAGCGATTTTATGTGTGGTTCGGTTATGCCTACATCAAGAGGGTCTCAAGAGTTTGTCAAATCCACTAGATAGAGTTCGTACAAGGATGAATCAAGTAATGAATACAACAACAACCCTAGATCTAATTAAACATGCATGTGAATGATCCACACAAGGACCTAGTCCTAAACACCCCCATTGGAGCGAAGGATGTGTTAGGTTATGTCAAACATTGGGCTTGTTTTTTATTTTTGTGTTTGGGCCAGTAGCCCATTTCAGTTTTTGTTATAAATAGTTGTAACATCAGCTTTTTTCTATAATGAAGAAAAACTGAGTTTTACAGTTTCCCTCCACATTCTTCATCTTCCTCATTCAATCTACTCCTTTCAAACTTTTCTCAGTTCTGATCTCAAATTATCAAACAATTGGTTTGCCAACATGGTATCAGAGGGTAGATCACCGATCTAGTCTGCTCTTCCGCATTTTCCACAAAAATTATATTTTTTTTTCCTGTTTCAAACTTATAGCCATGGCCGGTGACGATTCCACACGAATTGATCCGACCGATCCGTTTTACATACACCCAAGTGATCATCCAGGGATGATTCTTGTCTCACCAGCTTTTGATGGGAAATATTTTGGCGAGTGGTGCCGATCGGTTTGGATCGCTTTGTCTGCAAAGAATAAAAGCGGTTTTATAACTGTGATATATCGAAACCAACTTCGTCGACTCCGCAGCTCCGGTGTTGGGAACGGTGTAACAACATGGTGATTTCGTGGATTGTCAACAGTTTAAGCGCAGAGATTCGGCGAAGTGTAATATACAATGATACGGCTAGAGGAATTTGGCGAGAGCTTGAATCCAGATACAGCAAGCTTGGAGCTAGTCAGCTCTACTCGATCCAGAAGCAATTGAGCATGACTGAGCAAGGTACAAGTTCTTTCCCAACTTATTTCACTCAGATGAAATCTCTATGGGATGAATTAGACAGTATGCACAGCTTGCCGCCTTGTACTTGTGGATCTGTTAGGGAGATCTTGAAATACGAAGAGAATCAGAGAGTCGTTCAGCTTCTTATGGGATTAAACGACTCGTTTACTGCTGCGAGGGGGTCGATTCTCATGATGGATCTGTTTCTTGATGTTGGCCGTGTTTATAATTTATTATTACAAGAGGAAGAACAAAGAGAGGCTAAGTCTAAATTAGAGTTGAGTTCCTCCGAGGCTGCCGCTATGCACACCAAAGCTATGTCACAGATCAAATCTTTTGCTCAGTCCAAGCTTGGATCGCAGGCAGGTGTCCAGAGTAGTAGCGGTAATGGAGGCTCACAAAAGAGTAACAGCTCTAAAAACAACAGTACTAATGGAACATGAAGGTCTTATGGGGAAAGGAAACCATTGTTTTGCACTAACTGCAAGAAAAACAACCATACGGTTGACAAATGTTTCTTCTTGATTAGCTTCCCCCCTGGATATGGAAAGGATAAAAAGAATCACATGGAAGGAAAGGTTTTAGCTAATACATCACAAGCCACTAGTACTGATTTCACTCCTGAACAGCTTGCATAGTTGATGAGCTTATTTGAGTCGGCCAATGTTGCTACTCAGGGAAAAGAACCTACTGCAGAGGACTTTGTTGGATTTGCAGGTAATGCCTTGTCTTCACAAGTTTTTAATGGTGATTTGTGGATTATCGACAGTGGATCTAGCGGCCATATGCGCAGTCAATTAACTTTGTTTAGAAACACATATGTGCTTTCGAAACCATTCATGGTGACACTCCCCACGGGAGAGGTTACATTGATCACCACTGCAGGGACAGTGGAGGTACTGGATGGTTTCACGTTGCCAAATGTTTTGTTTGTTCCTAAATTGAAGTGCAAATTGATTTCGGTGGGGAAAATTATCAAAGAGTTGAATTGTTTTGTCTTGTTCACGACTAAAGGATGCTTTATGCAGGCTCCATCAATGAAGATGCCTTTGAAGATTGGTGATGGCATTAAGGATCTGTTCGTGCTCAAGACAAAGACACCAGAATCTCGGGTTGATGAGAAACACAAAGTAACAGCTAATAGTGTCACAGTGAAATGCAGCTCAAATTTGTGGCACAGGAGATTAGGTCATTTACCGCTTTATAAGCTTCGTAATTTGAATCTTGCTACTGTGATTGATGAACAAAGTGTTGATTTCAAGACATGTGAGCTTTGTGCCAAGGCCAAACAGGAACGACTACCTTTTGATTCATGTTCCATAACGACTTTGTTTGCTTTTGATTTGGTTCATGCTAATGTTTGGGGACCATATCATATTCCTGGCCATGATGGCTCTCGTTATTTCCTTACTTTGGTGGACGATTTCACACGCTTTACTTGGATACAAAAGCTACCAGGGAAAAGTGTTGCGTTTGCTGCACTTAAGCAGATTTTTGCTTTGGTCGAACGTCAATTCGATAAAAAGGTTCGATGTATCCGAACAGATAATGCCTTTGAGCTGGGTAGCAGCAGGGATAATGCTCAATTTCTCTTGGATCATGGCATCCATCACCAAATATCTTGTGTGGTTACTCCTCAAAAGAACAGAGTGGTCGAGAGGAAGCACAAGCACCTCCTTGAGGTGGCTCGAGGTCTTATTTTTGAAGCTGGTTTACCAAAGTTGTATTGGGGAGAGAGTATCCTCACAGCTGCTCACATTATTAATCGACTTCCCAGCAAAATGTTGTGAGGAGGAAATCGAGTATGAAATATAACAAAATAAATCAAACCAGAGTGGCAAACTTAACCTAAGTGGCAAACTTGTTCCTTTAGGGCTGGTTGAACTAATTGAATGACTAGGAAGTTGAATGTGTTGTTAAATCCCTCTTTAGGGACTGCAAATACCTTGGCTAATCTCTGAACTTAAAGCTATCAATTGGGTTAAATCCTTCTTTAGGGACTGTTCGATTGATAAGGGTTGTTAGGACTGGTTGGACTAGTAACTATATTAGGTCGGGACAAGGGCATTCATAAGAAACTTAATAGGACGAGAAGAAGTTACAAGGATCGCTTTAATCCAATAAAGTGGAAAATTGTAGGTAGAATTGCTTCTCCTAATTGTCTGAAATACAATTATTTACTTTTGTTTACTTCAATCCGCTTTGATAAAAGGCGGAACTTTCACACTCAAAAACCCCCCTCTTTGGTTACTTAATTGGCATCTAAATCACACTTGAATAGTAATTTCCCTTTCGGATCGACCTCTTACTTATTGTTATACTAGTTATAGGTTTGAGTTTACTTTGACGGGATCAACGACAGGTTTTCCCTCCGTCAATAACCCTGCAATCAATTACCATCCTTGAAAAGGTACTTATGTCACAGATCCATGCATGTGCAAATATACAAAAGCAACATCTACTCACAAAAGGAGGGTTATGCAAAAACAATTCATGTGACAAAACATTTAATAATCAAGAGGACTTTAATTTAAGCTCAATAGGGAGTAGATTGGTAAAAGGCTAAAGGTGGGCAAATTTTTGGCAATGTGGTGCTAATGATCCGGGGAAATGGAGTATTTCCAAATTAAATTTCATACCACATTCTTTCTCATAAGATTTATCACCTTTCATAATGCTTTTCTCAATAATAATGTTTTTACCTCTCAAACCTCAGCACTGCCTTCTCGCGAGTCGCAAACATGGGTGTCATGAATGGCCCCGGATACTTAGTGCTTTGGACTCCTCACAATGTGACCCATCTCGCCAAACTATTATCTGAGCGAACATGGTCAATCTACCTTTATCTCCTGAGGTGATTGGATTTTTTTTCTCACTCATTAAATTTTCCATATTTTTCAAACAATTTCCTATCAAACTCTAATAATGATAATAAAAACAAAACAACCATATAACATCTCCATAATGTAAAATCATTCTCAACATACTCTTCAGATAAGGTAAAGAATGGCAATATTTAGATCATGTGGAGCAAATATGAAATAAGGCATTTTATGGCTTTTGTGTAATGCATAAGCATAGGTAAGGCTAAGATTATAAACATATGAGCATTATATGGAAATATAAAGTCCTCCATCCTCCTATCATGCAACATGTCAAAAGCAACTTCAAATTTTACCTCCTTTCATGGTTTTCATCAAAATATGCATTTCATTGTGACTTCCCTTTACTAGTAAATTTCATGCTATATCTCTAATGAATCTAATTTTGCATCGTCGAGTTCAATATAAGCTTCCATGACATTAATTCAAAATTTTCAATGGGGGTCATTTTTCTCAAATTTTGGAAAACATGCATATAAGCACATGAATCAATAATGGATTCCAAAATAGCCATGTAGCAATTCATAGAAATAAATTCTAAATATGCACACATAATGTCAAATATGTCAAATATGCACAAAGTAAGCCATTCCCCCACCCCATACTTAAACATTACAGTGTCCTCACTGTATAAAAACAAGGGTAAAGAAATAAACTCACTAGACAGGTGTGCAAGGCCTCTTAATATCGAATGAAAGAATCCCTGGGGCGAGTCTGAATATAGCTTGCTTCTATCCATGGTCCTGAAAAGTGTAGAAGACATATACCCACAATAGAAAAACTAAAAATGTTCAAAACCAAAAACAAACGAAAAGCAACAATGTCCAATAGTCCAAAAATAAATGTCTTTGTACAAGCTCTATATTTTATAGTCGCTAGGCCGACTTCTCTATTAAGCTCAAGGTGGCATTTGCAGGGCCCATGTAGCTTGGGCTTCAAATAGAACTCCACTCTTGTCCATCAACTGTAATCCTCCAGAATGGATCTTGTTCACCACGAAAGGTCCCATCCTCTTCTTGTTGAATTTGTTAGGGAACCAATGATCCTTTGATTTAGAGACATAGAGCTTTTCTCCAATTTCATACTCTTTGGGCTCATCATTGGATATCCTACATAAGCGCACATACCAAGGCAAACCTCTCCCATGTATAGATAGATCTTTAATGGAAATAGGAGAAGAAAGATCCATATCTTGGCTTACCTTCGCAGAGACGGAATCGGGGACCACGGTGTTTGGTCGAGCTCGAGTAAGGGTACTCGATCTCGGTGAGTTTTCAGATTCTGGTGGTGAGCTGCTCGTAGATGCAGGAGCTGGTGGAGGTGAGGGTTGGTCGATCTCGAGTGGGCTACTCGATCTCGAGTAGGATTCAGCTTCTGGTGGCTTCAGCGTTGAGGAAGGCGAAGCCGAGGCAGCGAGGTGGTGGTGGTCGATCTCGAGTACGGTACTCGATCTCGAGTTGGCTGGCGCTTCAGTCTGGCTGCTCAATGACGCTGGTGCTGGTGGAGGCTCATGGCTTTGGTCGAGATCGACTAGAGTCCTCGATGTCGAGGAGTCTTGGTCGACCTTGACCCCATACTTGGTTCCTGTCAAGGCATCCGAAAAATAGTTAGTCTATAACGACGTACCTTGGTTTGTGTCGATTGGATTTTCTGTGTCCTCTTTTAGGATTGCCATGATCTCCTCCACCAGGGCCTCCATATCCCTCTTTTCCAGCTCCTCAGGGGTCATATTTCTTACCTTGGGTTCCCCGCAACTGATGTAGCCAGCTGAGATAGATTTCACCTCTTCCATTGGACTTGTATGCCTTTCAGTTTTATTAAAGGAATACTCAATTACCTCATCGCTGAGGTTGAAAATGAGCACTCCTTTCCTCACGCTTATGTTGGCATCCACCGTCGCCAAGAAGGGTCTTCCTAGAATAATTGAACAAGCAGGGTCTTCTTGCATATCAACAACTAGGAAATTAGCAGGGACAAAAAATTTACCTACTTGTACTGGCACATGGTCCACCATGCCTGTTGGAATGACCACTGTGATGTTGGCCATGTAAAGTCTAGCATCCACATGCTCTAGGGCACCTATCTTAATCTTGGACCAAATTGTTAAAGGCATTATACTCACACTAGCTCCAAGATCACATAAAGCATTAATTTTATATGGACTAAATCCAATAGTTATAGCAAACTTACCTGGATCTGGCATCTTCTCCAGTATGTCCAAATGGCTGCATTCCTCTGTAATCTCAGCCATTGATCGCTTTTTGCTCAGAATCTCCTTTAGAAAGTTGACATAGGATGGCATTTCATTGAGAGATTCTGTGAAGGGGATGGTGACGTTGAGCTTCTGAAGCATCTTGATGAAGCGCTGAAATTTCTTTTCTGCCGGGTCCTTTGGAGATTTTGTGGGGAAAGACAACTTCTTTTTTCTGATTCGGAGCCAGAACAAATGTCGGAGGTGCTGTAGTTTTATCGATCTCGGGTTGCTCTTCCTCGATCTCGACCACGTCTTCCTCGATCTCGACCAGATTGGGTGGTGTCTAGTTGTTGTGCTGTGCAGACGAAGGTTGGCCTAATTTTTCCTCGAGATCAAGTTGGCCCTCGTCGAGATCGACCAAGTTCTTGTCGTCTTGCTCCTGCTTTTCTCTTTTGTTCTACTGCTTTCTGACCTCTGGCTCTTACAGCTGATGGCCGCTTCTGAGTTTTACAACAGCGATGTGTCCGGTCTTTCCCTTAGGATTTGGTTATGAAGATCTAGGGAGCGAACCTAACTGTTTGGGGATTCCTGCTGCTAGCTGGCCTATCTGTGTATCAACTAATTTCCGCCATATATCAATTTCCCTAAGACTAGAGTTGACACCTTGCATATGAGTGTAGACAGAGTTGAAGAACTGCTTAGTTTCTGAATGATTCCTCCGTATTTCCTCTAGGACTGTCTATATATATCATCCCTTTTCTGGTCCCTTTCCGGATGTTTTGGAGCTCTGTAGGGCGGGGGGTTCCTAGGGGCACCTTGGTTCCATTGTGGTTGCTGAAACTTTTGGTCCCCCATGTAGCGATTGGGACCCCCTGCATAAGCTGCCTCTTCGTGGTGATCTGCCAAGTTGATTTGCTCTGTGTGTGGGCACTCAGTACTGGTGTGCCGCTGCGATCCGCCTTCAATGCAAGGCTGGTTGACAGAAAGATACTTTACTTTTTTAAGGAGCTTCTTGTTCTGATCTCTATAGTACTGCTCCCTTACATCAGGATCAATCTCTTTAGGAGGCTCATAGAGGGACATGGATGGTGCTAGCCTGGCGTAGGGGTTCTCTTCATAGTTTCCAGTAGACCCATACTTGTTGTCATAGTTAGTGAGCCTGTCGAGCACTCCCCGTGCGTCAATTGGTGGCGTCGTCACATACTCATAGCGAGTATACTGGTTTATCCTGTCCTTAGTGACTTGGTCAAGAGAGTTGAAGAAGATCTCCTGAATGACGTAGGGTGGCTGTCCATGAGTAGAGCAAGATCGTAGCAGTTCCTTGTATATTTCCCATGCTTTTGCTAGTGGCTCCCCATGCTTCTGTTTGAAAGCTGTGATCTTCTGGCGAGGAGTGCGGTCTTTGCAGGAGGGAAGAATTTGTTCAGAAACACTTGCTCTACCTGGGCCCATGTTGTGAGTGATCTTGGTTTCAGCCCTTCAAGCCACTTCAGTGCCGGTCCAGCGAGAGACCAGCAAAAAGCCTTCATTTGGACATATTCCAAAGTTGTACCTTCAGCAAGAGTACGACCCATATCAGAAAAATTGGTAATATATTCAAGAGGACACTAATTAAATCTACCAAAAAAAGCATTATTTTTAAGCTCAATAAGAAATTGAGTGCGAATTTCAAAAGAGTTTTCAGGGATAAGAATCGCTGATTCAGGCACGAC
This sequence comes from Persicaria tinctoria, assembly GCA_037127255.1. NCBI lineage: Eukaryota > Viridiplantae > Streptophyta > Magnoliopsida > Caryophyllales > Polygonaceae > Persicaria > Persicaria tinctoria. The sequence continues at coordinate 60,782,898 of JBANSL010000003.1, read as the reverse complement.
GAGAGTTGGGTGCATATAATCCTCTGCCGTGGTTGGGTATTGGGCAAGCTCAGCTTTTGCTTGTTCCCTTGCTGCTTTCTCAGTGGCGATGGCAGCATCTTTAGCGGCCGATTCCCTTGTAAGCCTCGCAATCAGCTGCTCATGTGTTTCAGCGGCTGCCATGGCTCTTTGTAGTGTAGCTCGGATGTGTAGGAGGCGTTCCGGTTCGTCTAAGCCGTCAAACTCAGGTCGTTGACCAGAACGGCGCATACACCTGTAAAGTAACTCAAAGAAAAAAGTGAGATCTGACTACCTAAGGCGCGAATGATAGCTTCCCCAACAACGACGCCAATTTGTTGTGAGGAGGAAATCGAGTATGAAATATAACAAAATAAATCAAACCAGATTTAGGCCCACGCAAATAATTACAAGACTCCCTCCAATGTAGTAAGAGAAAGTCAGGATCGATCCACGAGGAAGCGTGTCAGCGGATCCTAGGTAGCTGTAAATCTCACAGAAAAGCAAACAAAAGACAGAAACAAAGAAACAAAGAAAGAAAGACATAAATAATAAACGAAATCAAGAAATAAAGCAAAGGCAGAAACTAACTCGATCTCGACAAGCACAACTCGAGATCGACAAAGGATAACATAAACAGAAACTAAAAATTGACGACAACAGCAAATTTCGAACACAAATCTCCGAAATGCAGAAAGTATAAATTGCAATTTCGAACACAGATCTCAGAAATTTGACAGAAATAAATCAATATATAAACAACTTCCAAAGCCATAGTATCAACGCCACAACGATTAAACATGCAAAGTAACACATAAAGGCATAAAAGATCATGCTTTCCATCAAAATAACTTTCGTCACTAACAAACATGCATATAGAGGCTTTCGCATTACCCTAATTGTCACTAACCCTTTTCACATAATTAACCCAAGTTGCATTAAGATCACTTTCTCTTCAATAACACAAAAAAGGATCACCTTCAACTCTTGCAAAAGAATCATGCTCATAGGGGCATAAGACGAATTGCATAACAAGATTTTACCTTTACCGCATCACCTTAAATGGCCACCGTCGGGCTCACCCCAGCCCCAGAAGTGGATGGACTACTCGCTCTTCATTATCAAGAAAGACATCAAATAACAAAAGAAACTAACTTGCATTGAATTAAATAAAGAAAGCTTACAACCAACAAGACAAATCCGCTTTCGCCTTTCCACCTTGCTTGCCACAAACTTTCTCTCTCTCTACTCCCACTTACTTGAATGGAATTGAATTGGAATAAGACGCCTAATGCTCAGCCCCTAGGGCTTTATTTATAGCCTTCTATTCCTTGCTAATCAAGGATAGAAGATATCTATCTATATCTAAAAAGCTTAAAAGATTAATAAATGTAATTTAGGAATTAAATCTAAAAACGGTTTGTCGTCGGGACGCGGCTCGTCGATCTCGACTAAGCCTCCTCGAGATCGACTAGGGTTTGTCGTCGACCATGTTGGTTGGACTTGGTAGGGTAGCTCTGCTCGACATGGCTCGGGTCTTGGCTCCTGGCTCCTCGATCTCGACTAAGCAACTCGAGATCGAGTTGGGTTCTCGTCGAGGATGTGTGTCCTGGTGTGGTCGAGGAACTGGTGCTCGTCACGGACTCAGATTGGCGCCATGGTGGTCCTCAATCTCGACAAGGCTCCTCGAGATCGAGTAGGGTTGGTTCAGCGTCTCCGTCCTCGGCTTCTCGTCTTGGCACAACTCGTCGACTCCGGACTTGGCGTTGAGGTGTTATCGATCTTGAAAAGGGAACTTGAGATCGAGTAGGGTTCCGGGAGTCGGGTTGTCTCCGACTCAGTTTCTCGATCAGTGCTTAGTTGACAAGGCCTGTGCTCGGACACCTTCATCGAGATCGAGTTAGATTACTCTAGATCGAGTAATCATGGGCTCCTTGCTTGATTCAACTGGTTCCGCTGCTTCTTGACCTTGGAGTTCTGTAGTTGAATTCCGAGCTTTTCCGACCTTTCTCATAACTGTTGTAATTTTCCTCGAATTCTGCGAAATTAAATAGAAACTGGTGTAGATTCCATAATTTGGCAATTAATCATAAACTACATAGATTTTGTATTATCTTAGCCCAAATGCATGAAATGTATGTAGAAAACGATATAAAAGTTACTGTAAAACATGGCAGATTCAGCTCACAACACAAAACATTGCAGATGTCAACTCTTTTTGAAAGGCTCTATGGCAGGCCTCCAAGCTATCGACACTTATGGTGCTTTGGTTGTCTCTATTTTGTATCCACCCTAAAGCATGGTAGAGACAAGTTTACTGAGAGAGCAGTACCATGTGTATTGCTAGGATATCCTGGAGGGAAGAAAGGTTACAAAGTCTTACAACTATTCACCAAACAAGTGTTTTTTCCCGAGACAGTATTTTTCATGAACATGTCTTGCCTTACAAAAATATTTCTCACAACCCTTATTCCTTGTCATATGCCTTGCAACCTCATTTCTCTGTTGCATATGATGATCCTCCTGAGCTTATTAGCTCTTCCCAAGTTTTGCCTCCACGTCGCTCTGCTAGGGAGCACCATCCCCTCGCATATCTATTTGATTATGTATGCTCTACTGCCTGTGCAGAAACTACATTCTGTATGCACACATTGACTTCCAATGTGAGTTTTCCCTCTGCCAACACTACGAGCTGTTTGTTGCCTGACTCTGAACCTCTCACTTTTGGTGAAGCTTCTGAATATTTTGTATGGAAGCAGGCCATGACAGAAGAGTTTAAAGCCTTGGATCTTAATCACACATGGGACATCATTCCTCTTTCGAAGGGCAAGAAACCGATTGGATGCCAATGGGTTTTTAAAGTCAAGCGTAAGGCTGATGGAAGTATCGAGCACTACAAGGCTAGGCTCATCGTTAAAGGGTTCACTCAACAACAAGGGATTGATTACAACGAAACCTTCTCTCCGGTTGTTAAGATGACAACAGTCCGTGCCCTGGTGACAGTAGCTTGAAGAGAGGTTGAGATGTGTTGCAGTTAGACGTGAATAAGTGTTTATGAAAATTCCTCCTGGACTTTAAGTGGATGGAGGGAATAAGGTTTGTCGCTTGCGAAAGTCTCTTTACAGCCTTAAACAAGCCTCAAGACAGTGGTACGCTCGGCTTTCTTCTGCTTTGTTCAAACGTGGATATTCTCAGTCACAGAGTGATCACTCTCTCTTCTTCAAGAAGGGTGATTGTAGTTCCACATTTGTGTCCGTTTACGTCGACGATATCCTCCTTACTGGGACTGGTCAGACTGAGATGTCTAGCTTAAAGGCGTTCATGGATTCTGAGTTTCGGATCAAAGATTTGGGCTCTCTTCATTTTTTCTTAGGGATTGAATTTCTGAAAGTTTCTGATGGGTTATTGTTAAGCCAACAAAAATTTGTCACGGAGCTCTTTGCTGATTTTCCTTGCCCAGAATCCCCTGTGGTTAGTCCATTGGATCCCCAACTTCGTATTCTTCCCGATGAGTGTGATCCTTTGCCAGACCCTTCTATGTACCGTTGACTGATTGAGAAATTAAACTTCCTGGTTCATACACGGCCTGATTTGGCATTTGCTGTGCAATTCCTTAGCCAATTTCTTCGGTCCTCTCACACTGCTCATTTGAATGCTGCTCAGCATGTTTTACGCTATCTCAAAGGGACTGCTTCTAAGGGTTTGGTCTTAACTATTGACTTAGATTTCCGTCTTCAGGCCTACTGTGATGATGATTGGGCTAGTTGCCCGTCCTCCCGCCGTTCTGTGAGTGGTTATGTTGTCTTCCTTGGCTCTAGTTTGATTTCGTGGAAATCCAAGAAACAACATGTCGTTTCTTTTTCGTTTGTCGAGGCGGAATATAGATCTTTGCGCAGAGTTTGTTCTGAGCTTGCGTGGCTTAGTCGCCTTCTTGGTGATTTGGATGTTCTTGACATTACTCCCATTGATGTCAAATGTGACAATCTCGCTGTTATGTACATCGCAAAGAACCCTCTTTTTCACGAGCGAACCAAACACATCGAGGTAGATTGTCACTTCGCTCGTGAAAAATTTCTTGAGGGGCTTATTTCGCTTTCATTCGCTCCATCTCACGCTCAGCTTGCTGATCTCTTGACGAAGAGCATTGTTGGTGTCCGTCTTCCTCCATTGTTACGCAAGCTTGGTCTGATTTCAGCACCACCTCAAGCTTGAGGGGGGGTGTTAGGTTATGTCAAACATTGGGCTTGTTTTTACTTTTGTGTTTGGGCCAGTAGCCCATTTCAGTTTTTGTTATAAATAGTTGTAACATCAGCTTTGTTCTATAATGAAGAAAAACTGAGTTTTACTGTTTCCTTCCAGGTTCTTCATCTTCCTCATTCAATCTACTCCTTTCAAACTTTGCTCAGTTCTGATCTCAGATTATCAAACAATAGGTTTTCCAACAGGATGTGAGCCTCACTCACACAAAAGGCTAGCTAAGTCCCTTAGTAATGCCTATGGTGTTTTGAAACTTTGTGAATATTTTATTTCCCGTTTTAATATATTTACCTTCAAAAAAAACATGCATGTGAATCAAAAGTACAATAGAGGAATAAAATCTCCCTATGTTGGAAACCGAAGATCGAAGATGGCTTCGATCTTCAATCCCTAGATCTCAGAAGGAAGGAGAGCGACCACCCAAAGGACGTCGAAGCTCAAACCAACTTCAAAAGGACACCAACAACTATCGTCTACTCCGAGAGCTCTAAAACCACAAGCCACAAGTTGGAGAAAACCAAATCCTAGAAAACCATGGCAGAGCTTTTGAAAGGAGTGAAAAGGCGAGAGCTAAGGAAGTGAAGACTGCAGTGGAGAGGATGGCTTATATAGCTAAGTCAAAACTCGAGCTCTCAAACATTGTGTTTCCACTTAGGGTTACACGAGGTCAACTCACTTTGGGCCACCAACTTCATCAGTCCTTTTAAGCTCATCGACCGAGTTTGGACTTCAACCCAAACACCTAACTTCCACACTAAAAATACTTTATACATATTGCATATAATATATAATATATATCATATACCACATGCATCAAACTCGACTATTATAATCAATCTTGCTAGAGGATCACGTCATATAGACTCAACTTAGTCAAGATTAATCATAATAGTGCATCACATAAGCACAATATATATCATATGATATATGTATAATCATCATACACACATACATGTACACACATAAAATAACACTATATCAGGTAACACAAGACTAGGAAAGTATACATATAACATTATAAACACCCCTCTACTTTTCTATTGCCTTGGGATACTTAATCTTTCAAATAAGTGGATTCTTTTTTCTGTCTTCAGCCTGCCCAAGCATCATAGATATCAAGGGAGTTCCTCCAAATGGAGGAAATTCCTGCAATATACAAATTCATCATAAGGCATAATCTTGGTACCAAAATCTGAAGGATTAACTCTACCATCTATCTTTTTAACATGGATGATGTTTTCTTCAACCTTCTCACGAATAAAGTGATATCAATATGCTTAGTATGTTCATGGTACATAGGATTTCTACAAAGATGCAGAGCACTCTGGCTATCTATATGCAAAACAGATGTGTAATGATTCTTCTCAATTTCTTTCAAAATACCCTTGGTACAGATAGCTTCTTCATTTACAAGCTTCTGTAGCTACAACGTATTTTGCTTAAGTGGAAGATAATGCAACAATAGGCTGTTTTTGAGACTTCCAAGAAACACAATTACTAGCCCATGTATACACATATGAGGTGATTGATTTCCTGCTGTCTTTATTACTAGCATAGTCCGCATCTACAAAACCATGCAAACCACATGAAGATGAATGCTCAACATAAAGTAATGAAAAATTCATAAAGCCAAGTAAGTATTTTAGAAGATATTTAACGGACAACCAATGCTCCTCAGAAGGACCAGACATGAATCTACTTAGCACGCTAGTAGCAAAGGCTAAATCAGGTCTAGTGCAAATCATAGAATAATCACAGACCTAACAAAAACATCACATGGGATTGTTTTCATCCTTTTCATCTCAACAACAGACAATATTTCTTTATTCATTCTTAATCAAGTCAAGATTGGGTCTTAAAGGAATATTATTCACGTTATCAGTAGAGATGTAAAAACGATCCACAACTTTCTGAACATAATCACATTGGTGTAGCCAAAGCCTCTGATGCTTTTTTAACATGATCACATTGATGTAGCCAAAGCCTCTTATGCTTTCTATAAATATAGACATCCCTAATGTTTTCTTGGTAATACCTATGTGTTTCATATCAAAATGTTTATGGTGGTTCTTCTTTAAATCTAGAATGCAATCTTCAGACTTAGAAATTAAATAAAAAAGATATCATCCACATCCAGATGGACATATAAAGTAAGACCATGTTTCTTAACACCTTTAAAATACAAGCAAGTGTCAAATTTACTTCTCTTAAAACCCAAACTAAACCTCAAGCACTTGTGAAACTTAATATTCTACTATCGCAGTGATTGTTTCAGGCCATATATAGATTTATTTAACAGACAATCATAAGTATGATGCACATAATCAACAAAGCCTTTAGGTTGTCTCATGTAAATAGTTTCATCCAAGTTTAGTGCAGAAAAGCAGGTTTCCCATCCATTTGCTGAAGCTCAAAGTCATACTCGTTAATCATATAAACTTTATAAAGTAATAACCTAAGAGTTTTATACTTATCTATTGGAGCAAAAATCTCATTATATTCTTCACCCTCTCTTTGGGTGAATCCCTTAGCAACAACCTTGACTTTATATCTAGGAGGATAAGATTTAGACACACATTCTTTAAGCTTAAAAATCCATTTGGTATCAATAAGTCTAACATTTTCAGGTTTAGCAACTAAAGTCTAGGTCTTATTAACCCTCATAGACTTTATTTATTCATCCATAACACTTTTCCAATCTTTAAAGTTAGCACATGTTAAAGCATATTCATAAGTTTCAGGAGTAAAGTATTTCACCACATGAGAAACCAAACAAGCAAACTCAACAATGTTGTTAATGAACCTTTTATTAACTTGGAATGACAGCCCTGGGGCTCCTATCCCTAGTCAATTGCAAATAAGTCAAGTCATGTCTTTCAGTAGTTGAAGAACTAGAGGAACCAGAATCAGGTATAGACATAGACTCAAAAATAGTATCCTCATTCATAGAAATCGGAGAAATGGGAGAGGAATTATAATCAGGTTGAACAACAGGTTCATTTGCATCCCCACCCAGTTGTTAAGGTTGCTCAATCACAATATCAGAAGAGGGAGGAGAAATAGAACTAACTTTCATAGAAGGAGAAGGGGAATAACCAGTATCAAATTATTTAAGTCAGTTTCAATGTGCAGAGCAACATATAGAACTGCTCGACAGTGTGTACCTGTAGGTTAGAGTCATCTATCGTAGCAACATAAGTCTTTTGAAAATGGAATTCATGCTCATTAAAGATGATATTTTTATTGACTATATTTTATAAACACCAGGTTGAACAAGTAATAGCTTATAGCCTTTGACACCTTTTGGATTTCCAAAGAGGACACACTTTTGAGACTTGGCAACCAATTTATCTTGGTTTATGTATGAAAACACAATGCAACCAAATGGCTCAATATTATCAAGGTTAGACTTTCTTTGATACAACAACTCATAAGGTATTTTAAAATTTATCACGTAAGAAGGGGTCCTATTTATCAAATAAGTACTAATCATAACGTCCTTACCCCACAAACAATGTTTGAAACCCGAAGAAATCAACATGCATCTAGCCTTTTCAAGAAGAGTCATGGTTATCCTCTTCGCATTATCATTATGCGGCTGAAGTGTGCCAGGCATGGTCAATTGCCTCTTTATTCCATTTTATTTACAGTAATTATCAAACTAGGAATGATAGAATTCTAGGCCATTGCTAGTTTTAAGACATTTTACAAATATGCCAATTCCTTTTCAACTCTAGATTTCCAACTTTTAAAGGTTTCAAAAGCTTCATCTTTTATTTATAAGCAAATAAACCCAGACTTTTCTACTATAATGATTTATCAAGGACATGAAATATCTCTTAGGACCAACAGTAGAGACTTGGGCAAGAACCCAGTGATCAAAATGCACGTAATCAAGGGGAGCAGCAGAAACATGATTAGAAGACCTTAAAACCATTTCTTGTTTATTTAACATGAACACAATTTTCACATAAGTCTATTTCGCAAGGTTTATAGTTGATGATGCTAGGCTTATACACATGTTCTAGACCCTTATTGCCAAAATGTCCTAGTCTATTATGTCATAACATAGTTTCATGCAAAGCCATGGACTTATCAACAGTAGTAAAGGCAACAGAGTAATTCAGCAAATGAGTAGCTATATTCGCGGGATGCATTGACTATGTCATGAAATCTATGTTGCTTGAGAACTAGGAACAAGTAAGTTTAGGGGATTTGATAATCCATTATTTGTATAGACATTTTAGGCAAGTCTTAAGTCATTACAGTTGCATTTAGGCATGTTTTTAGCATAAAGTGCGTTCGTTATCTCTTAAGTTGCAAAGTTCATAATCTACGAATTTTATGCCTATTTATGCATATTCTTGGAATGAAGCTAAAGGAGAAGAGGAAAGTTACACTATGAAGCTATGGAAGACTAAAAAGAAGACAAGAGAGGAAGCAAAGAAGCCAAGATGAGAAGAAAGAAAGAAGAAAGTCTTCTCCAGAGGCGACGTCCGTGTCTCCCTACCGGCGCCCGCCGATCTAGCAGCACCCGCAGAAGATCTCAGGCACCGTTGGTCTCTTATCCCAGCAAATTAATTCTCAACGGTCGAATCTAGCCCATTGGGCTTTGCTTCTACCCTACTTTTTCCGACTCCTAGGAATTCCTAGCACTATAAATAATCCTCACTTTTCAGCCAATTCCATAGTCTCTCAGTCACTACACACTACTACATATATCATCATTCATGACATTTGAAAGATGGTGTTTAAATACAAAAGCGCTAAAAATTTTAAGAATACAATTTATTTATTGGTTTTACAAACAGCGTAAAATTTATGGCGTTTATAAAACACCATATTTTTTTAATGCAAAATTTATGGCGTTTTATGAACGCCATAAAATTGGGGGGGGGGGGAGGCGATTTTTTCATTATGAAAACCCTAAATCTGGCCCCTTTTCTATCGAGATACGCCTCTGCGCCTCACTGCATTCTCCTTGAAAACACAGAAGGCTAAACCGCAAAAATGAAGATCTATTGCCTCTCTAGCTCTCTCGTCGAAAAGCTTTCCAATGGCCACGTCCTCGCCCAAACTCAAGCTGCTAGAGGCAGTCGCCACTTGGAGCTTCCTTGCAAGCTTGAGGTCGTGGGAGCTCCTTCGAGTTTTCGACAACCACCTTCCTTAACAAAGTTCTCAATGGCGCCTCCTTCCTTGACGTTCGTGTCGTCGTTGACCGGAACTAAAGGGGAAGAAGCACGACCAGGCTGAGTTAGTCCAACGCTATGGATTTGGTAGTTTTGATTTTTTTAATATGAAAAAGAATTCATGGCGTTTTAAAAACATCATGGATTCTATGTCTTCAGGTATTATAAAAATACCATGGCGTTTAGAAAACGTCGTGGATTCCTTTTTCTACGGCGTTTGACAAAAGCCTTGAAAATATGGGTAAAAGCATGGCGTGGCCTTCGACGACATTCGGGCATGGCGAATAAAAATGCCATCTTAATGCTTTTATGGCATTTTTCAAACGCCGTAGTAAAAGGGTATGTTTCTATTAGTGACATCTCTCATCTCTCTCTTTCTTCTTTTCTTATCTTTTCTGTATGCTATATATGCTCGGCTAAACCTTTTATATAGTTTTGCTTATATTTCAATACATTGGTTTATAACATGTGAGGGTAGTTTCCATACTATTTTATAGTTAATATATGATTTATGCTTATTTGGTTATTCATTATTCTTGTTCTCTACATGTTTATGTTATTTACTCGTTTTAATTGGCCATTAGGATAAATAAACAACGTGCTAAATGATTATAGCTATATCCGACATTGCAGGCCTTAATTCTATGAAGTAGCAAACATATCTAGAGGAACATGTTGGAAATCATGCATATGTGAGAGAATTGACAAGTAATTGAATGATATTCTTAGCGAAAACGATAGATGGGTTGACAACCATGTGACACGTCGAATATGCGAGAACAATAACATGAATTGTATGCTTAGATGATTAGGAATTTATTTCTTCTCGAACCCCATGCAAGAGTTTAGGAAGTTGATAGTGATCGAATAAGGAGGCTATAGAACGATGTGCACAAACTGACACTAAGATAGCCAAACATAACCAAAATGACCCGATAATCATGAAGTTACAAATGTTGCGATTATAAGCGAAGCTATATTCTCATCATATTATCTCTCTGTTTACAATCATTGCTCTTATTGCTCTTTTCTCTAATACTTTCTATTGTTACAATTATCTTGCTTACATCTTCAGTTTAGCCAAAGTCTTACACACCCCTTGTGGGATCAACCTTTACTTGCTGCTAAGCGTGGCCACGGGTCACACCCGACGGGTCGACGGGTTCGACCTGCCGAGTCAAGGGTCATGGAGGGGCGACCCAAACCCTAACTCTGGAATTCCACGAGTTGGCGGGTTTGGGTCACCCGGCGGGTTACCGGGTTGAAGGGTCAACCCGGCGGGTTGACCCGACGGGTATGGCCCGGGTTGGACAGGTTTGCACTTGTTCGGAGTTGTCTGAATTATTGGGAACGGGTATTGAACATTTGAACACATATATGTATGAAAAATATCCTTTCGTGTTTGTCGTTTAGAACTTTAGGTAAAAATTATAATATTACAAATTATAATTCTCAAGACTACAACTATAACTCTATAAGTCTACAAGACTACAATACAATTGTACAATTTGTGTATAAGTGAGTGTGGGGGGGAATAAAAAAGGGAAGACGGACTTGAATCGGTTTCTCGATTGCCTACGTACCCTCCCGGGGTTGAGGAATCAAAGCACACGTAGTTCTTTTACCTATGTATGTCTGAACCCCAACCCGATTACCTACTCTTCTAGTCTTCTTGATCATCGGACCCTCCACCTCCTGATCCATCTGTGACTGCGCCGTCAATGGAGCTCCCAACGGACTCTTTATCTACTCCGTCATCATCCTCGGAATCAGTCCCCAAGATGTTCTCCTGCATCCGCATATCCGTCTTCTTTCAATATGCAAGGCAAACTTGGGCTTCGGGGTTCTCGGGAAGCAACCTTGATCTCTTCTTCGAAAGAATATGACCTCCGCGACTGAAAAGCTGCTTGGCGGCAACAATTGAGCAATGTGCCCCAAGTATTTGTCGGGCGATTACCTGCAACGTCGGGAATTTTTGTCTTTCGGGACGGCTCCACCATTCAAGGACATCGAAATCTTCTTCCTCATCACTAAGAAAATCAAAGTTCGTGGACAAATATTCATCGAGCTCCGAGTGGGGGTTCGACGAAGATCTCGACCTCTTTGACCCAAAGATATCTCGGGCAAGTGCCTTAGTTCCAACGGTGATGCTAGTTCGTGACCCGCTTGAACTGGAAAGCACGGGAGGATGACCGGAGGAGGGCGCTCTATCGTCCGTCGAATATTTAGTATATAATTGTTCTAATAAGGTTCTAATTCTACCAACTATAATTGGAACATTGCAATCGAGATCTTCCTAAAGTCGGAAAATATTTTTCTAAAAACTTTTGAACCCTATTTAATTTATATCTAGGGTCAAAACAACACGCTAAGATGAAAATGTCGAGTATAACTTTGTAATATGCAACCCATTTCTGCCGCATCTGTAAAGTGGCTTCCGAAATGGATGGCAGATTAATCCCGTCTTGAAGGGCTATTGCTACGTTCATTGCAATAACACAAGAAAGGTTTGGGTAGGCATGTAAACGTGGCTGAATGTCCGAGTTGCGTCGTAAAAAACATTGAAAACCTCCACAACATCTCGGGCCTGAGTCCAAACCTCCGCAAATATGTTTGACCCTTCTACGTTTTGTAAGTCGAGTTCCACCGAGTGCAAACTCCTTTGGGGAACTGTTTTGGGCGAGTTTGGTAAGTAACACCCAGGTATGAGTGATGTTGCCAACGCAATGACAAGTAACATCCATGTATGAGTGATGTTGCCAATGGTCGGTCCAAATGTCGTTACAAATGGAAACATTTAAATCATGGTTTTTGTGAAAATATTCGATTAATTCATTTTTACGGGTGTTATACCGTCTAAGTATTTTCCTCTTAACCGTGTTTCGACTAATACCGTGCCATGCAGGTTGAACATTCTGTGTAATAAAATCATTGAAACATAAACGTTGTGAATAACTATAAGCTCAACCCTCTGCAGCTATCATTTCCGCATAGTTATCATGATAACTACGATAATCATAAGACCATAAACCAACGGGTTGAGAGGAAGAAGATGCGTACCCAGTTAGTTGAGTTTGTACTTTGGCGATGCCGAGCTTTTCGGGATGCTTCGACCGGATATGGCGATCGTAGTTCCCATTTCCGCCTCCCTTCTTGTGCTTGTAGACCGTCCCGCAGAAGTTGTAATTGGTCGAGCAACTTTCTTCCTCCCAAGCCGGATCCCGAGGCCCTTTTGTGAACCGATACTTGAAAGTAGCGGCTCGAACTTCAATCGTAGTAATAGGGTCACCATCATCCGGAGTTCCTTGACTCCCTTCGGGGGAGAACCCAGAGTCTTGGGACGGAATCGTCGGAGTCCCGGCTTGGGGGGTCCCCTCGGGCTCGGCCTCCTCCTCCTCCATGATGTCGTCGACCTGGTCGGCTAAAAGAGCATCATCTCGACGACGTCGGGATCCGGTCGCCGTCGAGACCGTTGCACTTCGCCGAAGGCTTGGTGCCGCCGCCGGGTTCGATGCGCTGGCTCCGCCTCCAACACTCGGGGTCAATGAAGATAGGGCTCCACTAACACTCTTGTCACCCCGGGTAATTCGGTCGAAGACACCCGACATTTTGAATTTTAGAGATTTAGGAGATTTAAGAGAGAGATTAGGAAACCGGGACTACAAGAGACAAGATCAAGCGATTAGAGAGATGAAGATGTGATTAGAGGAGATGAGTGGGGTGTGGTTTCAAAATGGGAGGGAGAATGGTATTTATAGGGTCAAACCGAGTCCTCTCGGCTCCTTACCGACCGTTGGGCAACGGTCGACCCGCCGGGACCAACGTTCGACTAGGTGGGTCCAACAGTCGACCCAGCGGGTCAACCGTTGGAAAGTAGCCGTTGCCCCTTTTTTTTGGGTGTTGTTTGGCTTGTTACTAACACTCTTAACTTGTAATTAAATTCATATATCAAGCCTTTAATTTATTTTTTCGAATTTTTAATTTTTTTGACAATTTAAAGTTGATATCTAATGTTTAGGTAATTATTTTCAAAGTTGTTAGGTAATTACTAAACAAATAATCTTATAAAACAACATTCACACAAACACAAGTTTATTATAAACCGACATACGATTACAACACGCTACATAAACTTGCTTACTTACTACATAACTACATTACATACTTACTACATAACTACACTACTTACTTACTACATAAACTTACTTACTTATGAAACACCACTCACATTCACATAACATAAAAAGTTAAAAACTTAGGATTAGGACTTAGGACTTAGGAATACTAGACTAGTTACCACCAATCAAGCCCGATGTGCCATCGTTCTTGCTCTTATTGGGGTGCTTCTTCGTGATGTGAATCTTCAAATTTCCATATCCAAGGTTATTTTTCACCTTGTACTTGTGACCGCAATGACGACAAACGACTTCGAACTTTCCACCGGCTTGATGCACCTTCTCGTAATGATCCCGGAACAATTTAAAAAAAAATCGATAGGTGATTGATGGATTGGATCTAGTTGCGTCGAACATGATTACGAGCTTATGAAATAAAATCGATAGGTGATTGATGGATTGGATGGGAATAAGGGGAGTATTTATAGCCCGAGCCTAATCTACCACTCAACTAGCCATTACAACGGCTACAATTAAAAAAAAAATATTCATCCGACAGTGGGCCGCATGCCAACGGTCATGTTTTCAAAATAGGTCGACCCGACGGGTCGACCTGCCGGGTCACCAGGTTACAAAACCCTGACCCTAACCCAGACCCGCTACCCGTCCCCACTCGCCTACCCATCAACCCGGACACGCCAGGTCGGTGACCCGCCTAGTCACCGACCCATATGACCCACCGGGTCACGGGTTGACCCGTAACCCGTGGCCACGGCTACCTGCTGGTAATACTCATTATTTGTTGAAGGAAGAGATATTACTATTTGGGGTATTAGATCACACGACATTCTATAGCGCACCATGGTTACAAAGACCATTAAAGTCCTATTAATCGTTAGTGCCGCAACATTCCCTAGTTTATAAAAAGGGGTGTTACACATGATCCCTTTCTAACACTAATAGTGCATGACAGAGGGGTAGGGTCATAATAACTTCCATTAGAAGCAAGGACATCAACATGCTTAGGGATATGAAGGCCAAAATAACATTAAAGCAAGGCCGCCACGACCCTAGTCGTAGTGGCTGCCTATGTTACAAGAGCTACAAATGGTAAAGACGACCCTAGGTGGAGAAGTTAATAGCTCGGTGAAGAGAATGACCATGAAGAAGACACGAGTGGCAAAGCTAGATACATAAATTCCACGAGAACAAAAAATCACCTTATAACACATTGTATAATATAACGGATGTAAAATCCTTCGGCTTTAATAGTATTAAAGCTAAAATTTATGTATTTTTTTAAAATTAAAAATAGGTATATAGCCTGGATCTCAAGAATTGCCCCGGATCTAAAAAATACCCCGGATCTAAAAAAAATCCGGGTTATTATCTTCGGGTTATTATTTATTGCGTACTCAGGGTATAAAAAAACAAAAAATTAACGAAGCCCCAAATCTAATCCTTCCTTCTTGCACCACCAGCGCATTCTTGGCGAAGTCGATTGTCTAGAACTCCTCTTCGCCACCTGTTTTCTACCTTCACCTTCTTTTCTACCTTCGCCGCTTCTTGACGAGCTTGATCTGGATGCGGTGGCCGGGGGAGGAGGAGGGAGTGGTCGGGGGGGGGGGGGAAGGAGATGAGATCGGAGTTATGGTTGGAGATGTGGTAATCGGAGAAGAGGGAGCAATGTCATTTTTATAAGGGTTAGGGTAGAGCATGGCTAAATAGTTTTGATTAGGGTACAATTAGCCTATAACAATTTATCGACCCAAAAAAATAAAATAAAAAAGGCTAAAATAATTTAAATCTAAACCACTTATTTAGAATGGAGTGGTTAAGATTTAACCAACTTTACCTATAGTTATTTTAACAACTCCGTGGATCCCAGTGGAAAAAATCATCAATTGAAAAAAAAGGAAGTAGCAAACAGTTAAAAAAAAATCAGAACTCAATATAAAAATATTAAGGTTGATTGAGGAGTAGTACACGATGGAGGCAACAGAAGAAACTCACCCCCGATTACGTGGCGACGTATTCGGAGCTTTGTTGAGCCTGGCTCAGTCCTTCAATCACTATGAATTGGGGACTTTTAGCCCCCCTTTTAAACATTGATTCACCTACTCCCTCCATCAATTGCCCAAATCCAAAAACCCCAATGTCACAATTTTTTAAAAATCATTCGAATTTAGAAATCGGACAATTAATTGGAGGTAGAATTAAAAGGGACTAAGCTAAACCAAACTTTCAATCCTATTGAAAGGTGTCACCCATTCAGGTAAAACTCACTTCCTCACCATTACTCACTTCTGGCTCCTTCATGGTGGAATGCCAAACTAAACTTTCAAACCAACAACACTCACTCAACAATTTTTTCAAACATTGTGTAACAAGCTGCTATGCTGGAAGCCAAAACTGCAAACATCAGCGCACCAATGAAGATCACCAAGCTACAGACAGAACCAATCTTCCAATCCTATTGAAAGGTGTCGCCCATTCAGGTAAAACTCACTTCCTCACCATTACTCATTTCATTACAACTAACAGAAATAACTCAAGGACTAAAGGATTATCCCTTGCTTCATCTATCTTCACTTCTCTTTCATGTAACAAGCTTAACCACTATAGAGGTTGATGCCTTATCACTAAGCTATGTAGCATAGCTTCTGTTTGGTTTCATGGTTAGAATCGGCTACTGGAACATTAGGGGTTCCAAGCACCGCCTTCTTTGGCATGAAATCAATCAACTCTGGTATGACAACAAAATTGACATCCTACACTTGCTGAAACCAAATCTGGTGACCCCCACGCACACTACAACCTCAAGGAATCTGGCTTCAATAAAGCTCTAACCATACCTTCAAATGGTACTAAAGGAGGAATGTGGATTCTATCCAAACCACAGCTAACTATACAACACTTGAGAAGCATCAGAGGTTTTACATGCTTAAAATTAAAATTGATCAAACTAATCTAGCAATCATCTTTGTCTATGCTCCTACCAATGAATCGGAAAAAAACACATTCTGGTTAAGAATCATCACTGTTGTCAACAAACATATTATTCCAATTATCATCATAGGTGATTTAAATGATATAAAAGATGTTAATGATAAAGTGGGTGGTTGCACCCCAGCCATCGCCAGATTTCGAAGACTTAGAGAACTTAAGCATGACCTCAACCTCCAAAACTATACCTTACCTTGGCTCCCCATTCACCTGGAGAAGATCGGCTAATAACATTCCCAACAACACTTATGAACGCCTTGATAGGATTCTTGCCCACCAAGATGTTATGTCCCAGTTTAAAAACCTTAGAGTCCAACATCAACCCTTCTCTTTCTCCGACCATTGTCCCATTACCTTAAAGATTGACACCATGGACTGTCGGAAAGGGACCCCTTTCAAATTTGAAATGGCTTGGTCTACTAATCCCAACATTGAAACCATTATTTCCAAAGTTTGGAATAACAAGCTCACAGGCTCCTTTGCATTTTCTTTCATGCAGAAACAAAAGCTTCTCAAAAAGAACATGAAAACATGGTTTAAAAGACACAACCGAAACAATATCCAAAGATGGCTTTCTGAACTTGAAATCAAAATTTAAAGTCTGCAGTCTCAACTACCTTGGGGCACTTTGTCACCTGCTGACACCAGAAAGCTTACTAGATTGGAAAAGAAAAAGAATACATTGCTAGACTATAATTTCAAAATTTTGAAGCAAAGGTCTAAGATTAAACATCTTCAATTAGGAGACAGAAACACCAAATATTACCAAACTATCACCAAGGTTAGAAACCACAAAAACTCCACTTGCACCTTTACTAGCAAAAATGGAATTGTGATAACGAAAAAAAAAAAGAAATAGCCAACCAGAATACCAAAGAAATGGCTGAAAGATTCATACCTCAAAACAGAAACCCCATTATCAGTGATCAAATTAAGCATATTGAACCCCAAATCACATCCTCTGAGAATGATGTCTTGCTAACCACACCCTCCAACAAATAAATCAAGGACACTATCAGTAGTATAGCAGAAGACAAAAACCCGGGCCCTGATGGGTACCCTCCTGAATTTTGCCTCAGATATTGGAAAATAGTTGGAAGTTCTCTATGTAAAGCAATTAAAGCCTTCTTTCACTCAGGCAGCATGCTAAATCAAATCAACCAGACATTCATTGCCCTTATACCCAAGACTGATAACCCATTAAATATTAATCACTACTGGCCTATAAGCTTATGCAACACCATTTATAAAATCATAACTAAGATACTTGTTAATAAACTCAAAGCAATCTTAAATAAATTAATTAACCCCTTTCAAGGTGACTTTGTAGAAGGTAGATCAATTCAAGACAACACCCTTATAGCCCATGAGGTTTTTCATAACTTTCACAAACAAAAAGGGAAAAAGGATGGATGACAATAAAACTAAACATGGAAAAGGCGTACGACATAATCAATTGGGATTATATTCGTGCAACCCTCACCAAATTTGGTTTTGCCCCTCAATGGATTACCTGGATTATGAACTGCATTACAACTACCACTTTCTCTGTTTTAGTAAACAACTGCCCAGGTACCCCTTTCAAACCTGGTAAAGGCATAAGACAAGGGGATCCCCTACCACCATACATATTCATTCTTCTTATGGAAAACTTGTCCAGAGAACTAATCGAGGAAACACAATTCGATGATGCATTCGTTGGAATCCAATTAGCAAAAAACGGTACTACTATACCCTTTCTCACATTTGCAGATGACACAATAATCTTTGCAGAGCATCTCAAAAAAGCCTACACACCATAAAAACATTCTAAACAACTTCTCCAACCTCTCAGGACTTACTATAAACTATAATAAAAGCTCATTACAAGTTTCTGAAAACATCAGCCCGGACTTGGCTAACTCTCTTGCGAGAGATATGAACATTCCTATAGCCAAAACTCTTGAAAAATAACTTGGTATACCTCTGGTAAGGGAAAGTTAAAAACGAGATCTTTGATGAAGCTATTCAGAGCCTGAAAAAACAATTGTCCAATTGGAAAGCATCTACTTTGACACAAGCCGGTCGTGCCTCTCTTATCCAAGCTAATTTAAGCTCCAAAACCAAATACTAGATGCAAAATTTCCTCCTTCCAAAAGGAGTTCTTCAACAAATTGATCAAATAAATAAAAACAATTTCTGGAACAAATTACAATCTGAAAGGTACAACCCCATGATTAGTTGGGAAAAGATTTGCAAACCAAAAGACGAAGGAGGCCTTGGTTTAAAGGTTGCTGAAGAACTAAATATAAGCCTCCAAATGAAACTATTATGGAAAATCTACAATGAGCCTAATAATATCTGGGTTAAAATAATAGAGGAAAAATACCTCCAACATCAAGGGCTAATGGACAGATCCTCACATAACACTTCTTGGCAATTCAGTAGACTACTACACTTGCGAGACAGATTCTCACAAGGGTCTTCTATGGATCATAGGAAATGGTGAATCAATAAATGTTTGGAAAGACAATTGACTACCAGATCAAAATCTAGCTAACTACCAGCATGATCGTGACCTGAGTTCAAGGTTAGCCAGCTGCTCAACACTAAAAGACATTCGAACATTCCTATCCTCCATGAATTCTTCCCCAACAACATTGTCTCTGAAATAATTAAGATCAGAATACCAACTTGGAACACACCGGACAAACTTGTTTGGAAATATAATCCGGATGGACAATTTACAACTAGACCGGCAAGGGAAAAAAATAATAAATAACAACAATTCCAATGACGACTATAAGTGGATCTAGAAATTAAACATCCCCCGAAGATTAAAAACCTACAATGGAAAATTAACTCTAACAGTCTTGCTACTATGGAACGATTAAATAGATACCTCAATAGAGTACCATCTAATTGTTGTCTCTACAATAACAGTACTGAAGATAGCAACCATCTCTTTCTAACATGTCCGTTTGTAAGAACCACTATAGCCGCCTATGAACATTTGGTTGGTAGAAACAAAACACTAATACCCAATAACTGTGATAATATCAAGGAACTAACCAACACAATCTGTAATAAAAAAGGATCTAGAGGAACTTAGCTTCATTTGGCAAAAGATCTGGGAGGCTAGGAATGATCTGATTTTCATGAACAAACAACAAGGGACATCCCATGGCATTGTGGTATGCTGCCTGTCAGCTATTACTGACTCGCAAGCAGCAAATAACTTTTCCACAACCAAACTGGCACCAAGCATCAAGAGGAAACGTAACTCTAGATGGATTAATCCACCTAGGGCTATCTACAAAGTAAATGTAGATGGCTCACTGAAACCCATGGGCGGGGGCCATGTGGGTATGATTATTCGGGATCACTACGGTTCAGTTATCGATAATTTATAATCGGAAACAACAGCTTCAACTGCTATCCAAACAGAAGTTGCAGCGGTTTGTGCAGGTATTACTCTAGCCATAGCCAAAGGATTAAGGAGAATTATAGTGGAAAGTGACTGCTTGGATCTTACAAAGGCCATTACCGTCAAGAATCATGTCAGATGGGAAATTCTAAGGGAAGTGGAGCTTATCAAAAGCCTGAGTGCCAATTTCGACGGTATTGAATTCAAACACTACTACAGAGAAGCCAACAAAGCGGCAGATTTCGTAGCTAAGTCTCGTGATATTTGTAATCTAGGTAGTCTCCCTATCCTTAGGGATCTCTGTAACATCATCCGTTCGGACGATCATGGTAACACCTTGCACTAAGTTAGGTTTATCTGCTTCTTACCTACTGTAAAAAAAAAGGGACTCAAAATTTGGAGTTCAAATCATCTAAGTATTCCGTAATTGGGTGTATACCCACCAAACACATCATTGAACAGAAATTGAAGTTGTTGGTCCAGACTGCACATTAACAATAACTAGAAACAAAGAAATCAAATTCCCAGTTGTGGTTGCAAACTCAAATTCTCAAGTTGGTCCACACTGGCTTTCTTTTTTCATCCATTCCACATTGGTTTTCTGAATTTGGACTTTTGTGGGTATTTTTTCCATGTCCATTGATGTGATGCTAATGTTGATATACTGTCATAAGTTGTTTAACAGCTTCTAGATGCTTTAGCTTATGCTTCAAGTCATGTTATAGATATTCTCTATAAATAGGCCTTATGTAATAAACGAGATAGGTTTTTATAATGAATTAATAGCACAATTCTTGTAAAGACCGGAATTTAATTAATATTTATAAAATATCCGTAGGATAATCCGAATATTATCCTCCCTTACGATTATGAAAACCTTGAAATTTTAAAATTTATGGATGGGTTTACATTCGTTTAATTATGGATTTTATGAAAGAAATATATACCTGAGCCACTTTTCTCGTATATTGTAAACGTAACGGATTCTAACGCGTCAAGAACTCAGGATTTACGTCTTGCTAATATAAGGGCAGCCGCCCCATCCATTCCTTGCACACATCTCACCCACTCCCTTTGATTTGATCATATGACAAGTCAGGATCTTATTCATCTCACCCACTCTCTTTCCCATCACCCCTCCCATGCTTTGACCAAAAGAGCCCTCTCCCATTCTTTAAACCTGATCCCCAAGGCTCAGCCTCACTCATTCACTAATAACAAGCCGTCACTTGAGAGGAAAGGGAGAGAAAAGAAGCCTATCTCCATTGCTAGTTCTTTTTTGCTGCCTTCCATTCAAAAATCCATAACTCCCTCAATATTGATCCAAATGGAGTGATTCTTGAACCCTTAGCTCCGTCTTTGAATCTGATTTCAATACATATATCAAACATCCAAATCTAAGTTGATTTGCCCCTCCAAACGGACCGATCTTTGGGGCTGCAGTGGAGTGTTCTAGAGAGGACCTTGGGTTTTTCAACTTGATCTTTGGTAAGTCCTCTTGGTTCCTATCAAAACTGAGTTCCAACATGTTTTATAACTCATTTTCTTCAGTTTTGAGTAAGAATCTAAATCATGTTTTGGGATTTTTGGTGACAAAATGGCAAGGTGCTTGGAAGGTGTTCCGAAGGCCTCCCGAGGGTGTTCTTGAGTCGTTTATGTGGGACTCTTCGAAGGTAATCTCTCATCCGTCTTCCTCTCTCTAGGATAGATGTATTTTGGTGTGGAAAAGGGTTAGAAAGTGGGGCCTCTATGTGTTTTAGTTGTGTTTTTTAGCAAAAGCGTCAAAGAACCAAATGGATATATGGGCCTCTGTAATTTGGACTTTATTTCCAATCTAACGATCGCATCTGGCAATGTTATCTAACGGCCCTCCAAAAATGAGCATGATCAAACAGTTGGATCAAGAGTTATTAGAATTTTAGTAAACAATGTTTATAATGACTCGATTAAAAACATGGTTAAGGGAATGCTAAGAATACGGTTAAATATATGATGGCATAACCGAATCTTAGAGCATATAAAATACGGAAATGAAGTATACCCATAACTTGGCCAATAATAAGGATGAAAATGTTAGGATACTTAACCAAGCTTATAAGTCCTTAAGCCATTAACCTTATGTGGATGTGTGTGCTTATCATGCGGTATGGGTTTATGTGATGCATTAATAAGACGAATCTAATGTGGAATAATTACAATTGTTAGGCGCTTGATTCGTGTTTACACTTGGTGCTTGTTGGTTTCTATGTTTACCGGCCCTTTCGGATTTCAGGTATGTCCCCTAAACTTACTCATGAGGTTTCTTGTGACACATGAGTGTCGTATCGAGATAGATTCATGCATACTTTGTGACATAGAATTGTTGTAGGGTATAAACCGGAATTATAACATAGAACGGAACATAAGGAATGAAATGAACCCTTGTCTTCTCTCTGTCTTTTTTATAATAGGCGGCCATCCTATTATATGTTGTTGTGTGGTGATTATCGGGATTCCCTAAAGGCTGCGACGTAGACGAACCTTCGAGCATTCGATAAAGGTTGGCACATCCTCCGAGAATTTGGTGATAAAGGGTTGTATAACCTCCAAGTATTTCGGAAGGGATTATATGGTTGATTGTTATCATTTGGGTACCCATTACCACATTTATTTTTATATTCAGATTATGTCTTAGGAGCATAATAGTGTATTTATAGTTTTATCGCATCACGTTTATATGCCTTTCTACGTACTCGTAGAGTATGTTGGTGCATACGTGTGTGAGTAATCAATGATTGTCCCCGTCATCTTTCTTGTTTTTAGATTTAGGTACCCCTGATACCTGATATGTGTGATCATATGTGGATGTTTGTTGGGCATAGCCTATGGGACAATAGAGTGAGAGAGACATGGACCATGTTTTAGTATTTTCTCGCTACTTATTACTTTTGCGTTTTGACCTGGCTAGGCTGCGACATGTGTTGTACTTTAATTCCGTCTTTATCTTCCGCTCAAAAATCGTTTCGCGATAGTTACCTAGGACAGGTTTTAGCCTCCAATGGGCATGCGTTTTCTTTGCGATAGTTATCTACGCTTCCGCTAAATAAATAATCTAAGTAATAACTCGTACTCGGTCGTAAGATCTAAAGCTCACGAAAGAATTCAAAACTCTTCCTTAACGTACCCCGAATAACCCGCATCATCCGAACCCTATTAATCCTCTAAGTGTATTAATGGAGGCATATTCGGATATCCATACTTTTGGATCGTTACTTCAAAGGCTCAGATTTTCAAATCCTAATTTTTCGGAAAAAGGAAATTAAAAATGAATTTAAATCGAATTAAAAGCTCGTTTAGCGGATTCCGACCGTAATATAAAATTTGACGAACGATTTCCGTCATTTTACCTCGAAAATTTAAAATAATTATCAGATTACGATATCCTTTTTGATTTTGTAAATCTAATTGATCGAGAAAGCGAGTGCCGGGAAAACTAACATTTAAGAACTAATTACGAGATTCGAAATTCACGTATTTTGAATTTAAATCCGGGTATTGATTAACCAAATTCCACACTCAATCCCTTACCTATACCCTCACCCATACCCCATCACCCTCACCATCACATTCATCTCCATCACCATCTGGAACTCATCATTCCCACGCCACCATCATATCCCTCCTTCACGCCATCACAATCTCCCATTCTTCATCACCGTCTCCTACTGCTGCACTCAAAACACCATATATCATCACTGCCACCATGAGACCTTTCACCTCTCGCCACCATTGCCACACACCACGCCTCGGTGACCCTTCATCGCCGTTTTCATCCTCGATTCTTCCTCTTTCATCGAAGAGCAACAACAGCCACCCCCGGAGCACTCGACGACATCAACGAGCCACCGAAGATCCACCGCCCATTCAAGCGTGAAACAACATTCCGGTAAGTCTTTCTCCTTCGTTTCTAATCCAAACCACTCTCGAGCCCTACCATCGCACTCACCCTCATCCGACGCAGGTCCGAGGAGCCATCGCAAGCCTCTAACGACGCCCAGAACTCCGTTCGAAGCTCCGACGTTCGCGAACACCCCGGTGAGACCCCAAGCCTTCCTTTCTTTCCTCGTTCGTTTTTGTGTATCCTTGTCCTCTTAGACTAGTCGGGAGGGTAGTGAGGGTTGAGTGCGGGAAGCTGGGTTGAACTACATCGATCGAGTCCGACGAACTCGAGGGCGGCGCGACGAGCATGAGAGCAAGGGAGCGCGTTCGAATGGAAGCTCGGGAGTGTGCTGCGAAGGCCGGCATGAGGGAGAGCCTAGAGCAGCGACGCAGAGCAAGGAGGCGGGAGCACAGGGAGTCGGACCAGCTGGGCAGAGCCAATACGCGGCAGGCGGAACGGACGACAGCGTCGAGTGGGTCGCGAGCTCAGGCGGGAGCCTTCTGATTTCAAAGGAAGGAGAAGGAGGGCGTCGGCCCTCTCCTTGCCCAGTCAGCATGTGGGCCCTTCATTCCTATGATGTCGTTTACCGGTTGAGATTTGTTTTGGCGGGTTCGGTTCGGTTCGGGTTATTCGTTTATTATTTAACTAATTAGCGGTAATTAAAATATATTATAATAGTATTTGAGGATTTAAAAGATAAATTATTATATTTTGGGGAGAACTATAAGGGTTGATTTATTAAATAAAAATGATCGGGATTTTAGAAGATTTGGAAATAATTTATAAAAGTGTTAAATAAATGGTATTTAAAATATCATGTAATACTATTTGAGATTTAAAATATATTATTGGGACTTAAAGATTTGTAAAGAATTTGGAAAAGAATTTCAAGGTTGGAAAGTAATCTAATAAATAAATTTAAATGGGAATTTGACGAGTATTTTCAAGGGTCGGAATACTTAACTATTTAACTGGGATTTGAAACGGTTCTGAAACTAACTGGGGAATAAGACTTATTCGATGACTAACTAGCATGATAATATGATCGTTTGACTAACACTATGATATGTATGACTAATAGCATGACTTGTGGTGAATTATTATATGAGATTAAATGTTGGATAATTATGGCGATCTAGTAGGATTTTATATCACACAAATTATGTCTTATGATTTTGATGAACCGTTGAGGTATATGCGGAAATGACGTATATGAACATGCAGAATTGGTTGAATGATTTATGGAGAACGATGTGGTCTTGAGGAGTGGATGATGCGATGAAATGAATTTCATAATATGTTACTTTTTCTATTGATTGAGGTGTGCTTGAGTGCTTGTTGAATGTAGACTTATGTATATTCCATTATGTACTAGGTGATACTTTGTGATTGTGAATACTGTATGATGGATTGCTCTGTTGCCGGTCTGCTAGCAAGGTAAGTACCTCCGGGGCTTACTCAGTAACCAGTACATCCTGCCTGATGTGTCATATAGTATGTAGGTGTTTCATATGCCTAAGAGCATGCCATGTAGTATCATGCTTAGGAATTGCACTCACGTATGAGCATTCTTATTCTGTATGCGTTTGAATACAGAACGGCCGTTATCTATGAGTCCTAGAGTCCTTTCTAGGGTCATAGGACAGCCCAGTTTCATCGGGTGTTGCCCTCCTTTAGTTATATATATATCACGAGATACGAGATGAGCATGAGATACGAGATGAGCATGAGATGCGATATGATGATGAGATTTGATATGCTATAGTATCAAACTAGCCAGTCTCCACCCTAGCTGGAAGGGGGGTGGTGGTAGAAGAGGGATATACCATTTGGTATTCTTTGTTAAGGCCTTACTTAATATTCTACATATATGAATTAGGATCATGATAGTGTGGTTAAGATTTTAGTACTGCATGAAGGCATCCTTTATTCTAGGTATAGGCGTATTATATGTCCTCAGCGCGGTCAGAGGACCCGCGGGCGGACTCTTGGCCTGACTTGGTGGTATAGTTTCAGGTACCCGATACACTGCTGGATTTTGTGCTGTTATGACGGGGTCTATTCTTATGGCGGAGAGTGAGTATTTTAAACCTGACTTCACCAGATTAATGCTTTTGGGATTTCTCTCTAATTGTACTCTGTTTTGACCCGGCTCTGCCGTGGCACTGGTTGTATCATTTTCAGAACTTATGTCCTTTGCATGATAACGGATTTCCTGCGTTTTAGACTTAGGACAGGTACAGGGGTTTACCCCGGGGTCCCCAACGGACCTTCCGGATTTGGGTGCGAAATCCCACTTTAAACTGCACATCTTCGATTTCAAACCTTCAACTTGTACTCGGAGCGCAAGATCCTAACGAGGGGTTTCATCCCTCGAAACGTAACTCGGGAATCATAATCCCGGGCCGTTACAGTTACAATGTTGATATCAGAGCCAAGGTTGCTTGACCTGAGTACGCTCGAGTTATCAAACATTTTAAAAACCCGCCCACCGTTTTGAAAGTTTTGAATGATTTTAAAAGGTTTTAAAGGGGAAAGTTGAAAACCCTTTGGAAATGAAAATGAACTAGGATTCTTCTAGACGAGAGATAGGATGGATGGGTAGTATAAAAGCGATAGACATCTTATAGAGATGTAGAAAAGGATTTTGGTAGGCAAAATACTAGTTTTCCTTTACAGCTGGTCAAAGGAGAATCCGAGGGAGCAACCATGGAGGATGGAGTGGGATTGGATTTAGAGGCAGGCTCGCTAAGCTATCCCTTGAAGGATAGCTATCTAGTTAGCTTCCATGCGATATAAATATGTGCATGCGAGTCATCCCCTTGAAGGGATGCAATTATGTGAAATGAATGTGCCTAAGGTCCATCTTCCTTGAAGAAGACGTTTTATTGATGTGTATATTGAGTACACTCATATGTTCAGTTGTACCATGGTTGAGACAGACTGGTCCTAGAGATGCGAGCGACCGAGGTAAAGGCCGAGGCAGACCTCGTGGAGGTCGTACCACTGGAGATAGACAGACTGAGACTCACACTGAGCTGCCTACTGATAGAGCAGGGTTAGAGCAGTTGGTGCGCACGTTGATGGCGTCGATACCGCAGCAGCAGCAGGATCAGAAGAGTCCACCCGGAGGGGGTGACCGTAGAGAGAAGTAGTAGATCGAGACCCCGCCTAGGGGAGACCAGCGACAGGCTCAGGAGGAGGAGCCTAGATCTAAAGGACGTCGTATGGATTGGGTGAAGAGGTTCGCCCAGAGTAGCAAGCCACAGTTTCTAGGTAGTTCGGGAGAGGACATAGATTAGTGGTTTTATATGATCGAGGGGTTTTTTGAGCTGTTGGTCGTACCCGAGGATGAGCATCAGAGACTCGCAGTGGGACAACTGCGTTATGCTGCATTTGACACATGGAGAGTCTACATAGTCGAGAGAGAGACTTGGACATATGCTAAGTTCAGGGAGATGATGTTACGCGAGTATTGCACACCAGAGACGCATGAATCTGATTTCAATACATATATCAAACATCCAAATCTAAGTTGAGTTGCCCCTCCAAACGGACCGATCTTTGGGGCTGTAGTGGAGTGTTCTAGAGAGGAGCTTGGGTTTTTCAACTTGATCTTTGGTAAGTCCTCTTGGGTCCTATCAAAACTGAATTCCAACATGTTTTATAACTCATTTTCTTCAGTTTTGAGTAAGAATCTAAATCATGTTTTGGGATTTTTGGTGACAAAATGGCAAGGTGTTTGGAAGGTGTTCCGAAGGACTCCCGAGTGTGTTCTTGAGTCGTTTATGTGGGACTCTTCGAAGGTAATCTCTCATCCGTCTTCCTCTCTCAACGATAGATGTATTTTGGTGTGGAAAAGGCTTAGAAAATGGGGTCTCTATGTGTTTTAGTTGTGTTTTGTAGCAAAAGCGTCAAAGAACCAAATGGATATATGGGCCTATGTAATTTGGACTTCATTTCCAATCTAACGATCGGATCTGGCAGTGTTATCTAACGGCCCTCCAAAAATGAGCATGATCCAACAGTTGGATCAAGAGTTATTAGAATTTTAGTAAACAATGTTTATACTGACTCGATTAAAAACTTGATTAAGGGAATGCTAAGAATACGGTTAAATATATGATGGCATAACCGAATCTTAGAGCATATAAAATACGGAAATGAAGTATACCCATAACTTGGCCAATAATAAGGATGAAAATGTTAGGATTACGTGATGATATGACCCGGATTATAACTTGTTAAGTGTGGATACTTAACCAAGCTTATAAGTCGTTAAGCCATTAACCTTATGTGGATGTGTGTGATTATCGTGCGGTATGGGTTTATGTGATGCATTAATAAGAAGAATCTAATGTGGAATAATTACAATTGTTAGGCGCTTGATTCGTGTTTACACTTGGTGCTTGTTGGTTTCTGTGCTTACCGACCCTTTTGGATTTCAGGTAAGTCCCCTAGACTTACTCATGAGGTTTCTCGTGACACATGAGTGTCATATCGAGATAGATTCATGCATACTTTATGACATAGAATTGTTGTAGGGTATAAACCGGAATTATAACATAGAACGGAACATAAGGAATGAAATGAACCCTTGTCTTCTCTTTGTCCTTTTTATAATAGGCGGCCATCCTATTCTCTGTTGTTGTGTGGTGATTATCGGGATTCCCTAAAGGCTGCGACGTAGCCGAACCTTCGAGCATTCGATAAAGGTTGGTACATCCTCCGAGAATTTGGTGATAAAGGGTTGTATAACCTCCAAGTATTTCGGAAGGGATTATATGGTTGATTGTTATCATTTGGGTACCCATTACCACATTTATTTTTATATTCAGATTATGTCTTAGGAGCATGATAGTGTATTTATAGTTTTATCGCATCACGTTTATATGCCTTTCCACGTACTCGTAGAGTATGTTGGTGCATACGTGTATGAGTAATCAATGATTGTCCCCGTCATCTTTCTTGTTTTTAGATTTAGGTACCCCCGATACCTGATATGCGTGATCATATGTGGATGTTTTTTGGGCATAGCCTATGGGACGATAGAGTGAGAGAGACATGGACCATCTTTTAGTATTTTCTCGCTACTTATTACTTTTGCGTTTTGACCTGGCTAGGCTGCGGCATGTGTTGTACTTTAATTCCGTCTTTATCTTCCGCTCAAAAATCGTTTTGTGGTAGTCACCTAGGACAGGTTTTAGCCTCCAATGGGCATGCATTTGCTTTGCGATAGTTATCTACGCTTTCGCTAAATAAATTATCTAAGTAATAACTCGTACTCGGTCGTAAGATCTAAAGCTCACGGAAGAATTCAAAACTCTTCCTTAACGTACCCCGAATAACCCGCATCATCCGAACCCTATTAATCCTCTAAGTGGATTAATGGAGGCATATTCGGATATCCAAACTTTTGGGTCGTTAGAGTTACAATGTTGATATCAGAGCCAAGGTTGCTTGACCTGAGTACGCTCGAGTAATAAAACATTTTCAAAACCCGCCCACCGTTTTGAAAGTTTTGAATGATTTTAAAAGGTTTTAAAGGGGAAAGTTGAAAACCCTTTGGAAATGAAAATGAACTAGGATTCTTCTAGACGAGAGATAGGATGGATGGGTAGTATAAAAGCGATAGACATCTTATAGAGATGTAGAACATGATTTTGGTAGGCAAAATACCAGTTTTCCTTTACAGCTGGTCAAAGGAGAATCCGAGGGAGCAACCATGGAGGATGGAGTGGGATTGGATTTAGAGGCAGGCTCGCCAAGCTATCCCTTGAAGGATAGCTATCTAGTTAGCTTCTGTGCGATATAAATCTGTGCATGCGAGTCATCCCCTTGAAGGGATGTAATTATGTGAAATGAATGTGCCTAAGGTCCATCTTCCTTGAAGAAGACTTTTTATTGAGGTGCATATTGAGTACACTTATATGTTCAGTTGTACCATGGTTGAGACAGACTGGTCCTAGAGATGCGAGGCAGACCTCGTGGAGATCGTACCACTAGAGATAGACAGACTGAGACTCACACTGAGCCGTCTACTGATAGAGCAGGGTTAGAGCAGTTGGTGCGCACGCTGATGGCGTCGATACGACAGCAGCAGCATGATCAGGAGAGTCCACCCGGAGGGGGTGACTGTAGAGAGCAGTAGTACATCGAGACCCCGCCTAGGGGAGACCAGCGACATGCTCAGGAGGAGGAGCCTAGATCTAAGGGACTTCGTATGGATTGGGTGAAGAGGTTCGCCAAGAGTAGCAAGCCACAATTTCTAGGTAGTTCGGGAGAGGACATAGATTAGTGGTTTTATATGATCGAGGGGTTTTTCGAGCTGTTGGTCGTACTCGAGGATAAGCATCATAGACTCGCAGTGGGACAACTGCGTTATGCTGCATTTGACACATGGAGAGTCTGCAGAGTCGAGAGAGAGACTTGGACATATGCTGAGTTCAGGGAGATGATGCTACGCGAGTATTACACACCAGGGACCCATGATGCCCGAGAGTCCGCCTTCTACGATCGTGGTTATGATCCCTCGTTGTCTATCACCCATGCCGTTCAGCAGTTTAAGGCCGAGTTAGTATACTATGGGGAGCATTGCAGGACGGATATTGGGAAGATTAGGAAGTTATCGAGGAGGCTTCCTCAGGAGGTTCTGCTGCACACCTCCCGCCTAGGGTCTACTACCTTTGATAGGTTTCTAGATGATGTTTTGAGATATGATTAGTAGGTGCAGCTTGGCAGTTCGAGTTCCCACACCACCCGCGAGAAGAGGCCGCGACCTGCAGAGAGGAGGTCTGAGGGAGGCACTTGGATCAGGCAAGTGGCGAGAGGAGGATGGGGACATTGCGGTAGAGGCACCAGACCCATTCCAGCTATACCGATGTCATCTTACAGAGAGGCGAAGGTGAGGGTTGTCACCTATCACGGATGTTACGAGGAGGGTCACTATCATTCAGCGTGCCCGAGGAAGGCGATGGCCTATTATACATGCGGAGTACTTGGGCACCGTTCTATTGTTTGTCCACGGGGCAAGGCCCCATATGCATCATCAGCTGCGCCTACCTTATGCCTTCCGAAGGCTCCGCAGCAGTCGCAGACACTGCACCAGCAGGGTCAAGGGAGAGGGACTTCCGCAGGTCAGGGACGGGGAGATGGTGGATACCGTGGATGCCGAGGCGGCCGAGGGGCTTAT
The DNA here is from genome assembly GCA_037127255.1 of Persicaria tinctoria. Classification (NCBI taxonomy): domain Eukaryota; kingdom Viridiplantae; phylum Streptophyta; class Magnoliopsida; order Caryophyllales; family Polygonaceae; genus Persicaria; species Persicaria tinctoria. The sequence goes on along the minus strand of JBANSL010000003.1, from coordinate 60,751,817 downwards.
CAGCAGCAGTCGTCATAGTCTTCGACAGGTCCAAGATGAGGCAGAGGTTCTGCTCAGCTGGTAGTTATTGCAACAGACACCAGTTTCATGCCACCCCCATCGCCTCGTGCGTTCCCGCTGCGGAACGACGATATGTTGGCTCCGACTTCCACAGGTACTATTACCTTATGTGGAACTACTATCCGCATTTTGTTTGACACTAGCACAACCCACTACTTTATAGAAGATGCATGCATAGCTAGGTTGAAACTAGTATGTCCAGTTTGTCCTACATTAGTAGTGCGCCTAGCGGACGGGGCTAGGGTTAGGACGGGACGAGAGATGGTAGGATGCCCCATCCGGATAGGGGAACGAGAGTGGCCTTCCAATCTTATAGTCATGCCGATGTAGAAGGATGGGATGATCCTTGGTATGGATTTCATGGACTTCTATGAAGCGATTATCAACTTGAGAACCCGCACAGTTTTGAATATTTTGATCCTTGCAGATGATGGGACGGAGCACCAGGTTTGGGGGAGTGATCCAAGAGAAATGGGGCCCAAATCAGCACAGTGCGAGCGGTGAGACTCTTAGATCACGGATGCACGAGCTATTAGTGCTACACTTTGGAGGTGGATCACGAGCGACCCAACATAGCAGATGTGCGAGTTGTTAGCGAGTTCGCCGATGTCTTTTCCTATGAGCTACCAGGACTTCCGCCGCATCGAGATGTTGATTTCGACATTCAGTTAGAGCTGGGCACGAGGCCGATATTGAGGGTTCCATATAGGATGGCACCGATGGATATGGTTGAGCTGAAGGCTAAGCGAGAGGAGTTAGCCTCGAAGGGATACATTCGATCGAGCGCTTCGCCATGTGGAGCACCAGTGTTGTTCGTCAAGAAGAAGGATGGATTGTTGAGGTTGTGCATTGATTACCGAGAGCTGAACCGGGCCACAGTGAAGAACCGTTATCTACAACCAATGATAGACGACCTGATGGACCAGTTGTAGGGAGCCATTGTGTTTTCGAAGATAGATATGAGATCGGAGTACCAATAGTTGAGAGTGAAGGGTGAGGACATCCCGAAGACCGCCTTTAGGACCATATAAGGTCATTACGAGTTTGTGGTTACGCCGTTCGGGCTAAACAACGGGACACCAACTTTTATACAGTTGATGAGCAGGGTGTTCATCGACTATCTTGATAGATTCATGGTTTTATTCATTGATGATATCTTGATCTACTCGAGGAGTAGAGAGGAGAATGCCGAGCACTTGAGGATTGTGCTGAGGATTCTGCAGAAGCACAAGTTGTTTGGGAAGTTCAGCAAGTGTGAGTTCTGGCTCTCAGATGTGATGTTTCTGGGGCACATCATATCTGCAGCAGGGATAGCAGTGGAGGCCTCGAAGGTTGAGGCTATCGTTGCTTTGGAGGTCCCCAAGACCGTTAGAGACATCCATTCTTTCTTGGGCCTTACTAGCTATTACCGACGGTTCGTCGAGGGTTTCTCCAGCATATCTAGGACGATGACACAACTGACGAGGAATGGAGTGCCATTCGAGTGGAGTCCGGCCTTTTAGGCCAGTTTCGAGCTTATGAAGAAGAAGTTGACGTGCACGCCATTGTTAGCGTTGCCCGAGGGGACGGAGGACTTCGTGGTCTACACTGATGCTTCGAGTTCAGGGTTAGGTTGTGTGTTACAATAGAGAGATCAGGTCATCGCTTATGCTTCACGCCAGCTGAAGACAGGGGAGGAATCATACCCCACTCATGTTCTTGAGCTAGCCGCGGTGGTTTATGCGCTCCAGATCTAGACGCATTATTTGTATGGTACGTCAGTGAGGATTATGAACGATCATAAGAACTTGAAGTATATCTTCATGCAGAAGGAGTTGAACATGCGCCAGAGGAGGTGCCTTGAACATGCGCTAGAGGAGGAAGACTCGTCAGAAGGTCACCTTGTCGAGGTTGACAGCACGACCAGAGTTGCAGAGAGATCTGATGAGTTGCGGTATCGAGGTCTGTGCATAGAGAGATAGAGTGGTCAGTTGATCTTCCTCGAGAACCAGCCCGAGATCATGGATGAGATTCACCGAGCACAAGCAGAGTGTCCACAAATAGCGGACATCTGATAACGTATGGCTCGGTGGCACTACAAGTCATTTTGTGTTAGAGAGGATGAGATGTTAGTGTTGTAGGGTAAAGTTTTGGTACCCGAGGTACACGATATGAGGCAGAAGATCATGAAAGAGGCACACTCGACTCCTTATTCGGTCCACCCGAGGTCGAATAAGATGTATCAGGACCCGATGAGAACCTTTTGGTGGCGCCGGATGAAGACTGACGTCGCATTGTTTGTTGCAAGATGTCATGTCTGCCTGCAGATGTCCGAGGGATGATCAGGTCAACATAGGACTTTGTTACCATGGACTTTGTTACCGGATATAGAAGCCTGGAGGGATGATCAGGTCACTTTCCGACTCCGTGTGACCAAAACCGCTCATTTTATTCCGATTCAGGAGACGTGGCTAGTGTCCACATTTTTACAATCGTTTGTGCAACATATTGTGAGGCTACATGGAGTCTCTGAGAGGATTGTGTCGGACAGAGATGGCAAGTTCACCTCGAGATTCTGGAGGCATGTGCACGAGGCTCTGGGGAGCAAGTTGTATTTTAGTACATCTTATCATCCGCAGACGGACGGTCAGAGTGAGTGGATGATACAGACATTGGATGATATGTTGAGTGCATGTGTTCTTGAGTGGAGAAACCTATGGGTGAGACAATTTCCGCTGGTGGAGTTCTCGTACAACAACAGCTATCATTCTTCGATTCAGATGGCTTCTTTTAAGGTGTTGTACAGGAGGCGATGCAAGTCGCCGATATGCTGGGATGAGCCTAGGCATGTAGTTGGTACATTGCCCCAATATTTGCAGGAGGCTACCGATCAGGTTAGGCGCATTCGCGAGCATCTGATGGGCGTACATGATCGTCATAAGAAGTATGTAGACCGTCGAAGGACGGAGTTGTCTTTTGATGTAGGCAACCAGTTTTGGTTGCGAGTACCGCCGACGAGAAGGACCCGGCGTTTTGGTATGAAAGGCAAGTTGAGCCCTAGATATGTGGGACCATTTGAGATCCTGGAGTGAGTAGGAGAGGTAGCCTACAGATTGGCTCTACCAATTACATTAGCTGGCATCCACGACGTGTTCCACGTTTCGCATCTTCGGAAGTACGAGCCCGATCAGAGTCATGTTCTTGATCACTCCGGTCTCGAGCTAGTGCCCGGCCACACCTTTCTGGAACGCCCGATAACCGTTTTTGACTGTCGGGTCAAGAAGCTGAGATGTAGAGAGGTGCCTTTGGTCTTGATTCAGTGGGCTAAGAGGAGTTCCAAGGAGGCTACATGGGAGACAGAGGATAGTATACGGGCCAATTAAGGGGGAGTGTTAGACGAGCTGTTAGCCTCGTATGTAGAGCCACGTGAGGATATAGTCCTTACCTTGTGAGACGGCCGGTGGGTGTCTCTTAGAATGTTTATCCTTTAGTTGCATTCTTGATGATTATGTGTTTACTTTAGTGATAAGTGTCCACTTATGTGATTTATATGCGTGGTGGGTCCATGAGTGTCCACTTATGTGATTTATATGATGTGCTATCATTGTTTAGTGATATTTTATGACGGGATGATTAGATGGCATATAGATGAGTTATCTATTGAGGGTGCTAGCACACACTTGTTACATAACCTGGTATCACTCGTTCGAGGGCAAGTCGTGTGCACTTGTGGAACTTTCGCTAAGACCTAGTGGTAGTATCCAAGCAAACCATTTATGCTTCGCAAAGTGGGTACGAGCTTTTCATGGGGGCACTCGTGGAACTTTCGCTAAGACCTAGTGGTAGTATGATGAACCCTCTCGAATTGTGATATTTTTCGGTGGTCGAGGTGAGATGTGATGGGGGCGCCCATCACATGCTTGGCAAAACCGTTCGGGGCTATTACGATCATGCCAAAAGTGACATGAGATTCTTGGACGATGCATCCTAGATAATTGTGTGCCCTTCGGCCCGATTCAAGGACTCAAATTTTAAAACCTTCTCCACCATTCGGGGAGGAGATTTGTTTTATAGGTGGATGATTGTAAAGACCGTAATTCGATTAATATTTATAAAATATCCGTAGGATAATTCGAATATTATCCTCCCTTATGATTATGAAAACCTGGAAAATTAAAAATTTATGGATGGCTTTACATTGGTTTAATTTTGGATTTTATGAAAGAAATATATACCCGAGCCACTTTTCTCCTATCTTGTAAACGTAACGAATTTTAACGCGTCACGAACTCGAGATTCACGTCTTGCTAATATATAGGCAGCCGCCCCATCCATTCCTTACACACATCTCACCCACTCCCTTTGATTTGATAATATGACAAGCTAGGATCCTATTCATCTCACACAGTCTCTTTCACATCACCCCTACCATGCTTTGACCGAAGGAGCCCTCTCCCATTCTTTAAATCTGATCCTCAATGCTTAGCCTCACTCATTCACAAAGAACAAGTCGTCACTTGAGAGGAAAGGGAGAGAAAAGAAGCCTATTTCCATTGTTAGTCCTTTTTGGATGCCTTCCATTCAAAAAGACATAAATCCGTAAATATTGAGCCCTTAGCTCCGTCCTTGAATCGTATTTCAATACATATATCAAACATTTAAATACGAGGTGATTTGCTCCTCCAAACGGACCGATCTTTGGGACTGCAGTGGAATATTCTAGAGAGGACCTTGGGTTTTTCAACTTGATCTTTGTTATAACTCCTTTTCTTTAACTTTGAGTAAGAATCTAAATCATATTTTGGGTTTTTTGGTGACAAAATGGCAAGGTGTTTGGAAGGTGTTCAGAAGGACTCCCGAGTGTGTTCTTGAGTCGTTTGTGTGGGACTCTTCAGAGGTAATCTCTCATACGCCTTCGGCTCTCTCGGATTGATATTTTTTGGTGTGGGAAAGGCTTAGAAAGTGGGGCCTCTATGTGTTTTGGTTGCGTTTTGTACCAAAAACGTCAAAAAACAAAATGGATATATGTGCCTCTGTAATTTGGACTTTATTTCCAATCCAACAAATTGATCCGGCTGAAATCGTAATATGATGTTCATGGCAATGTTATATAACGGCCCTCAAAACATGAGGACAATCTAACGGTTGGATCAAGAGTGATTATAATTTTAGTAAACAATGTTTATAATGACTCGATTAAAAATTTGGTTATGGGAATGCTAAGAATATGGTTAAATATATGAAGGCATAACCTAAACTTAGAGGATATAAAATACGAAAATGAAGTATACCCATAACTTGACCAATAATAAGGATGAAAAGGTTAGGATTACGTGATGATATGACCCGGATTATAACTTGTTAAGTGTGGATACTTAACCAAGCTTCTAAGTCCTTAAGAAATTAACCTTATGTGGATGTGTATGATTATCATGCGGTATGGGTTTATGTGATGCATTCATAAGAAGAACCTAATGTGAAATAATTACAATTGTTAGGTGCTTGATTTGTGTTTGCACTTGGTGCTTGTTGGTTTCCATGCTTACTGACCCTTCAAATTTCAGGTAAGTCCCCTGGACTTACTCATAAGGTTACTCGTGACACATGAGTGTTGTAACGAAATACATTCATGCATATTTTACGACATATAATTATTGCACGGTATAAACCGGAATTATAACATAGAACGGAACATAGGGAATGAAATGAACCCTTGTCTTCTCTTTGTCTTTGTTACAATAGGCGGTCATCATATTCTATATATTGTTGTGTGGTGATTAACGGGATTCCCTGAAGGTTGTGGCATAGCCGAACCTTCGAGCATTCAATAAAGGTTGGCACATCCTCCAAAAATTTGGTGATAAAGGTTGGTGTAACCTCTAAACATTTGGAAAGAGATTATATGGTTGATTGTTATCATTTGGGTACCCATTACCGCATTTATTTCTATATTCAGATTATGCCTTAGAAGCATGATAGTGTATTTACAGTTTTATCGCATCACAATTATATGCCTTATGTACTCGCATAGTATGCTGGTGCATACGTGTATGAGTAATCAATGATTGACCCCGTTATCTCTCTTGTTTTTAGATTCAGGTACCCCCAATACCCGATATGCGTGATCATATGTGGATGTTTGCCGGGTATAGCCTATGGGACGATAGAGTGAGAGAGACATGGACCATGTTTTAGTATTTTCTCGCTGCTTATTACTTTTATGTTTTGACCCGGCTAGGCCGCGACATGTGTTGTACTTTAATTTCACCTTTATCTTCCGCTCAAAAACCGTTTTGCGATAGTTACCTAGGACAGGTTCTAGCCTCCAATGGGCATGCGTTTGCTTTGGGGTTTGAAATCCCCGTTTTAATAAATTATCTACGCTTCCGCTAACTAAATAATCTATGTAATAACTCGTACTCGGTCGTAAGATCTAAAGCTAACGGAAGAATTCAAAACTTTTCCTTAACGTACCCCTTATAACCGGATCATCCGAACCTTATTAATCCTCTAAGTGAATTAATGGAGGTGTTGTTGCAGGAGGATGGTCAAGTATGAAGATAAATATCAAATATCAAATCAAACTGACTCCATGTCTCAACAAATAAATACAAGACTTCCTTCCGTTGTAGTAGAAGGCAGTCAGGATCGATCCACGAGGAAGCGTGTCAGCGTCCGCCTTTTCAGTTCCAAACTCAGCAGAAAATCAACTAGAAAGACAACAAACACAGAGAAAAAGCAGAAAAAGCATAAAAGCAGCAACTTTGGTCGATATCGACCTGTAGGACTCGATATCGAGTTTGAAAATCGACCTTAGAAACTCGAAATCGACTTGACAGAAACTTAAAATCCAAAATTTTGTGAAATAAATCAATAAAATAAAGGACTTCCAAGATCAGGGTTTCAACACCACAACAATAACCATGTAAAATAACACATAAAGGCATAAAAGATCATGCTTTTCATAAAATAACTTTCGTTATTAACAAATAGGAAGATAGAAGCTTTCGCATAAACCCTAATTGTTACCAACCATTTTTCACATAATTAATCCAAGTTGTATTAAGATCACTTTCGCTTCAATAACACAAACAAGGATCACCTTCAACTTTCGCAAAAGAATCATGCTCATAGGGATAAAATATGAATTGCATCCAAAGATTGTATCTTCACCGCATCACCTTACATGGCTCTCGCCTTCATCATCAAGAAAGACATCAATAATAAAAGGAAATAAGTTTGCATTAAATAAAATAAAATAAAGCTTACAACCAATCGAAGCCAAATCCCGCTCTCGCCTTCTCCAACCTCAATCAGCTCCAACTCTCCCTCTCTACTCTCTCTATGTAACTAATTGTAACTGAAATTGAATTGGAATAAAACTCAGCCCCTAAGGCCTTATTTATAGGCTTCATTCCAAGCTAATATAGGAAAGAAACTCTATCTATATCTATATCTATCTATCTAATAATATAAGATAAAACATTATGATAAAGGAAATAATATCTAAAAGGGAACTATATCTAAAGTAGATAAATATCTCCTCCATCTTGATAGATCTTGATAGAATTTGATATTGTAGATATCTCCATTGGACTTTGGATAAAACTTTGATTAGAACTCCGACTAGCTCGAAATGGGCCACTGTTGGTCAAGTCGATATCGACTAGGTCAACTCGATATCGACCTGCAATTTCCCATCTTCACTTCAGACACTCGATCTCGGCTCCAGGACGAAAATCGACTTGTGGTCACTCAATATCGACTTGTTGTAGGTCGATATCGACCTGCATTTTCCCTTCGCTCCAGCTCTAGTCGATTCCGGGATCTTGACTCGATTTTGGGCAACTCGATATCGACTTGGCTAGGTCGATATCGACCTCTGCAGCTGTTTCCAGCATGCTGCTATGTTCTTGAAACACACTTTCCCGAGTTCTCGTTTGTCGGATTGACGCATATGAGCATGCGTTGGAAAGATCTTTTCGACGGATAAAACTTTCATGAAGACATAAAAGCTTGATCATTAAGAGCGAGGAATGGAAAAAAGTGGGCTTTTCTCCAGCTGCACCATCCTTAGCTTCTTCATGACTTTCCTAAGCACCAAAGTGCGTCCGATTTCTGCGAAATATAAAAAACACTTGTGTAGACCTCCATATATTGCAAATAAATATAAACTACACAAATTATGTATTATTCTAACCCAAATGTATGAAATGCATGCAGAAATCGATATAAAAATAAGTGTAAAATATGGCTAAATAGGCTCACATCAGGAGGCATATTCGGATATCCAAACTTTTAGGTCGTTACATTTATCTTCATCTCTTACCCTCACATTCCAATTCCTCTCCACTCTCTATGTTTTCATCATACATTATTCGTTGAAGTTGTAGTTGCAAACTCCTCAGTCATCAAAGGGAGTTGTTCATCCTATCATTCAGTTTTGTTTATTCCTGCGTATGCATATATGATATACTATTGCAAACTCAGTTGTCAAATAGAACATTTGATTATCAAATGTTGTAACTTTTTTTAAACAAAATTTTTCTTGTAACTTGACAGCTGTATATTAAAATTAAACTTGAGAGTTTTAACTTTTTTTAAACAAAATTTTTCCTATAACTTGGCAGCTGTATATTAGAATTAAACTTGAGAATTTAAGTGGGAACAATAAGAAATTGTGTAGTTTTACACATTTTCTATCTAACAACCCATTATTCTGCACAAGTGGCATGATTGTCGATTAGGCATCAACGAATTCAAACCTGAAAATTCTAACACTTTACACGTGGTGGGATCGTCAACCAAAACTACACAGTATCACACGAATTATATGGAATGTAAATGCTTTCTCTTATAAACGTCCATATACACCTTCGGCGTCTTATCAAGGGCTTACAAATTATTACATTGTTGCATCATTCGGGCTGATATTTAAAGCCTTTTGTGCGATCGATCAGTTTCCTCCTCCAAACAAGCTGTCTCTCATTTTGCGGAGCTTTGTTGCGACCGTGCCCATGTCAATTCTCTCGGCTGGCGATTCATGGGAGCGTTCCACTCCAAGTTCAATCACTTACATCAGACAATCCATGACTCTTACTGATTTCCTCGGAATCAATCGTTGGACCACAGTTATTTGAAAGTTCCTGGAAAGTAGGATTTAAGATGTCAACCAATCCTCCTGCCAAAGCCATTTTAGCATACAAATGAAGCGTTAAGCCCTCTTTGAACATATCATGAGTTGGCCTCTTCCCGGTAAACATCTCCAACAAGAGGATCTCATAGATGTACACACATCACCTTGTGTTGGCACCTCACTTCTCATTCCACACTCTTATGTTCGAAACATAAATTACAAATTTCAGCACATGTACGTACGTACTGCGAAATAGTGTGTGTGTATGTACATATATAACTTAACTTGTATTTATCAATCAGACATAATTACCTAGGGTGCATAACCAAATGTTCCTCGAACTCTTATTGAGCTTGAAGGCTTGATGGAGTCATGAACAACATCATAATCCCATAGAAATTTGGTAAGGTTATAAAGTTCAGCCACAATCAGCTGAATATCAAGCACACACAGGTGCAAAAGAGTGACAGAAGAAATAAAGAAGAATCTATAAATCTAGAATCAATGGAACAGTAAATGGTGATGACATTCAAGCAAGATATCCATTTTGGAATTGATGAAAAGAAGATGTCAGAGGCCCTTCCTTTGATTGATCAAAACCCTACAAAACTCAGGTTTTGGAAAGCAACTATATATAGTCTAGAGCATGTGTATATCACGTGACACAGCTCTTGGACAGCTAGCTTTATTACAATAAGACAAATGCATAAAGAGGAAACGGTTATAAATAAAATGCAAATGAAATAGAGATGCAGATGGTAATGCTGATGATGTAACAAGTGAGACCACCACCAATACTGCATAATCTCTATACCCCCCCCCCCCCCCCCCCCCCTTCAAGTTGGACTTGGGTGAAAACCAACAAGTCCCAACTTGGAAGATAAGAAGGTGTGTTGCCTCTCTCCCAAAGGCTTTGTGAAAATATCAGCAAGTTCGACTCCAGTCCTCACATATTGAGGAAATACAAAGCCTTCTTGTAGCTGCTCTCGGACAAAATGACAATCAATTCGGAGATGTTTGGTCCTTTCATGGAAAACAGGATTTTCAGCAATATAAATAGCAGCTTTGTTATCACGGTATAGAGGAATGGGCAAGGGAGCATTGATCTTGAGGGCTTGCAACACTTCATGGACCCAAATTAGCTCACTAGTAGTCATTGACATGCTCATGTACTCAGCTTCTGCTGAGGATCTTGACACAGTGGTTTGCTTCTTAGTTTTCCATGAGATTAATGCATTTCCCAAAAATACACAGTAACTAGTAAGAGATCTTGCACTGATCTGGCAAGAACCCCAGTCATCATCACAGTAAGACTATATCATTAGATATGATTCCCTTGGATAAAACAAACCAACAGAAACAGTCCCTTTAAGATATCTCACAATATGCAGAGCTGCTTCAAAATGAGGTTGTCTTGGAGCAGTCATGAACTGACTAAGATGTTGGATTGCATAGGAGACATCAGGTCTTGTGAGATTCAGAAATAGTAGTCCTCCTATCAACCTCCTGTATCTTTCTGGATCTGTTAATAGCTCTCCAATATCTGTAGACAATTTCAGTCCCCTTGGAAGTGGGAAAGGAGCAGCTTTGCATTCAGACAAGTTGCAATCCTGTAGTATGTCTAACACATACTTCCTTTGATGTAGATAAAGGCCAGCATCAGTCTTGGCTATTTCCAAGCCCAAGAAATATCTAGCCAAGCCAAGATCCTTTATGGTAAAGGCCTTATGTAGAGTTGTCTTAGTAGCCAGAATTTCTTCCTCATCATCACCAGTTAAGAGCAGATCATCAACATACACTAATGCAGCTATAATTCCCTTGGGATGAACTTTAACAAATAAAGAGTAATCCTTCATTGATTGCTTATAGCCAAGACTAACAAGAAATCTGCACAATTCCACATTCCACTGTCTTGAAGCTTGTTTGAGCCCATAAATAGACTTCTTCAATCTGCAAACCATTCCAGGTTTAGGCAGTTTATAACCATCTGGAGGCTGCATATCAACCTCCTCATCAAGATGCCCATGCAGAAAGGCATTATTCACATCAAGTTGATGCAAAGGCCAGTCCTTAGCTGTGGCCAAAGCAAGTAAAATTCTTATTGTGGGAAACTTGGCATCAGGTGAAAATGTGTGTTTGTAATCCTTCCCCTTTATCTGATTGTATCCTTTGGCTACCAATCTAGCCTTGAACCTCTCAACTGTGCCATCTGGCTTGTATTTGATTTTATAGATCCATTTGCTCCCTATAGCCTTCTTGCCTTGAGGTAACTCTGTCAACTCCCATGTTTCATTTTCTTCAAAAGCTTTCACTTCCTGCTCCATAGCATGAGTCCAATGAGGACTCTGGACAGCTTGAGAATACAGATAAGGTTCATGAATACTTGCCATGTTGGCAAAGGATTCAATAAAGGCGGTGCTGAGAGGAAATTCAGATTCTAGGCATGTGGCTAGAAAGGAATTAGAAAGGGATTGACTTCTGTTGGTGCTGGGACCAACATAGTCATGTAGTCTCTTGGGTAAGGCTGTTTGTCTTGTGGATCTTCTAAGGGGAGGAAATTCATTGAGATCTTGTAATATCTGGGGAGATATCTGTGTTTGGGAACCTGATGTTGGTGGAGAAAAAGAATATTGCACATTCATTTGAGAAATACTTTGGGAGTTATGTGGTGATATGGGCTCATTTGGTTCTTGGAAATTCATTGAGGGTAAGGGAGATTGTGTTTGTGGTTGGACATTGCTATCAGATTCAGGAAAATCTGAAGCTGGATTTACTAGTGGTAAAGAAGGAATATGTATCTCAATCTCTGGCTCTTTTCCATCAGCTTTTCCCTTTAAAAGGAAAGACATCCTCTCTGAAAATTACATCTCTACTTATAACCATGCAATTATCTGTGAGATCCCATAGCTTGTAGGCCTTTTGGCCATGGGGATACCCAAGGAATACACATCTTCTACCTCTAGCACTGAGCTTATCTCTTCTGTTGTGTGCCACATGTATGTAACATAGGCATCCCATCACTCTGAGCTCCTCAAAGATGGGAAGCTTCTTGAAAAGTTTCTCATAAGGAGATTTCCAGTCTAACACTTCAGTTGGCAATTTGTTGATAATGTGTGTAGCAGCAAGTACACACTCTCCCCAAAATTTAATGGGAAGATTCCCATGAATTCTTATAGATCTGGCTGTTTCTATGATGTGTCTATGCTTTCTCTCCACTCTTCCATTCTGCTTTGGAGTATAAGGCACTGATTTCTGATGCAAAATTCCCTTTGCAGTTAAGAACTCACTCAACTTGGACTGTGTAAACTCTGATCCATTATCTGACCTTATGCATTTCACTGAGCAATCAAATTGGTTCTGAACATAAGAAATGAAGTTGTATACTGCCTGAAATACCATGAGCTTGCTCTTTAGCAAGAAAGTCCAAGTCACCCGTGTGTGGTCATCCACCACAGTAAGAAAATATTGACACCCATTATAAGTTGGTGCCTTGTATCGCCCCGACAAATCCATATGGACAAGATCAAAAGCATTTGAAGCAATATTAAACCTCCTTTCAAAAGGAAGTCTATGCAATTTAGATAGAGAACAAGTTTCACAATGGAAATCATTCAAGGAAGTTCTATCAAACATGTGCATATGTCTCAGCTTAGAAACTGATGTATGTCCAAGCCTAGCATGAGCTAAGTCAATGCCAGCAACAACTTTATTACAACTGCTAGGAAATAAAGCTCCACCTTCTTGTTGCTTGCCATTCTTGTGTTGTCCACCATCTCCTAATGAAATGATCTTGTATAGGCCATGCCTTCTTTGTGCACTCAGCACAATCTTCCTAGTTCCAGGGTCCTGAATGAAGCAATGAGTTCTAGTGAAGAGAGCATTCAAATCATTGTCATCTAATAGCTTTCCCACAGATAACAGGCTATGTTTAAACTCTACAACTATCAAAACATCATCAAGAGCCACATTTTCTGTCAATTGCATTCTCCCCATTTCTGTAACTGCCTTAATAGAGCCATCAGGAAGTCCAATGAGAACAGGTTTGCTTAACTTCACCTTATCCATAAGGTGATTAGAATCGGCTATCATATGATCACTAGCTCCAGTATCAATTATCCATTTAGTCATGTGATCATTAGTAATAACAGCATTGACATTAGAGGTAAGAATTTTACCTGCAAAATTGGCAAAAGCATTCTCTGAACTACTTCTGGCTTTCATCTTTCTCATTACTTCTTGAAATACTGCATTCACCATGGCACTGTCCATCTGACCCTCTCCTGTGTCTCTGAACTGTGCACTGTCATCCAAGGGACTCTCCTGCATCCCTCCATTCATGGAGCCAGCAGCATTTGCAGAGCCTCTCATTGGTAAGGAGCCTGATATCTCTTTTTCTTTCAATTCTTTGAACCAATCTGGTATTCCATGCAGTTTAAAGCATTCATCAGTTGTATGACCATTTCTGCCACAATGCGTGCACTTCTTTTCAGCTTTCAGCTTCTTCCAATCTTTCTTCATAAAAGAATTCCCATAGCTCCCTCCTGCAGAGCTATTTCCTCCAGAGCTCCCACCTGTAGAGCTGCTTCCTCCCATTGAAGATCTTGGCTTAAAATTCTGGCCTCCCTTGTCAACTGAGAAAGCACTAGCAGGATTGAGTATTAATAGAGGCATCATTTCCCTTCTCCACTTGCTGGAGTATGTAGTATGCTCTATTTATGTTGGGTAGAGGATCCATAGCAAGGATCTGATTTCTAGCAGCTTCATACCCATCATTGAGACTCATCAATAACTGCATTACCCTGTTGTTGCTTTGAATATCATTTAATTTTCTCTTCATGTCACAAGTGCATTATGCCATGATTCCACAAGTGCACTCAGGCATTCCTTCTAGCACCTGTAATTCATCCTTGTGCCTCTTCAAAGTGTTATACAGATCAACCAGAGACATCCCTCCTTGACTCACATTACTTAATTTTTTTTCTGATTTGAAAGATTAAAGGTGCATTACTCTTACCAAATCTTTCAACTATGTCATCCCATAACTACTTGCTAGAATCCATGAACATATAGCCTTCAGGTATGTTTTTATTCATAGAGTTCACTAGCCAACATCTTACCATATAATCTGCTCTTATCCACCTTTGTAGATCTGCAGATTGTGCAGCGGGCTTCACACATTCTCCATTTATGAATCCCAATTTGCTCTTAGCTCCCAGTGCCATTGTGACTCCACCGCTCCATGTCATGAAGTTAGATCCATCAAACGGAATCCCAACTAGTTGGGCTCCTGGATGATCTGAATTAGAAAGATATAAAGGATCTCCAAGGTTACCTTGGTTGTTGCCACCTCCATCTAGTACTCTCACATTCTGATTTCCATTGCCTTGATCATCACCATCTCCATCCTGCACTCTTACATTATGATTCACATTAAACATCTTCTTTCCAAATCAGTCACTACAATCTCGCTCACAATTCAGTCCAGTAACCTGTAAGCTCTGATACCATATAAAGTTCAGCCACAGTCAGCTGAATATCAAGCACACACAGGTGCAAAAGTGTGACAAAAGAAATAAAGAAGAATCTGTAAATCTGGAATCAATGGAACAGTAAATGGTGATGACATTCAAGCAAGATATCCATTTTGGAATTGATGAAAAGAAGTCGTCATAGGCCCTTCCTTTGATTGATCAAAACCCTACAAAACTCAGGTTTTGGAAAGAAACTATATATAGTCTAGAGCATGTGTATATCACGTCACACAACTCTTGGACAACTAGCTTTATTACAATAAGACAAATGCATAAAGAGGAAACGGTTATAAATAAAATGCAAATGAAATAGAGATGCAGATGGCAATGCTGATGATGTAACAAGTGAGACCACCACCAATACTGCAGAATCTCTATAAAGGCCAAAGTCGCTCACATATGCAGACAGACAACCATCAAGAAGAATATTGCTTGGATTGATATCACAGTGTACTAGAGGAGTTCGAAAATGATGATGGACATATTCCAATAAAGAAGCAACATAATTGGCAATGCTTAGTCTCTTCTTAAGACAACATTTTCTAGTTTTCATTTGTTGATGGGCAGCTCCATTTTCTCTTGTAGGTAGTGGATGCAACCAATCTTCTAAGCTCCAATTAGACATGAACTCATAAGCCAAGGATTTAAATTCATTGCCTTGGTAATCAGTTCCCGAACATACAATGAGTAACTTGGCTAGATTCATGTCTCTAATGTTTCTTAAGGCTTCACACTCGGCTACGAAACTTCTGCTTGCACCATAAGTCTTGAGATTTAGCACTTTAATCGCAACGACTTGTCCAGCTTCACCGAGGATTCCTTTAAACACATACTCAAAGCTGCATGCCCCAACCAGGTTGACTTCAGAGAAGCCATTAGTGGCCTTATGAATGTCTCCTTAAGACACAAATTGAAAATGGTGATCATTTAAAGGAACACCGCCTTGTTCCTCCGGACATTTTCTAGGTCTCGTCCGTAACCAAACAATATCCAAAAGTAATAATGCTATCCAGGAAAATCTTACAATAGTAGCAATAATGACCTTTGTCTTAACAGACAACCTTCTCCTTTTTTTATAAGTAGAGTTGCTACATGTAGGCAAGTGGAAATCGGGGATTCCTCCACAGAGCTTATTGTTTCCTTGAAGTGATGTTGAAGTTGAATTTCTAAACACTCCAGTTTTTGGCAAAACTCCTTGAAGATCATTGAAGGAGAGGTTCAAAGAAACCAAATATTGGAAGCCGGCCGAAATTTGGGGAATTTGGTCTGATAAATTGTTAACAACAAGATTTAGAAACTGTAGACCTTTCATTGAACTCAAAGAGAACAAAATGGGACCTTGGAAATTGTTACCACCCATATCTAAGAATCGCAAACCTGTACACTCTCCAAGGCTACCAGGAATTTCACTTGATAGCATATTTGAAGCAATTCGAAACTCGTAGAGGTTAGTTAACATTCCAACCTCAAAGGGAAAGGGGCCATATAGCTGGTTATCTGAAGGAGTTAGAGAAAGTGACAAGGAATGAATTGCAAGCACTTGAGGATGGATGGAATTAGTGAGTCTGTTATGATCAAGTCACAAAACCTGCAAAAACATAAAATTCTCTAAAGTTGAAGGGATAGTGCCTTCAAGGATATTAGATGACAAGATGAGATCGGTCAATTATGACAACTTTTCAAGAGATGAAAGGATAAGACCAAATAGTATGTTTCCACTGAGATCTAGTAGGGCTAGGTTTTTAAGATTTTCCTTAGTTGGTGGGATGGTGTTGGTGAGTGAGTTATTCGCCACCATTAGAGATTCTATGCTTATGAGATTATAAATACTTGTTGGTATACTTCCAGAAATACCGTTATTGTCAGCTCTAAAAAGGATCAGGTTTGACGAGAGGCCGGTGATACAACTAGGAAAAATGCCTCCGAAGTTGTTATCCCTAATCAACAAATATAACAAGGAAGTAGCATTGGTCAAAGAACATAGGACGCTCAAGTCATCTTTCCCGGAAGCCCCACTACCTAGATGGTTCCTAGCAACAGAAAAAGCTAAAGCATTGACGATGCATATTTTAGATAGGCATTATAGGTAGTTGTTATTGCATTTAGAGAAGTATATGTCATGTTTATTTAGTATTTTACATCATTAGTATTTTATCTTTCAAGTGTGGAATCTACGCTCTTTTTGTGCTTATTCACAGATTTATGTTCCGACGCTCGGAAGGATGCATTTATGGCTTTGTTAAAGATGAGTCTGGAGAGCTAAGAACCTAATTAAACGACTTGTAAAGGCAAGAAGAGGCATAGGAAGGATCTTAGCTTGGATTCATAAGAAATTTGACAACGGATACGCTACTGTTAAGAGCAGCGCCCGCCGCCCAAATACGGTGCCCGCCAATCACGCGGATGCAGGATTGCAAATTCTATCTTTGGTCAATTCGTTAGGTTTTAGGTTTTAGGTTTTTATTATTTTGGCCGACTTATAGGAGGGTATTATTCATCATTCACACCTAGTTTTGAAAGACTCATATGGAGAGATTGAGAGGAAAAACTCCCATGAGGAACTAAACCTCATTCGTTTTGCCTGCAATTCGGAGACATGGTTATACTATTTGTGAGACTTGATTTCTATCTATTCTATGTTTGATTTATTCAATTTCTTTTTTCTTCCATTGATTGATTGCATGTATTCCCTCTTGATTGACCTCCTTGACAAAATTTGCTCTCTTGCTAAAGATTTGATTATCTCTTGCAATTTAATTAAATACAATAGCAAAACATAGCCAATTGATCCCATGAAAGAATCGATTGGGTGTGTAGGGGATATTGACAATTATACTTTATCAATTGCATCGATTACGGTTGGAGAGTTGCGCCTCTATCTTTAGTTGTTTATGTTATTGGCATTGTTTAATTGCTTAGGGTTGGAGTAACCCAATATTAGATGAATCAAATCAAAATAGGTAGGATAGAGTCAATGATCGAAGACATAACCATTGTTGATGAATTGTAGGGGAAATAATCTCATTAATATCAATTATCACAAATTCCCCATTCCTACTTTTGCCTTATTCAATTGTATTTTCATTCAATTACTCCTTGATCTTATTCCTTTTGATAGCAATTAGAGTAGACATGAAAGACATTCTCTCTGTGGGCTCTACCCCTTACAATTCCATTATACTAGTTACTAGTTTACTAGTTAAGTCGTTGGTTTGAGTTATTCTTTTTGGTGTTGTAGAAAGGTAACGATACTTTGCACCACACCAAAATTTGGCGCCGTTGTCGGGGAGAATTAATTTATATCTTTTGTTTATTGCTATTGTTATTTTGAGTGTGATTCACCTTGGTTGATCACTCTTTGGTTACTAATTAGTATTTGTTGAGTCTTTTTGAAATGTTAGGCAAAGATGTCTGAAATTGTTGATCCCTCTTCTCAAGAGGACATTGAGAGACTTAAGGGAACCTGATCTGAATTCGTCAAACCTTACGATTACATTACCTGAAGTCCCTCGAGGCTCCAAACTAAGATATAAGGCTAATTGATTATTGATTCTTCCAGTTTTCCATAGGATGATTGGAGATGAGCCTAATAAGCATCTTACTGAATTCGTTAGTGTCTGTGACAAACTCTGACCTCAAGTATTTACTGATGATCAACTCATGTTGATGTTGTTTCCTTTCACCCTGAAAGATGCAACGATTGATTGGCTCCACTATTTGCTTATAAGAAGTATTACTACTCGGTTGGAATTGAAGAAAGCTTTTTTGCTGAAGTACTTTCCTGCCACACGTTTGAGCAAAGTGAAGAAATAATTGACTAGCATAGAACAACTCCCAGGGGAGAGCCTCTATGACTACATTGAGAGATTTAGGAGACTCAAGAAAAGTTGCCCACAACATGGATTTCTTGAAGAGAATTTGATTCTCTATCTTTATGAGGGGATGCTTGATCATAAGCGCATTGTCATTAACGCTACTAGTGGAGGTGATATTCTGGATAAGACGCCGGAAGAAGCTATGCAAATCTTCGATGGTTTGGCAAATTAATCGAACTCAAAAATTTAAGAAGTTTCAATGATTTGGAGATCCTTATGTATTGAATGATCCTATGAATGGTTGCGAGGAGAAAGTTGCGAAATTGACGGAGGTTATGATGAAAATGGATACTCAAATGGACACATCGAAAGCTCAAGTAAGACAAGAAGCTCAGGAATCACATCATACAAGCTCTGAAATTCCCAAGGGAGGTGCCTTGAGACATTTGATGATAATGGTAAAGAATCAAGGAGAACTTAGGCGACAAATGGCTCATGATCTACAAGGACTCAAATTGAGAAATTGGAGAACAGATTTGTTAGGAGAGTCTTTTGAGGAAGACTATATGGCTATGGTTTTTAGAGGAAAAGAAGTTAATTTATCCACTGACAATTTAGAAGAAAGGCCTAAGGAGATGATGGCCATAGATGATGAAGCTTATGTGAACTGGAAAAACAAATCACCGTCGAACGGCGCCCGCCGCCCCTAAGACTGGCGCCTGCTGATCCTGTCAGTGAGTGGTCCGATTTCTGACGTTGATCCACCCGCGGAGAAAATATTGAATGAATGGTCTTCTAATGTTTAAAGACCTGTACCACCCTTTCCTCATGCCTTAAACCTTGATCGTAGGTGGGAAAATGAGAAAGAATTATTCAACACTTTCACTAAGTGCCAGGTAAACATTCCACTCTTTAATCTAGTTGAATCCGTTCCGCGTTAGGCAAAATTCCTTCGGGAAGTATGCACAACCAAAAGAACACAACGGGAGAAAGAAAAAGAAGGTAAGGAACAACAAGAAAATCTATCATTGGCTTTTCAAAAGTGATTGCCTGAAAAGTGCGGAGACACAGGTATGTTTACTCTTCCTTGTACGATTGGCGAAGTTAAATTCAAAACCACCATGCTCGATCCTAGTGTGTCTGTTAATGTGATATCGTACAAATTATATGATGAGTTGGGATTAGGGCCTCTGAATAAAACTTGGGTAGTTATACAGCTTGCTGATTGCTCTCAACTTCATCATAAATGGATAGTTGAAGGTGTGTTGATTATGATTGATGATTTGATTTTCCCTGCTAATTTTTATGTGATTGATATGGGACATGGTATACCTGAGACACCTATCATACTGGGTACACCTTTCTTGCGAACTGCAAAAGCAAAAATTAATTGTTATGCTAGGTCCTTAACTGTGAAAGTTGATGGGAAAAAGGTTGAATATTTGATCCATGATGGGAAATCTGCTGCATATTCTCTGAATTTGGTTGATATTGTTGACATTTTCAATAAAGATATCATGAATTTTGATCATTCTTACCAGCTACAGATTATTTTGGAATCCCATTTAGGGGAATTATCTCTTGATTTTGCTTTGCCCAACAACCTACATGAATTGTCTGTGGCTATGGATCCCAATTCAGGAAATTGGTCCCCTTTCTATAAAATTGAACCATTGAATCCTTCTTGTGAGAAACGTCTTTCGTCTATCATTCAGGCGCATGAAGTTGAATTGAAACCCCTTCCCGATCATTTAAAGTATGCATTTTCGGGAGAAGGTGATACACTTCCTGTGGTTATATGTAATACGCTTACTTTTGACCAGGAAAAAAGGTTAGTGGATGTCCTTAGGGAACATCGCACTGCCTTGGGATGAACCATTGCTGATATCAAATGAATTAGTCCGACATTGTGTATGCATCGCATACTCATGAAGGATGATGCGAAGCTGACAAGTCAACCTCGGCGACGGTTGAATCAATCGATGATGGAGGTCGTAAAAAAGAAAGTCTTAAAGCTCCTTTAGGCAGGTATGATGTACCCTATTTCCGGTAGTCAATGGGTAAGTCCCATACAAGTAGTCCCTAAGAAAGGAGGTTCCACAGTCTCTGAAAACCTAAAAGTTGAGATGGTACCTATGAGGGTACAATCCGGTTAGAGAGTTTGCATTGACTATTACAAACTCAATGCTGCGACACGTGAGGACCATTTCCCTTTGCCTTTTATTGATCAAATCCTTGAACGCCTTGCTTGTCGGTCCTATTATTGCTTTTTAGATGGTTATTCTGGATACTCTTAAATTCCTATTGCACTTGAGGACAAGAAGAAAACTACTTTTACATGTCCTTTCGGTACTTTTGCTTATAGTAGGATGCCTTTTGGATATGTTGAGCATATTTTCTGAATATGTTGAGCATATCATTGAAGTGTTTATGGATGATTTCACTGTACATGGGAATGATTTTGATTCTTGTCTGCATCATTTATCACTAGTACTTAAAAGGTGTGTTGAAACCAATTTAGTTCTAAACTCTGAAAATTGCAGTTTTATGGTTGAACATGGGATTGTCCTTGGTCACATTGTGTCCAAGAAAGGCATTGAGGAAGATAAAGCGAAGATAGATCTCATTCATTCTTTACCTTATCCTACTAATATACGTGAAATTCGTTCTTTCTTAGGTCATGCAAGATTTTACCGTAGGTTTATCAAAGATTTTTCTAAGATAACCTCACCATTATGTGAAATCATTAAGAAAGATGTGTCATTTTACGATGTTTAATACGGCTCAGCGGAATTACATAACACCAAATTTGGGTGCCGTTGTCGGGGATGATCTCCGCCAGCGGTAGGATGTACTACTAGAAAAATCCGATTAGACATTTGTTATCAACCGATGTCTTTGAAAAAAAAATTCGATCTCTTTGCGGGTGTAGTAAAAGATCCAAACTTTTCATATCAATTTTAAGCTGATGTCTTTTCTCAGTTGTGATTTACTATAAACTCTTTGCTGAGTGTATAGTAATTTCATATATATAAGTTGTGATTTTTTATTGTTTTAAAATAATTTATCACATGAAATATGTTCATAACTAATGTATTAATATGGTATATACATAAGTTTTTATTTTTAAAACGATGTTATTGTTGTTAATATATATATATATCATTATATGTTTGCATTTAATTGTAAAAACATTTGTTACACACTGATTAAGATTAATAGAAAAATTTCTGTAATGATATCAACATCTGTTTTTATATAATAATTTGATTTCGAATATATGATATCAATTCATTTTTCATTTATAATCCGATGTTTTTTTAGTGTGATAGGCAACACCATTTCCTCGAGTAAACAACAATACTGCTTGTTCATTAAACACAATGTAACACATCCCAAGCATACAAGCACATACCACTCATGCAAGCTTAATCATAGAATTGATCAAGCCAAATCAACATACAACAGTATGAAGATTTAATTACATACTAGAAGTAGAGGGGTATCTTGTCCGTTTAATTGTGAATCTCTCCTCGGTCATATTTTCACTATAATGACCTGAACTGTATAAACCAGAAACCTCATCTCCATATAGGTTGCGATCTGAACCAGGCTTTCTAGTAAGCATAACACCTTTTTTTATATTCTTTCGTTCTTCATATTGAAAATAATATGAAGGACTTTGGGAATACTTGATATGAGCTAGCATGTCGGGTTTCAGCTTCATTTTTCCGAAGACTCTGTCATATAAATATGGGAAATTTAGAAAGGTTAGACAACAAAGAAAATTCAACAATAAGGCGGTAGGCCATCATAAATTGTCCATATATTAGTTCAATACTCATAATTGCACATTTTGGGAGGCTTCTCAGAGCTCTTTTCACAATTCTACCAGCATTCCTTCTATCCACATAAACATTCTTGATGAACTCCTGGATCTTCTCTATATTGGCGGGAAGGCGAGAAACAGAGTGAGGGAGAGAGACTAAACATTACATGTTACTGATTGGCAAAACATCATGAAAGTGAAACAGAAAACTAACTTCCTACCGGGCAGTCTCTGCCGCTCAAGGTCCTAAACCTTCAAAAATAGTTCTTTTTCATGTTGTTTAACCATTTATCATTCAACCAAACAACCACAACACATCATCCACATATAAAACAAAATAGAGACATGGGCAATTGCAGAATCTACCAGATTACCACCATTTTGAAGAGATTCAACTTCTTGGGAAGTAAACTTG
Source organism: Persicaria tinctoria (assembly GCA_037127255.1). NCBI lineage: Eukaryota > Viridiplantae > Streptophyta > Magnoliopsida > Caryophyllales > Polygonaceae > Persicaria > Persicaria tinctoria. Next base: position 60,729,052 of record JBANSL010000003.1, on the reverse strand, counting down.
GATATGGATATTGACTTCACGCCATGTGTAAACTCACGACTGAGGAAAAATATCATTGTTCACATTAAAAAATTATCTAGAAAGATTGCCAAAATGCAAATCTCTGTAAAATATAGAATAAAAAGCCTCGGTAATGGACACAACAAGGTGTGGAAAAACTTATCTCCTACGAAAACCATGATGCTTCTTTCATTATTTGGTGTGTTGAACAACCTTAACATTTCAAGTAATGGAACAGTGGAACACAAAAAACATTCAAGTAGAAAACATGTAATTAATCCAAAACTAACTAATTAACGTCAACTATAAAAATTAAGAATATTAAAACACTTTTAATTCCATGCACCAAGAATTTTCTATAGGGGCTAGTGTTTAGGTGGATCCAAAGACACATGACGTATTTGTGATGATTTGTCAGCCACTCTATTTGCATTCATTACAAAAAGAGCCATTTCTTTCTAATAAAATAATGTCAAGTACCTCAAAATTAATCCTGAAGGTACTAATTCAACTCCAAAAGAGGTGAGTGGCCCGAATCAGATGGGAAATTGCAAGTTAAATGACAATTGATCAAAAAAGAAAGGTGTGAACTACAATAGGGTCTTATTTCAGGACCCAAGAAAGCTAACAGAGACAGGTTGATGCTAGTTTTTAAGAAGACATCAATGTGAAATGAAAATAACAAAGTGAGAAATGCTTTCACATAGAAAGGCAATGAGAATAACTCACAACATCAACAGGAAGCAAACAGAGAAACTTCCACCAAATAGAGACAACTAGAACCTGCCAGTATACTTACAAAACTATACATTGCAAAACTGACCATTAACAACTATATGTCTATAATGTGCAGATACTTGCACAACGGGTAATTTAAGACTTGATCTGTCAATTTAGATTTCATCTAGTGAAAATGTTAACTGTTAACATTCAAAAAAATCAGAACAAGGCAAGATTTATAACCAATATTGCTAAAAATCAACAAAGACTGCAGTTCAAAGGCAAACTCTTAGAGTATATAGTCACTAAGATAGTGATAGTTAACTGAAAAAAGGATGTCATGTGCACCTTCTTCCCACGGATAACTCCTGGCTCTCCTTGAAATACCATGTACTTTGTGCCACTGACGTGTAAACCATTAAGGGCAAGGAGCCTGGTTCATTAAAATCTTTCATAATTTTCGTGATATCTTCAAGCTTAAATTACAGGGCACAAACACAAAAACATCAGAATTGTTTCCTACTTTAAATGAGTTAGGTAGAAGACATTAAGACAAATGCTAACACCCTCCTTCAATAAATTTGACCTCAAAGAATAATACACAAATACATAAAACATTATCAAATCCCACACGAAGCGCATAAAGGAAGGCCATTCAAAGAGCTGAGGATCAACCTATCATCATGGGGAGATCCATACACTAGCTAGTAAACAAATTACGCGCACATTAATGATCAATATGAACCATTAAATGAAAAAAAAAAGAGAACTTTTGTACAAACAAAGATAACAACGAACCATCTTCTTATTCAAACTTCTAGCTCAAGTCAAAATGCATGTGATTAAATAGGTGTTACTGAGGGTAGAGTAAAACCCAGTCCTCAACCATGAACAAGATCATTCTGAAGCAATATTTAAAACATTATTAGCCAAACTACAATAAAATCCAAAGCTACATGAAATAGTCAAAGAAAAGCATTAAGATTTGGAAGAACATAAACCTAAGTTTCATGTTAAGCAACAAATACACCATCTTTCAGAAACAATTACCAGTATGAGACTCCAAGCATGGTGCCAATAAATAACGAATAAGCAATAACGAATAAGCAAGTCATTATAAACTAAGAAACTGGTAGTTTTTACTAGTAGAAAAAAGACATACTGTCAATAAAAACCTGCAGATTTGCAAAGTCTGCAACTGAGTGCATTACTTCAGCCGTCATAACGTGGCTGGAAGCTACTAACCATACTCCATGATAAGAGATACATTCATAACTAAAAATAGGGACATACACACATTTCACAATTTGCAAGTGAACAAAGCTAAAGGCTTTAGTAAAGCTCAAATTATATTTACTTGTGCTCATCATTCTCTACAATCCTTATCTCTTCCTCTCGAGTTGAAAAATCTGCAAACAAAGAGGGAAAACAACATTTACGGATTTCAAATTCATGAAAACCTAACAAAGGAGAAATTCGAACAATAAGAAGATGAATGAAGGAGAGGTGCACTTCGCCGGTAGAAATACTGATGGGAGGCAAAATCCACTGGACTGTAACTGTTGCCAATGAAATCGACCTTGGTGACATATTGCAACAGCGAGACCGTTACTCAAACAATCTAAGCAAAGAAACAACATTAAACCCAAGATCTACAAAAACAATCGCACAACCCAAGATTTCTAAATCGAATTAGCCACAGATTCCAACAAGCGAAGCAAAGAAAGGGCAAAGAAGAGAAGAGAAGAAGGAGAGCAAACATGTTGCAGAGAGAGCGATGGTGGTGGTGACGACGGTAAGAGTTAATGTTGTCTCCGGCGGGAGACACGCTCTCTGTTAGATCTGGAGTTTGGAGGGGAGGGAGAGGCGGGGGATCTGGGGAGAGGGTTGATAGATTTAGTGGCGGTGAAAATCTCTACGACGGATGAGGAGGTGGTGGTACTCTAGGATGGCGGTGAGGGTTGGTGCCTTGGTGGTACTCTCAGATGGCGGCGAGGGTTAGAGGGGAAGAGCCAATTGTTTTTTAATATGTAAAATAAATTAAGGAACCCTTTAAAGGGTTGTAGGGATGTGAGGGAAAAAATAAAATGAGTGTTTAAAAATAGAAAGTAGAATTAAGGAATTCTAAAGGGTTCAACGGATGCTGATGCTCTAAGTACTTCAAAATATTTAAGCGGGTTTTCAAATTTAGAAAACCCACAAAAATTTTTGAAGTGTTTTAAGTTGTGCGCGTTTCAATTTAGAAAATTCAAAATCGCGCGTTTTAATTTGTTTAGAACGAATAATTTTACATTTGTCAAAAAAATTAACTGATGTCAATTTTATTTTCAACATCGCAAATTTGAAAACTGATATAACAAACTAATTTAATATATGTTGTTTCTTAGACAGATTTAAATCAAATGATGTGTAATTTGAGTATTCTATTTGTAACACCCCTTTTTAGATCTCAAAGGGAGTGTTGCAGCGCCAGTGAATCCGCAGATTTTAAATAGGGACATGCAACCATGCGCCCATAACAAGATGATAATTTAAGCAAATAAAATAAAATAGGCGGAAGTCAAATAAATATATTAGTTTAAAATATATGATCACAATAACAAGAAGATACCAAAACCATTAAGTATGAATAACTCCAAAATAGCTGAAATTAAAGTAGCAATGCAGAAACTTTAGAGGTTCAAAACTTGTAATAAAATATTCAATAACTGATAGCCCGCTCTTTAACTCTCTCCTGCTCCGCTGCTTGCACTAGACCTGTGGAATATGGTCTGGCGTTTCGTGAGAACGAAGGACACCAGCCATCCAATAAATAGGATGGTTAGTACAATAAAGACAAGCAAATGACAGGGAAAATGTTCAGACTTTAACCTTACAGTGACCATAAAACGGTATGTCTTAGGTTAAGGGAATGACACGAATATTTATAGTAGAAACTGAATGAAAATGATAAAACTCCACACATGACTCGGATGATCATATCGATCGATTATAAGATAAGAAAAAGGAATTATACTCGAGGCAGATAAGTATAATAACTGAAATGATCACCTATTTAAGAGTCGATAATAAAGATAACGATAATAATAATAATACTGCGTGGTACCGATCGGGCCTTTAACAAGGACCACGACCTACATCAGATCGTTGTTTTATCACCCCGCAGAGAATGCATTCCGGGATGGTGTTTCATGAAACCTTTTGAGGCGGTGGCTTAACGAACCACAACCTGCAAGTCAGTCTACTGCACAACTTACCAAAGGCATAAAGCCACTCGCATCATGTGGTGCGCATTTTAACATATCACAACTAAGCATCACATGGTGTAACGGCCCAGAATTATAATTTCTGGGTTACGTTTCAAGGGATAAAACCCCTTGTTCGGATCTTGCAATCCAGGTACGGGTCGAGGTTTCAAACTCATTTTAAGATTTGTAGAAAGAGGGATTTCAAACCCTAAAAACTCGAAGGGCCGTTGGGTACCCTTAACCTGTCCTAAGACTATGTCGCGGAACCCATTTCAAACGGAAGTAAAGCGGAAGTAAAGTACAGATGCAAGTGCCACGGCGGAGCCGGGTCAAAACGGAGTCAAAAGTATAAATCCAAAACAATATAATCAGAGTCTGATGAAGTCTATAACTCCAGCGCTCACTCTCTGCCGACAAAATGACCCGCGCAATAAGCAAACAGCACCGATAGGATGAACATAAATAATTCCTAAAAAATTGATTTGGAGCGGGATCAGATCGATGCCCACTTAACTCTGCATCCCAACCATAAGCACACATATACGCTATACCTAATAAAGATGCTCTAATGCAGTACGAAATTCAAACACACTAGCATGCTCCTAGTTCATAGTAATGTGCAGAAATACTGTAAAGGGCCCAAGACAATGCCAAGTGGCATATCCCTTTCCTACCTCCACCCCTTCCGACAGGCGGAGACTGGCCAGCTCGTGAATGCATTCATTCATAATAGGGCGGCACGCATGCCTAACCCGCTCCACAATAAAGCCCGCAGGCATATCATAATATAAGGAAGTACTCGATTGACTCAGGGTACCCGATGAGGCTGGGCTACCCTATGACCCTAGCAAAGACTCTAGGACTATCACAGATAACGGCCGTTCTGTTTACAAACACATAGAGAAATCGAATGCTCAACGATCAATGCAACCTAGCATGGTACTACATGGCATGCTGATCATGAATGCAACACCTAGTATATCATGCACTTAAAGCAGGGAATAGCTCTATTCAATCTGAGTAAGCTCCGAAGAGACTTACCTGAAAATGCAGAACAGCAAGATAACACAAGCAAGGGCCCAAATGCAAGTCCAAAGCAATCCAAAAGCATTACACCTATCATCAAGCCATTTTCATAAGCTACTGATCCAACATTCTCACACACACGAACCCGAGTTCTCAATATCCTTAAAACCAATCGGCAGTAAAACCATTTATGAAAACCTTTCCGATACGATCACCATCAACTAAAATCATTTTCCCAGTTTCCCTTTCAAAACCAACATCGTCAACCAAGACAAAATCCCGACATTTGAAATGAAAATCATAACTTCAAGCTCAAGATCAATCAGTTCAAGTTCCGTCAAATCTCTCCTTTAATATTGAATATTAAAATAATATCCAAACTCGTTTCCCAAAGTTTTCCAAACTCTTACATCTCAAGTTAAGTCAACTCATTTTTAAAACAATTTCTCAAATCAAGTTATTTTATTAAAACAATTTCGATAAGGTTAGAATGCTTCCAAAATTCCTCTTTTTAAAGTCCGAGTCCGATAGCACTATCCCCTTTTTTTTATATATATAATTATTAATCTTAAAATAATATGATATAACATATCATATCCATTTATTTGATATTTATACAAATCTTTAAAACCCAATGTAAATCTCAACGTTAATATTATATACTAATATTATATTCCATTCCCTTTATATTAAATATACACAATCCTTAAAATTCATTTTTCACCAAACAAGTTTAGGTCCAAAGAGAGAAAAGCCCAACTTTAAAATCGGATCCAAATAAATCCAACCCAAATCTCTCAAATAGGTGAACCGGTTTTTAAAAGAAAACAGTGAACCGGACCCTTAAAAAAAATAGAAAACCGAACCCTGGCTTTTTCTCCCAATTCCCAAATCGCCGCTCAACAATGGAGGGAGGCTCTCGACGGAAATCTCGCCGGACTACCCAAACAATAGAAGAAAGGAGATGAATCGGAACAAGTAAAGGAAGGAGGTTCGGATTCTTACGGAGGCATCGAACGTGGCTATGGGTTGCTCAAGGGCTGCCGTGGGCTCGCCGGTGAAGAGATTCGTCGGGTTATGAATCGGCCTCGTCGGAGTCTGATTCCCGAGCGAGAGTGGCCTGGGAGAGAAATTATTGAGTAAAGGTGGACCTTTATTTAGTTTGGAGATGAAAGGAAGAGAAAAGAGGGAGGATTCGAACCCTTGCCATGTCCAAACCGAAATTAGGTGAAGAGGAGGTCGGGCAATCTGGGCTCGCCGTGGATTCCGGGAACAGAGGGAAGGAGGCTCGGACGGCTTCGGCGGAGTTGCTGGGTTCCGGTGGGATCCCTGGTTGCTGCTACTGCTCGGAGGAAGAAGCAATGGAGGTGGATGTGAGCTCGGACGAGGGAAGGCTGGAGGCGCTCGGAGACACGGAGGAGCCGGTTGTTGTCGGAAAACAGAGGACGACGGGGCTCTTTGGAGGGCTGCAAACTTAACGGAGAGGGTGAGAGGTGGTGGCGATGATTGAAGGTCGCTCAGCCACTTCGAAAACAGAGGCGGTGGCTGATGCGTGGTGGTGACAGTGGTCGGCGACGGTGGCTGCCGGTGACGAAGGAAGAACGAGGAGGAGAACAGTGAGGTGATGGTGGTGCCCTGGAGAACAGAGGAGGGATTGGGATTTGGAGGTGCTAGGTGTTGGTGTTTGTTCATATCAAGAGGGATTGTGATGGGTTACTGGGTTTTGCTCCTTGTGAATTGCAAACAGTGGAAGAGAGGGGAAAAGCTGATGTAAAATTGTAAATTGACCATATAACAACAAATTTGATAGCTGGATTTGTACATTATGGGCAAGGTAAGGGGAAAAAGGGTGAGCTTTGACTAATTGAAAGTGGAAAGGGAAAAGAATACAAATTAAGATGTTCCCAAAACTCCAAACGTCCAATACCGAGAATATAAATCAGAACCTGCTCACTCGACCTTATCCCGACGCGTTTAAAATACTCTTCAATTTTCCAAATCCGAATTATTATTATTATTTTATCTTATTATTATTTTTGACTTAAATCCATTTATATTATTTATCGAAATTTATTATTTAAAAATCCGGGCCTTTACACATGGTGCCTATCTTATCATACATAAACAATTAAACTAGGTGATCATAATAACGACATTAAATCAAACAGGGACAAGCATGGACAATTCAAAGGGTCTTACTATCACATGCCACTAGTTTGCATGAAAGAACAAGCAGAATATCATGCACTTTAGGAAGATAAATTACTTTAATAATAATTTCCGAGTTATAAACAAACAAATCACATTTAATACTATAACACTATAATTACTTTAATAATAATTGCCCATTTATTTAACTCATGCCAATTTATGATTAAAAAGATAAATTACATCAAGTAGACGGGTATGCAATTTATCGAAATTGGCAAGGAAATTGGCCACAGGGCCGCATTCGATACAGAAGAATTTAAAAGGCACATCAAAAGAATCATGAAACACGCAAAAGGGCGATGAACGAAATCACTTGCCTTGACTTTCGATGATCAGCTGATGACAACCAGGCGAGATTTTAGCACCTATCGAATCCAACGGAAAAAGAAATTTTAGTATTGATATTTTATGAAATTAACTTTACTTAACTCAATTTGAAATTCAATTAATTCTATAAAGTTAAATATTATATACCAATATGAATTCCTCGTGGAGCGGGATCCGGCGTGAGTGCTTCGAGATTTCTTGGCGTCGCTGAAATGGGCAAGAATTGAATAATTTAGAAATATAGGCCACATAACTTAATAGATAATTAACTTAGGGCCAGAAACGGAAATAGAATAGAAACAAGGAGAATTTCTGTAATTGTTTCAAAAGAAATCAAAAATCCCCGTTTGTTTCTTCTTCCTTGCTCACGTACAGAAACGAGGACGACTCCTTCCTCGGCGGCTATGGCTCCCGACGGCGTGGGCTTCGAGCAACGGTCAGCCGGCGACAACAGGGCGACGGACCGGAAGCGGTGGTGGCTCGTGGCTCGGACGACAATCGACTGGGCTCGATCGATTCGCTGTTCACGGGGCGCTTCCGGCGGGGGCTGCGTTCTGCAGAAAAGAGCGATGGCGATGGCTCGTGGCTCGGCTCGGACTCCAGTCGCCGGTGGTGGAGGACTGCGGAAGTCCGGCGGCTCAGGGGAATCGGAGGCGGGGCTGCTCTCGTCTTGGGAGAATCGGGAGAGGAGAGGAGGATTGCTTGCTGTGAGTTGTGGAGATCGACGGGGTCCTCCCCTCTATTTATTTTGTTGAACTACATAGGGAGAGATGAATAGGATCGATCAGTTAAGCTTGGATGAGATCTCGGACTAGTTGGGTGAGATTGGGATAACCCGTTTATCGTTCAGAGGAACACCGGAAGAAGAAGAAAAAGGTAAAAGAAAAAAAAGGGAATTTCCATCCTTTCTTTTTGTTTTCACCGTGGCTATCCAAAGTGACCCAAGTTTTGGGCTGAATTCCTTATACCCGAATTTGGGTTGAGAATGAGCCTTTCCTATTGGGTTTCCTCTTGAAAGAAATAAAATAGATATTTGATTATATATTATACATATGTTTGGAAACACATATATATTATATATTAGCGGAAGGAAATATAATTTAATTTAACTTTATAAATTAAATAAATTAAATGGCAAGAAGGTTTAGCGAATAAAGTTAAAATAATATAATTATTCTAATTTATATTATATATCTTGTGTGAATTTATTGGTTTTCCCAAATTCACATAGCATAATATAATATTCTGTAAAGAAATATCTCAAAAATAATTTAGGGTATTTCACTATTAGTGATGAGCTCTACTAGAGGCGGGAGGAGCACACTCGCGCACTCTCCGGGACTTTAGAGTAGCTTCAATTTGTTCGTTCAGTAGTTCCACCAGCACTATTTGTTCCCACCACCGCCCCAGTGAGTCATATTTTGATATTCCTTAAACTTTGTTCTTTTTATTTACTGCTTTGTCCTTATGTATAGGCATTGAGAAAAATGTAATCTTTAAGTGTGGGAGAGGGGTTTTATGAGTTTGTTGAGACATTTTCTTATTTTTGTTTGTTTATACTTGGATATTTTTTCTGTTTAGATACATCTGCCATTGTGTTTGGATTATGTTGATGGTTGTTGCTTTTGGTTATTGTTTTTCGTCATTGTTTTAGTTATGTTTTAGTTAAAAAGAATTTGAAAAATGTCAAAAATCACAAAAATATCATGCATTGCATAATATGTTATTATTGAAACAACCACCTTGGTTAAGTGAAGCTTTACGCTATATGTTGTCATGAACTTGTAAACCCTACGACTCAGTTCAATTGCTTAGCCTTATTTGCTTTTAAAATGTTTTCTTGAGGAGCATGATTGGTGATATAATTGAGCATGTATGTTCAAGATTGGAGTATGATTGAAATCTGACACAATATGACCCTAGTGAGATTGTTTTTTTAGCCTTATATGGGATTACATATATATTCCTTTTACTTTTGTTGTGTGATTTACTCTTCCTATGGATTTATCTTTGATTATTTCCATGGTTATCTATTTTACAGACCGATTATATATATGATCATTCCTTGATAAGTTCAAATGATAGAGCCACCTTTTAGCCACATTTTATCCATGCCTACCCTTTGTTATATCTTGCTTTGAAGCCAATTTGAGCCTTTAGCCTATTTTATTTGCAAGCTCCACAAAATTGCATTTTTCCTAGCCTATGATAAGCTTTATCCTTTTCCGGGGAAATTGAGATTTTGAGTGGGTTATGGATATCTATTTTGGAGTTGATATGGAGAAGAAGCTAAAATGTGAGTTTTATGGTTTATGGTTTTGAGAAGATGTAATATTACGTGCTTAAAGTTCCCTCATTTTTATACATATTATTATCCATGTATTTCGGCTCGAAAAAAAATTAGTTCGAAAAGAAAAAAAAAGAAAGAAAAAAGTATAAAGAGCCAAGTTTTATTAATTTTTGCATAATGAGGAAGACTGGATTTATATTGGCTGAAAGAAAGATTGGTTGGATGTTGTATATGCATATGTATACATGATTATGAGATGATGATTGAGAGTTCTGAGATTTATGAGTTGTTGATATATTTTGAGAGTTGAGATTTATGGAGGATTTTGGGCTTATTGCTATATTTATGAGACGTTGTGTTATTGACATGTTGATGTATTATTAAGTTGGTTTGTGTTACGTTGGGAGTCTTTGGAATCTTTTTTCCCGGAATTAATAGCACCACATGACCAAATACAATTCCTTGCTGATGTTAGCCTATTTTGCCATATTTTATATTGATTTTTATATCGATTTCTGCATGCATTTCATGCATTTGGGTTAAAATAATACAAAATATGTGTAGTGTATGTTTATTTGCAATATATGGAGGTCTACACAAGTTTTTGTTATATTTCGCAGAAATCGGACGCATTTTGGAGATTAAAGGAAAGTCATGGACAAGATAAGAATGGTGGAGATGGAGAAAAGGTCATTTTTCGGTATTCATCATTCTGAATCAAGCTTTGATGTCTTCATGAGAAACGTAGCCTTCGAAAAGAGCTTTCCAACGCATGTTCATATGCGTCAATCCGACGAATGAGGACTCAGGAAAGTGCATTTCAAGAACTGAGCAGAATGCTGAGAGCTGACACAGCTACTCGACGTCGACCAGGTTCTACTCGAGGTCGACTAAGCAGACTTGATCGAGGACAGAAGAAGAAGACAATCCGAGCACGAGCCGTACTCGACGTCGACCACACCGTACTCGACGTAGACCACACCTTACTCGAGGTCGACTAGAACTGGGCGGTTATCCGAGCTCGATGAAGAGAAGCACTCGACAAGCTAAAGATTACCAGAAATTGAGTACACCCTACTGGACGTCGACCAGACTTGGTCGAAGTCGACTACCACCAGGCGGCGGATTCCGAGCTATTCGAGTCTTGTTAAGGTTATATCCCGAATCCGATGGAGATATTTTCGGGATTAAATTCCATCAAGATCTATCAAGAGCTATCAAGAGGAGAAGATATGTACCCACATTAGATATAATTCCTAGTTGATTTATTTCCTTTATTTCTATGTTTTAATCTTTAGATAAAAGGTAGATAGATTTAGATATAGATATAATTTCTTTCCTTGATTAGCAAAGATTGGAATGAAGGCTATAAATAAATCCTTTGGGGGCTGATTTTCATTCAATTCGAGTTAAGTCGTCTTAGGGCGCAAGGAGAGGAGGAGGAGAGAGAGAGAGAAGGCGAGAGAGGAGAGAGAGAGAGAGAGAGAGAGAGAGAGAGAGAGAGAGAGAGAGAGAGAGAGAGAAGGAGGAGGAGGAGGCGAGAGAGAAGAAGGAGGAACGCTTGGAACGGTTGTAAGTTTTAGTTTATTTTATGTTAAAGTTAACTTCTTTTATTATGGTTTGTTTCTAATTTCTTTCTTCTAGGGTTGGGGTGATCCCAACATAGATATGTGTGTTTGATTTATAAATCCATGAATATATATGTCTTTATCATCATCTACCTATGTGTTTAATCCTTTGCGAGGGTTGAGGAAATTCCTTATTCATGATATTGAAGCGAAAGTGATCTTATTATTGGATAGTAATTAGGGTTTTCTTGCGAAAGTTGGTTAATCCTAATTAAAGAAAAGGTAGAAACAAATTAGGTTTTTATGCGAGAGCCTCTATCACCTAAATTGTTGGAATTTGCGAAAGTCGATTCTTTGATAGAAAACATGCATCTTTATGTGATTTATGATCTACACATATGTTTATTGTTATGGTGATCCCTAACCTTGGAAGTTCGCATCTTTATTTGTTTTATTTTATTATTTTTCATTCGGCACATATTCTACTCGATTTCAAACCACCATTCTCTCTCCATCCCTCGACATCGACCCCTCTATTCTTTGTCGACAGCCACCCTCATCACCTTTTCCTGCTATCCATGAACCCCAAAACACATTAAACCTAGAACCGCTGACTTCTCTCCTGAGGACGAACCTGACATCTCTTCCCCTATTTCAATTAAATATTTATCTATACATGGGAGAGGTTTGCCTTGTTATGTGCGATTATGCAGTATTTCCAATGATGAGCCTAATAAGTATGAAGTTGGAGACAAAGTCTATGTCGCCAAATCAACAAGAAGAAGATGGGGCCCTTCATGGTGAACAAGATCCATTCAGGTGGATTGCAGCTGGTGGACTAGAATGGAGTCGTGTTTAAAGCCCAAGCTACATGGGCCCTGCAAATGCCACCTTGAGCCTAAAGAAGAAGTCGGCCTAGCGACTATAAAATCTAGAGCTTGTAAATAGGCATTTATTTTTGAGATTTTTGGACTTTGTTGCTTTTTTTTTTGAACTTTTAGTTTTTCTATTGTGGGTATTTCACTTCTAAGTTTTTCAGATCCATGGGGGATAGAAGCAAGCTAAAATCGGTCAAGGCCCAGCAGCATAGCACTCGATTCTGGCATCCTGCACACCTGTCTAGTGAGTTCCTTCCTTTACCCTTATTTTTTATACAGTGATGACACTGTAATGTTTAAGTATGAGGTGGGGGAAGGGCTTACTTTGTTCATATTTGGCTTTATTTGACCATATTTGTGCATTAATTCTTGAATTGCTTATGCATGGCTATTTTGGAATTCATTATTGATTTATGTGCTTATATGCATGTTTTCCAAAGTTTTGAAAAATGACCCCCATTGAAATTTTTTTGATTAATGTCATGGAAGCTTTATTGAACTCGACGATGCAAAATTGGATTCATTAGAGATATAACATTAAATTGCCTAGTAAAGGGAAGTCACAATGAAGTGCATAATTTTATTGAAAACCATGAAAGGAGGTAAAATTGAAGTTGCTTCTGACATGTTGCATGATAAGAGGATGGAGGACTTCATATTTCCATATATGCTCATATTGTTATATCCTAGCCATACCTATGCTTATGCATCACAAAAGCCATATTGAACCTTATTTCATATTATGCTCCACATATTCTACATATTGCCATTTTCTACCTTATTTCCTATCCGGGGATGGTGTTGAGAATGATGTTACATTATGGAGGTTGTTATATGGTGTTTGTGTTGTTATTACATATCATTTTTGGAGTTTGGTAGGAAATTGATTGAAAAATATGGAAAATTTAATAAGTGAAAAAAATTCCGGTCACCTCAGGAGATAAAGGTAGATCGACCCTGCTCGCTGAGATAATATTTTAGCGAGATGGGACACACAAGGTGAGGAGTCCGAAGCACTAAGTATCCGGGGCCTTTCATGATACCCATGTTTGCGACTTGCGAGAAGGTAGTGCTGAGGTTAGAGAGGTAAAAGCATTATTATTAATAAAAGCAATGAGCGATGAGAGAAAGGTGAGAAATCAAAGGAAGAAGGAATGTGAAAATTCAGTATGGAAATTACTCCATTTCCCCGGATCATTAGCATCATTTTGCCAAAAATTGCCCACCTTTAGCCTTTTACCAATCTACTCCTTATTGAGATTAAATTAAAGTCCTCTTGATTATTAATTCATTGTCACATAAATATTTTTGCATAACCCTTCTTTTGTGAGTAGATGTTGCTTTTGAAATTTTCACATGCATGGATTTGTGACACTAGTACCTTTTCGAGGATGGTAATTGATTGCAGGGTTATATAAGAATGAATCTAATATGTTGAGAGTTTTGAATTCTTCCCCTGAATGACAATTAAAAGTATTGCTTGAGGACAAGCAAGCTTAAGTATGGGGTGTTTGATGTGAGCCTATTTTGCCATGTTTTATATTGATTTTTATATCGATTTCTGCATGCATTTCATGCATTTGGGTTAAATGAATACAAAATATGTGTAGTGTATGTTTATTTGCAATATATGGAGGTCTACACAAGTTTATGTTATATTTCGCAGAAATCGAACGCATTTTGGAGCTTAAAGGAAAGTCATGGAGAAGCTAAGAATGGTGCTGCTGGAGAAAAGACCATTTTTCGGTATTCATCATTCTGAATCAAGCTTTGATGTCTTCATGAGAGTCGTAGCCCTCAAAAAGCGCTTTCAAACACATGGTCATATGCGTCAATCCGACGAACGAGGACTCGGGAAAGTGCGTTTCAAGAAATGAGCAGAATGCTGAGAGCTGACACAGCTACTCGACGTCGACCAGGTTCTACTCGAAGTCGACTACAGATGAAGCAGACTTGATCGAGGACAGAAGAAGAAGACAATCCGAGCACAAGCCGTACTCGACATCGACCACACCGTACTCGACGTCGACCACACCTTACTCGAGGTCGACTAGAACTGGGCGGTTATCCGAGCTCCACGAAGAGAAGCACTCGACAAGCTAAAGATTACCAGAAATCGAGTACACCCTACTCGACGTAGACCAGACTTGGTCGAAGTCGACTACCACCATGCGGCGGATTCCGAGCTATCCGGGTCTTGTTAAGGTTCTATCCCGAATCCGATGGAGATATTTTCGGGATCAAATTCCATCCAGATCTATCAAGAGCTATCAAGAGGAGAAGATATTTACCCACATTAGATATAATTCCTAGTTGATTTATTTTCTTTATTTCCGTGTTTTAATATTTAGATAAAAGATAGATAGATTTAGATATAGATATAATTTCCTTCCTTGATTAGCAAGGATTGAAATGATGGCTATAAATAAAGCCTTAGGGGGCTGGTTTTCATTGAATTCGAGTTAAGTCGTCTTAGGGCACAAAGAGAGGAGTAGGAGAGAGAGAGAGAAGGCGAGAGAGGAGAGAGAGAGAGTGAGGAGGAGGAGGAGGCGAGAGAGAAGAAGGAGGAATGTTTGGAACGGTTGTAAGTTTTAGTTTATTTTATGTTAAAGTTAATTTCTTTTATTATGGTTTGTTTCTAATTTCTTTCTTCTAGGGTTGGGGTGATCCCAACATAGATATGTGTGTTTGATTTATAAATCTATAAATATATATGTCTTTATCATCATCTACCTATGTGCTTAATCCTTTGTGAGAGTTGAGGAAACTCCTTATTCATTATATTGAAGCGAAAGTGATCTTATTATTGGATAGTAATTAGGGTTTTCTTGCGAAAGTTGGTTAATCCTAATTAAAGAAAAGGTAGAAACAAATTAGGTTTTTATGCGAGAGCCTCTATCACCTAAATTGTTGGAATTTGCGAAAGTCGATTCTTTGATATAAAGCATGCATCTTTATGTGATTTATGATCTACACATATATGGTGATCCCTAACCTTGGAAGTTCGCATCTTTATTTGTTTTATTTTATTATTTTTTATTCGGCACATATTCTACTCGATATCAAACCACCATTCTCTCTCCATCCCTCGACATCGACCCCTCTATTCTTTGTCGATAGCCACCCTCATCACCTTTTCCTGCTATCCATGAACCCCAAAACACACTAAATATAGAACCGCTGACTTCTCTCCTAAGGACGAACCTGACTCCACTATCCTATAGCGGGGTCTTGACTATAAATTTATTTGCTGGAGAAACCCTCTCGTCACTTGCCCTTATCTTTCTTAACAAGCCACATTACAACCCCACAGAATGAAATCTTCCATAATGTTTTCCATTGAACGAAAGTCCTCTTAATGTTCTTATTTTTGCTTTGATGTATCCGGTGGAGATTTTGTGATATAAATGTCAATATTTGATTCGATACTTGTATATGAAATTGAGGTAAGTGTATGCTTAAAGCCTAAACACATGAGAGGATGAGTGATAAACATTAGCCCCTTGTGAGGTTGGCTGATTTCTACTTCTATTCTATGATCATTAGGTACATGCTACGATGTTTATTCACATGATCGTGTGTTCCTTTAAGTTGAAATTCGATTTGTTTTTGTAAGGCTATTGCATGAATGGTGAGTTCGTAGGTATAGGTTGCTTTTATTATTCGCTCGAGGACTAGCGAAGCTTAAGTTTTGGGGAGTTTGATTATCCATATTTTAGAAGGAATTATAGGTAGTTGTTATTTCATTTAGAGGAGTATATGTCATGTCTATTTAGCATTTCACATCATTAGTATTTTATCTTACAAGTGTGGAATCTACGCTCTTTTTGTACTTATTCACAGATTTATGTTCCGACGCTCGGAAGGATGCATTTATGGCTTTGCTAAATATGAGTATGGAGAGCTAGGGACCTAATGAAATAACTTGGAAAGGCAAGAAGAGGCGTAGGAAGAAGCTTAGCTTGGATTTAGAAAAAAATCAGACGATGGATATGTTACTATTGGGAGCGGCCCCCGCCGGTCACGAAAATGCGGTATTGCAAATTCTATCATTGGGCAATTAGTTAGGTTTTAGGTTTTATTATATTGGCCAACTTCTGGGAGGGTATTACTCATCATTCAGACCTAGTTTTGAAAGACTCATATGGAGAGATTGAGAGGAAAAACTCCCATGAGGAACTAAACCTCTTTCGTTTCGGCTGCAATTCGGAGACATGGTTTTATTATTTGTGAGACTTGATTTCTATCAATTTTATGTTTGATTTATTCAATATCTTTGTTCTTACATTGATTGATTGCATGTATTCCCTCTTGATTGACCTTATTGACAGAATTTGCTCTCTTGCTAAAGATTTGATTATATTTTGCAATTTAATTAAATATAGTAGAAAACGTAGGCAATCGATCTTGTAAAAGAATTGATTGGATGTGTAGGGGATATTAACGATTATACTTTATCAATTGCATCGATTAGGGTTAGAGAGTTGCGCCTCTATCTTTAGTTGTTTATGTTATTGGCATTGTTTAATTGCTTACGGTTGGAGTAATCCAATATTAGATGAATCAAATAAGAACAGGTAGGATAGAGTCAAGGATCAAAGACATAACCAATTAACCATTGTTGATGAATTGTAGGGGAAAATATCTCATTAATATCAGTTATCACAAATTCACAATTGCTATCTTTTCCTTATTCAATTGTCTTTTCATTCCATTACTCTTTGATCTTATTCCTTTTTATAGCAATTAGAATATACAGGAAAAGTATTATCTCTGTGGGTTCGACCCCTTACTATTCCACCCCAAGCATGTTTAGACTTTGTAGAGAACGCACTTCCCCATAAAACATGTTTCCTGTGAGTTGAAGAGAACCTAAATTTGAAGCATTGGACAATGAAATAGGGATACGCCTTGTGATTTGGTTTGTTGCAAATGATAGGAACTGTATATTTGCAAATGTTTGGAATAAGTTGGAGCCACTTGGAGGGGAGACACCCTTCAAGCTAGTTGCCTCCAAAATCAAGAGATGCAACGTAAGAGAGGTAGTAAATTGAAACAGGTACGTCACCAAACAAAAGATTTCCATATATATCCAGCCAGATAAGGTGCTTGGCACCACCAAACAGGGGCGGAGCTTGGGGGGGGGGGGGGGGGGCTAGGGGGTCACATGCCCCCTCTCTCATGGGATGAAGTACCTAGGTGTATGCTTCTCGTCGATATCTTCGTTTTGATATATAATACGCCTTAATCCGACGTGTGAGTAAAATGTTATAAATGTTTAAAAATTAAAGGTATATTAATCACTTTAATTTTGTTTCAATAGACTATAATGCTTTTATATTTTACATAAATTAATATTCACATACTAAAATTCATCTCGGGAGCTTTGAAATAAGAGGTTATACTAATTATTTCAACAATTTGATAAGAAGTTACGCAAGTTAAAAATTTGTATAGCTGGCTATACATTATTATATGTTATGAGTGCAACAAGTTATATATATTAACTAGGGTTGTTATTTGAGCCAAACAAGTCTAGCATTTGATGAAACCACAAATGAAAAGTATATCTCCCCCCACGTCCCCGTGGGGAACATGAGACACACGTCAACTTTTTGTTGGTCGGCGGTCTTACCCGGGCCCCTCTCCTAATATCGTCTATCCTAATAGAGGGACCTTGACCTGTGCCGCGGAGATCAGAAATATTTCGACGGTCTTACCTATATTTCACCACCGCGGCTAGTGGGTAAATCATTTCCAGTGCCGACGAGCCTTTCACTCGGCTTGTTCCACTTCTCGGGCGGTGATTTCATCCAGGCCCATTAAATAGGAGAAAATTTATCCTAGGTCAGAGGGAGAAGGAGAAGCGGGAGGAAACCCACGAAGGCCAAACGTTTGATACATGTATCCGTACAACGAACTCTCTTTCAAAATGCTTGGAAGCTGTCCGCGGATCCGTTCAGTGAGTTCCCTTGTGGGTAGGCTTGTCCTTAGGGTTACCTATCTCTCTCTCTCTCTCTCTCTCTCTCTCTCTCTCTCTCTCTCTCTCTCTCTCTCTCTCTCTTTTTCAGAGAGCCTTTCGGGTTTTATAGTGGCCATCGACCTCTCTTCCAGAACACGTCGATTTACCTTCTCGACCATTGGTGGTGACCAAAATGCCACGTGTCGTTCAAGAGAGGGCATGTGGATGCAGGGGGCATGTTTGACACCTTGTCTATTTCCACGCAGCCTTCGTCCGCGGTTCCATAGGGTTTATATGTCTGCGGTTGGTCTTTTTCGATTTTACCCCTTTTTAGTCCTTTTCCATTTCCTGTTATTTCTGGGCATCATCACAGTTCCTCGGTCCGCGGCGGGATTCGAACGGTCGCGTCGCGGCGGAACTCCTTTCATCGGTTTCGTTGCCCTCTTCATCTTAGTACAGGAAGTGGAAAACTGTTGGGCCCCATGTGTGCCTAATTGGGCCTCGCTTGTAATTCTCTGACAATGGTTGGAATTCATGATCCTCGGATTTATTTATCAAATATTCATATTCTTAGGCCTACTTGACTAAAGTTGAGAGATTCGCAGAGATTCACTGATCTTATTCGATATCACTAAAGAATAGCATTAAGAACACAAGTAATCAAGACCAATTGGCACATTGAATCTATTTAATCAAGACAGATAGGTGCATACCGAACTCAATCTCAATCAAATATCATCAACATAGATCAACTGAAATCATCCACTACAAAGACAAAGAGACATCACTATCACCAATACCTTTGTTTGCTATTGAGAAAACAACAAGGAATTCATAGCTAGAGATACAATTTCTAACACGTTGATCAAACATAGAAAGGGATACAAATATAAATTAAGCAAAAGATGATAACTAAGAACATGAATAATCAAATAAACTCAAATCCTTACAATCCAAACAACCATGTCTTCGAATCACAGGCGAAACTATGAATTTAGCAACACATAGGCCAATTCTCTCTCTCTCTCTCTCTCTCTCTCTCTCTCTCTCTCTCTCTCTCTCTAATGGTGTTCATAGTTTCACACAATAGCCACACTTTTTTTGAATAAACTGGAAAACAACTTAAATAAGGTCCACAAGGGTCGGCAAAACCTTAGAGGAAAATAATAGAAATAGTATAAATTAATTGTCTTCGGATCCAAAACCACATATTCGGGATCTGGAGTAACGGCGGGCGCCGTCTCTGCATTGCTCGTTGTTCCTCATTTTCCTTCAACGAAATTCAATTTCGTGCCTCCTTGATCCTCCTTAGCTCTTCGCCATTTCCCATGTGCTCCAAAACATGCTTGTTAAGCTCTTTCCATTGTCTATCCAAGGTCGGAATGTAATTCCGCAGAATAAACACTGAAAACGCATAGATTTGGAACTCGAATACTTCACAAGTAATAAATGAAACTAGAATCAAAACATAACAAAACCAATACCTAATAGCAATAAGAAACACCTATAATGCCTATATGAAATATGCATTATCGGTTCCCCAAGTTTGGTTCTTCATGTCGGGCTTCCAAGAAAGTTCTGGTAGCGCTCGTGCCGCTGATAACTTTCCTCCTCCCGGGAGACCGGAGGGCAAGCTTTTCATGGGGGGTATTCTTTTCCAGGAGGAGGTCACCATCCATCAACCGAAGACCCCGAATGACCCGTCTTTCTATTCATCTCCCACTCATACGCGTGGTGAGCCCTCTTCTTTCGCAGGGTATGCCTCGTCGAAATTCGATGGGGGGACTTCGACGTCCGGATCTGATTCGATCCTAGAATCTCCTAAATCTCAACATTCTTACAAGGACTGGGATACGTGGACCGATCTGCCGTTCAGGCCCATTCTAATCCCAACCGAGGGCCGTTCTTCGACGTTTCTAGGGGGAATTCCGCCCGGTTCTATACGACGAGGGTGTCCTAGCGTCGTGCTCTTTCAGGGGAGATTTCAGTCCTTCGCTCGTGGGTCCTATCCTGGTCGTCTCACCAGAGAAGGTAATTCCTATCGCTTTTCCTAACGCCTAGGACCGCGGAGGGGGAACCTTTACTACCTTTGAAGACTTGGGCCTAATTCACGAGTTTTTCCCTGGTCAAAGGGGTTATGTTGTGCCTTCCTATGGAGGGTGGAGGGAGCCTGGATACCTACCCCGGCTGTCTGGTTGTCTACATCAAGAGCTTGGTGCAGGGCTTCCGGCTTCCTCTTCCCAATTTGTTCAAGCGTTACTTAAAATAGTGTGGTCTGAGCCCCGCGCAGCTGGTGCCCAACAGTTGCCTTTTCTTTACTTCCTTCGTTAAGCGTTGCTTAGAAGTTGGGGTCCATCCTTCCCTGAGCCTTCTTTCTATTATGCTCACCATGGGCCATGGAAGTACCCATAAGAGCTTCTTCCAAGCCAAGCTTAGCGTTCCGATAGTGGAGCGGAACACCAACAAGCCAGAATGGAGGTATAAGTTTTTCATGGTTCGAGATCCCCCGCGCCACGTCTTGAACTTTCACACCGAGCCGCGCCTCTTCAAGCACATGAAGAAAAGAGTCGTGGCCGGTCTGGAGAAGGTCGAGCGAGATTTCGCTGTCTCGACGAAGCCTTCATGGCGAGAGATGTTATCTCCTCTAAGGCTGGAGATGGCCAACTTGAGTCTGCCCCAACCGCGGATAGGTTGTGGCAGATTTGTGAAAGTTCATATCTCTTTATTCGCATGTTCTTCTTGTTTCGTGCTAACATTCCCTTCTTTTATACAGACGCCCAAGGATTGAAAGTCATGGCAGATGACGTGAAGAGCTCCGTCGCCCCAGCCACGTCGTCGAAGAGGAAGATGCCTTCCAACGTGATGAAGGCTTTGAAATGCCCCAACACTTCCACGCCTATGTCTAGGTCTAAGAAGGAGACGAAAGAGAAGACACTACCTCTAGCCCTTTCCTCACCCGCTCCGTAAGCTGAAGTTGTTCCCCTCGTGATAGATGTTGACACTTCTCCTTCCGCTGAGGATCATCCACTTTCTTTATCGACTCCGGTGGTGCCTCGGCCCGCCTCTTCTGTTGAGGCCGGGACCTACAAGTCGGGGCCGAAAAGAAGAATTTCGTGTCCCTATCCTACTTGGGAAGTGGTTGACTGGGACACAACAGTCTTTCATGTGGACGCGAAGAATCGACCTCCTTACCGGATGCCAGGTTTCGACGCGGAGGTCCTCAATCAGCTTGCTTTTCCCCCTGTACTCGGGGCATCAAAGCTACAGTTCATTGATCAGCTGACCGATGAGCAATTCACGATGGAGCAAGAGGGTTGGTGCATCTGGGTAAGTGGGTTGAGCTTTGTCATGGTTATTTTCTTTCTGTTTAATTATTATTATTCTTGTCCTGAGGAAGTTTTTCTTTCCTTCTTTTCTTTTTCGCGGCTAGGGACGTGCATTTTCTCACAGCGGCTGGGGGAGGTACCTTCACCTGATTCATCAAGACAAGAGCCTCGAGAGCAACTTTAAACGTCCAAAAGAGAGGTTGGTGGAGATCGGGATACCTCAGAAGCAGGTTGAGGCCTTTCACCATCGCTTAGGGGAAGTGGAGCAAGGCCTTGATGAGGAGAAAGCTAGGGGTGCTAAGTTGGCCGAGGACTTGGAGGCCGAGCGTGCTCAAACTGAGACTCTCCAATAGTCCTTGTTCTCCACTCAATCTAGCGCATCGGCGAGGATAGCTGATCTGGAGGCCAAGCATACTGCAATGACCGAGGAGAAAAGTAAGGCCGTCATAGAGTCCAACCGCCACGCCATCGAACTATAGAGGTACCAAGCCTGCACTGATGGAAACATCGTCTTCTCCTGGTTAGGAGTTGCCCACAACCGCACCATGCTCGTGGATGATTGGATGCGGACCCCAGACGATCTCTCGTTCATATAGAGCGCAGTTCCAGAGTGGCTGAATGAGGACGCGGGCAAGGACTTCATTCAAGAGCGGTATCAGGATTGATTTTATGCGGGCATGAAGGCGGAAAACCCTGGAGTCCCCTTGGAAACTTTCCCTCCGAGTGAAAGCAGAGAAGACTCGAACCTGGAGGACGAGGAGGAGGATATCGAACTTAGCAGCGACGACTTTTGAAGCTTTTATATTATTGTTTCTATTGAGGACGTGTGTTGGTGAAAACTTGGCGCGATGTTTGTGCCTTTTGTTCTATTGTGGTGTTTTGTCCCTCACGGAGGGTTTTCAAACATGATTCACAGTTCCCCTTTTGAAAATACTTAGTTTGCTTCAGTTATCACATTTCTGATAGGAGATTACAACAGATAATTTAGTAAAAAGGATTTTCCGGGTTTCTGCCGCGTCTCATCTCAAAGGGAATCTTCATTGTTCTCTTCCTCTGATGGTGAGACGTTCTTCGGTGGCACTACGAGGACCCTGAATCGAGCGTTGCCTAAGTAGGTGAAAACTATGCCTGCACCTACCCGGACGTTGTGTGATGTCGCAAAGGTATTCCATCTTTGTGCGAGCCAGAGCACCCCGTAGTCGTTGCGCTCTCTTCAGATGCTGGTGGCTCTCCTCCCGTACCCATTAGTCAGCGTTATTTTTTGGACACCCACCATCCCATATTCTTCTTCGAAGTTGGCTGACACCGGCTGCAGATGTTAAGACTCCTTAAGTGAGTTGGGACTGTTGAAAAACGGACGGGAAACTACAAAAGGGCTTACCAGTATTTGCGTGAGCGAGGCATCTTGCACCTACCAGTAAAAGTCCCTCGGGCCGCTCCCTCTGATCGAGAAGAAAGGTCTTGGTGCGTTACTGGCTGCCATCTCTTTTTCCCTTAAGTGAGATGTTCTTGTTTTGACCCTCTTATGGCCCACTTTATAGAGGAAATTCCTTCTCTTTTTGAGCGATGATTTCTTTCCTTTTTAAATGGGGATTTCTTTCCTTTTTCCATGGTCGGTTGGCTGACGCCCAAGCATGATTTTTCCTTTTTAGCTTTCTGATCCCTTGGGAAGCAAGAGGTCTAAAAGCGCCTTTTGTTTTTGTTGCCTCCCGCGGTGGGGACCCTATAGCTACTTTGTCGGGTTTGGATGCTTTGAATAATTCCTAAACTGTGTCAAAAAACATTCGGAGGACGTTTTGTGTCCGTTCATGCAACCCATTCCCAACTCCCTTGGTAATTTCGGGGTCGATGGGGGGTTTTCGGCCTTTGGGACCCCTGCAACACCAAGCACTGGGCGTGGAGCAGGCCCTTGCGTCCAAGGACATGGTAGCTACGACCGGATACCCGACCCGAAGCAAGCTCCAGTATACTGAGACTTGATAAGTAATTCGATCCAGGAGGCTCGTGCTACAACCGAATGCCCGACACGCAGCAAGCTCCAAGGTCCTAGGACTTGACAAGTCATTCGATCCGGGAGGCTCATGCTATGGCCGGATGCCCGACGCGGAGCAAGCTCCAGCGTACTGGGACTTGATAAGTAATTCGATCCGGGTGGCTCTTGCTATGACCCGATGCCCAACGCGGAGCCTCCCAGATCGAATTACTTGTCAAGTCCCAACACGCTGGAGCTTGCTCCGAATCGGGTATTCGGTCGTAGCACGAGCCTCCTGGATCGAATTACATATCGGGTCCTAAGAAGGTGAAGCTTGCTTCGCGTTGGGCATCCAGTTGTAACACGAGCCTCCTGGATCGAATTACTTGTCAAGTCTTAGGACGCTGGAGCTTGCTTCGCGTCGGGCATCTAGTCGTACCACGAGCCTCCAGTGGATGCCCGACGCGGATCATGCTCCAACGTCCTGGACTTGATAAGTAATTCAATCCAGGAGGATCGTGCAACAACCGAATGTCCGACGCAGAGAAAGCTCTAGCATTCTGGGACTTGATAAGTAATTCGACAGATACAAAAGAAACACCAATTAGAAATGCACCCTCTAACTGCTTTGATTTATTTACTTTAGCGGGGGTGACCTGAGTGTCTTTCGAACATTAGGTAGTTACACATAGTACTTCTTTCGGTGGTCCACTTTCCATGTCTTGTTGTGGACCACACCATCGGGTGTTTGGAGCTTGTAGGCCACGGTGTGGATGCGATCAAACCCCACATCCTGGCCTTCCCATTTTGCATCTAGATTCTGCCAGTCAAAGCCCGACGGAGCACTAAGTCCCCTTTCTCGAATCGACACGGGTTGAGGCGCCGGTTGCGGCACTTCTCGGTCTTTCTCTTGTATTCCTTTGCCTTTAGCACCGCCACATTCCTCATTTCCTCCCAAAGATGTAGTTCCACCTCCAGGGCTTCGTTATTGGCTTTGGATTCATAAGCAAGGACTCGGGCCGAGGGAACCAGCCCAACCTTTCGATAGGGATAACTACGTCTGCCTCGAACACCATTGCAAAGGGTGTTTCTCCCCTGTGAGTCTTGGACGACATCCGATATGACTAGAGCACCAAGGGGAGTAACTCTGCCCATCGGCCCTTGGCGGTATTTCCCAGCTTTTTCTTTATCCCTTCCAGGATTTGGCGGTTGGGGGTCTCCGCATGTCCATTGGTTTAGGGATGCGCCACTAATGAGAATTTTAACGTGATGTTGAGGCCTTCCCAGAAATCTCGGATTCCTTCACAGTCGAACTGAGTCCCATGGTCTGTAATGATGGCTTCTGGCACTCTGAACCAACACACCAAGTTCTTCCAAAGGAACTTCCGGACCTTCTCCGCGGTGATCAAGGCCATAGCTTCTGCCTCGACCCATTTGGTGAAGTAGTCCACCACCACGAGGACATATTTGAATTACCCTGGGGCCGTGGGAAATGGTCCAAGAATATTCATTCCCTGTAGGGGGAAGAGGTAGGCCCCGTGAATGCCTTGTAGTGGCTCAGCGAGTGTAGCTTTGACATTCCAATGTCTCTGGCAAGCGTCGCAGCTCCGCACATGGCTCTCCACGTCTACCCTTATAGTTGGCCAATAGTACCCAAGCCTCATGATCTTGGTCATCAAGGGTCTCCACCCCTGGTGATGCGCGCATACCCCAACATGCAGTTCTTTGACGATGAGTTTTCCTTCATCCTCAATCACGCACAATAGGTCGGTGAAATTGAGCACTAGTACAAATCTACTAATTAAGAGGGGTTTTTTTATAGGGAAGGACAACGCTTATTGGGGTGATGTTAACTAAAGCGTTGTGAGCATTTTTAAGAGCGGAAATAAAAAAAAACGCTCTTAAAAGGACACGGACATCGGTTATTTATAAAAACCGTCGTCTTGCCTTTTTTTTTTAATTCTGAAAAAAGGCAGCGCTTTTTAAAAAAAGCTTTGTTAAAATTATATAGACAACGGTTTTTATATAACAAGCGCTGTCTATAATTTTTTTTCCGCAGTTAATTAACATATTAATCCAAAAATACATCCCTGTTAATAATATGAACAATGGCTCATTCCAGATTTCCAGTTATTCAAATGTACATATGAACCCAAAAATACCATTTTCACACACAGAGAATACCAAATACTTGAATAATCATAACAATGTCTAAAATATTAAATTCATGCATCATATTCAATGAAAGTGAAATGTCTAATCTATTTAGGTACGAAAAGGTATTTCTAGGATAATCAAAATAATTTCTAGATAGTCAAAATGATTCCCATATACCATGCACATGAGTCGTTTCCTGCTAATAGTCGAAGAAACGGCTCCAGAAATTCAAGCCATTCTTCCTTTACCTCATTGATTTTATCTTGTGTAAATGAGGAACCTGAACTTGGAAAGTACTGCAAAAGTGTTTTTTTTAACCAAAATCAATTAGTTTATATATATATATATATATATATATATATATATATATATATATATATATATATATATATATATATATATATATATATAGTAACTATCCAATGCATTCATCTCTTAGAATGCATTTGTGAGACCGATTCTCAACCCTTCGATCAAAACCAAATGAAGGCTATGATTAAAAGATAATTTTTAAAAGTTGTTATTTTTTAATACACAATAATTTATGGAAAAAAAGTCAAACCATATATTTTCACCAAATATTTATCTCTTACCAAAATCAAGATAAAATCAAAACCTACATCTATTTTTTTCTAGCAAATCACGTAAAATGTTCAAATTTATTCCCACGTTCAAAATTTTTGAATATTCAAATGAATATAACGTATTATATTCAAATATTGATTTGAATATAAAGTATCATATTCAGATGAATACAAGGTATTATACTCAAATGAATATTCAAATATTCATTTGAATATCCGTATTCATTGAATATTCATACGATTATTCAGATGAATATACAATATTATACGTATATACATCATCCTAATATTCTCCCACCCAAATAATTATGTAGAAAGTAGGGATTTATAGAGTTGACGCATATGCATTTCTTCTTCCACCCATTAATTAATCAGTGAATTTCTTTGTTGATAACCCATTTGAGATGAAGACCACATTGGATAGTTTATTGATTAAGAGATAAAAAGTGATTGGAAGAGATAAATTTATTATTTCTTTATTTATATTTATTTTCTTTTTTTTATTGGATGCATATTTAAATCTAACCATCCAACGGTTCATAAAGGGTCTCACGAATGCATTCTAAGAGGTTAATGCATGTGCTTAATATATGTATACATATATATATATATATATATATATATATATATATATATATATATATATAGGGTGAGGTTAAAGTGAAAATGGGGCTTAAGATGAAAATATTTCTTAAAGTGAAAATGGGTTAAAAAAACATACCTGTGTGGAAGCAGGCAATCGCGCGCTATCGGACTCAGGCAAGCAGGTCGCACCCACACCAGCGTCGAGCCGCACCCACACCTGCGTCGAGCCACCTCCGGCCACCAGCACCTGGCCGCGCTCGAGCCCACCCCTGGGCGCACCCCCCGAGCCTTGACTAGGCTTGGTTCGAGCCAACCGCTGCCCAGGCGAGCCCAGTCGAAGCCCCATGTCGCTTCTTCTCTCATCGACCTCCCACGCCACCCACGAGCCACCTCCGGCCACCAGCCCCCACCTGCTCGAACCCCCTCCCTCAGGCGCACCCCCCGAGACCGGAACCCCCATGGTTCGAGCCCAGCCGAGCCTACACCGAGCCATCTTCCCCAACAACGCTAATCGGTGCTTTTGGCTCAAAATACCTTCGAAATCCCGATTTTGCTCCTTGTTTCCACTCGAATTTGGTATGATTTCTAACCCTAAACTTGTTTATTACAACTATTTAGATTGTTTGAATGATTTAGGTTGAGATTGAAAACCTAGGGTTTGATTTAGGAGCGGAATTTGGGGCTTTTTGCCAAAAGCCAAATTGATTGAAATTGATGATATGGTTGTGTTGTTGGGTTGATTTTGAGCTAATTTCATGTTCATACCATTGTCAAATTGTTTATAGATCATTAGCTAATTGGATTTTAGAATTTTATATTGCGATATGTTTTATAATTTGGGGCTTTTTGCCAAAAGCCAAATTGATTGAAATTGATGATATGGTTGTGTTTTTGGGTTGATTTTGAGCTAATTTCATGTTCATATCATTGTCAAATTGTTTATGGATCATGAGCTAATTGAATTTTAGAATTTTATATTGCGATATGTTTTAGAATTTGGGGCTTTTTTCCAAAAGCAAAATTGACTGAAATTGATGATATGGTTGTGTTGTTGGGTTGATTTGGAGCTAATTTCATGTTCATAGTATTGTCAAATTGTTTGTGGATCATGATCTAATTGGATTTTAGAATTTTATTGCGATATGCTTTAGGTCGATTAGGTTCTTCTATTTTAGCATGAAAATCATAATTTAGCCTATTAGCTCAATTGGTAGAGCAATGTGCGTTTGCACAAAGATGTGGGTTCAAATCCCACATAGGTTACATAATAGACAGGAGAGCAACAATCGCAAATTGTTAATCATGCACATTATAATCTTAGTTATGCACAATTGTATCCTACTTTAACACAATCCTATCTTACTTTGGCACAATTGTATTATTAGATATGCACAACATAATGTTACATTTGCAAAACATAGTGTTATATTTGCACAACTTAATGTTATATTTTGCACAATATAATGTTATATTCGCACAACATTATATTATATGTGCACAACGTAACATTATATTATTAGATATGCACAACATAATGTTACATTTGCAAAACCTAGTGTTATATTTGCACACCTTAAAGTTATATTTGCACAATATAATGTTATATTCGCACAACATTATATTATATGTGCACAACGGAACATTATATTATCAGATATGCACAATATAATGTTACATTTGCAAAACATAGTGTTATACTTGCACAACTTAAAGTTATATTTGCACAATATAATGTTATATATGCATTATATCATCTTATTTGTGCACATTATCATTTTATTATTGCACTTTATAATCTTATTCATGAACGGGAACACAAAAAAAGCAACCATAAATAGCTTATGCGGGATTTTGAACTCGAACCTTTGTGCATGGGCACATCACTATACCATTTTTTGAGCTAATAGGCTTTTAATGGCACATGTTGCATTAAAGTACAAAACTGTCATAAAATAGCGGTCCATAAAGAAAATTTTTGGTAGGACACATTATGAAAATGCACATTTATTAATAATAACATTTATTGTATTATTTGTTCACTTTATATTTTGTAATCTCATCTTTTTCCCTTTTTAAAATAAAGACAAAAATTATGATGCAACAATCTTGTTGTATTTTTTTAATATTATAGTTCCACCTAACAATATTATTTCAAATCAAAATTACGGGCTAAAATCTGTAATTTTCATAATTGAAATAAGGGCAATATTCGTATGAATGGAAAGTTTGGGGGAGGCGTGTGTAATTTACCCCATAATTAGGGTCATTTAACCATTTTTTCATTTACTCATAAAATTAGGCCCATTTACACCAAAATTAGGCCCATTTATTCATTACTCATTTAATTAGGCCCATTTACCTTTAAATTAGGCCCATTTACATCCAAATTAGACTATTTTCACTTTAAGAGGGATTTTCATCTTAAGCCCCATTTTCATTTGAACCTTTACCTATATATATATATGAAGAGTAGTAAACATTTAGACATACCGCTTTGGAGATAAAGTCGGCAACTTGTTGAATGATATCTCACATGTACCGAGATATATAAAATCCACATTGCTCATCATTTGGTTGAAGAGGACACTAGTAAGAAAAAAAAAAAGTTGATCATGGTGTTAGATATCCTTTCATAATTATATACATACAACGAAAATAAATGCATGAATGCAATTTATATTAGTACACAAGGGACGGGACAAAATCTACAAACTTTATACTCCGTATATAACACTAAAGTCAATGTGAAAATATTTTCCATCTAAACTACTATGCCTAGGTAGTAGGCATTGATTACCTTATTTTATATGATTTTACAAGATATGCTAAATATATATTCCATTAAACATAATAAAATTAGAAAATTTCAGATATTTTTACAAGAAATAATAATATTTATGATAAACTGAAATATGATAAAGATTAAAAAATCAAAATTTTACATTATTATACTAGTTTTATATGATTAATAATTATAATCGTGGATTCGCAAACTTATACGGTAAAATACACCGCAGTAGACCTTCTTCCTACTACGCTAAACCGATCCACTATTTCACGATAAGATATTATACAGTAAAATACAAGAAATTATATAATGCTAACTTGATTTTTTTCCAGCAAGGTTTTAGTGGTCATTCAGTTTTCCCAATTTTATGAAAATCACGCAATGTACTGCATATGAGATTTCAAGGGTTATAAACAAGATTAAAGGTAGTAGCTAGAATCAATATATATATAATAAAAGGATGTCATAATTAAGTGAAAATAAATACTTAAGCTTCACATAAATTATTACAATCATCTCGAATTTTCCCTTGTAATGGATCTAGCCAATATATTACACTCAATCTTGGATTGATCATGGCTAGCATCCAATGTCTTCTACAAAATAAAATAAAAGTCCATCAATTACATATATCAAAGCATGTATCCTACACAAAACTAATTTAATTTACCTACCCTCCATTGTATGGGGCAAGCAAAAGATGCTGAGTGGGTTGTGCCTGACACATAGGAGTGGCCATATATCTTGGCCGTGGATCTACACTTCCCTCCTTAGGTGTAAACCTATAAACCAAACGTGCTGGGCAAAGAAAAGAGGGTAGGTTTGGCTTGTACTTCTCGAATAGCAACCTAGCCTTATACATTTGACAAAAAATATTTATTTGAATTAAGGATAAAAAAAGTGTATGATTACTATCACGTACATATTCTATACATTTATACTTACTTTATATAGAAGCTAACATGGATGACCTCAATCTCTCCACAGGCTAACCATAAGTTGAGATCCTCTTTATCGATTGGGATTTTATGTGTGTGATGCACAATATCTTTCTCCATATTGATCACAATTAGAAAGTCATTTCCCTTTGATGCCAACTTCATACATCTAGCAAATGCAGTAGACTTTTGACATTTATTAATTATTATGGTTGTTCAGTAAATTGAATATAGAAATAGTAATATAACAAAAAGAATGCATGCTTGCATAATATAATATTAACTTTACCGGTTCAAGGATAACTAAATCCTTTAGCCATCCGATGAAACCTCCCAATGCTTCTGACAAACATGGAACTTCTTCGGTTGGTAACGGCAATTGCCCATTCTCATCAACAATTGTGTGTAATGTAACCTTTAACACACCAGAGTCCATTTTTTCCATGAAGCACTGTAATGCAACCATCAAGAGGGATAAATGCACGTCCCTTAGCCACTTCGTTTTATAGAGTTGGGCTAAATAATCGGCAGCTTCTAATCTCCTCCTATAACAAATAATAAACATGACATGAATTCGGACGTATATATAATATAAATATACATAACATATTAAAGACATGTTGCATGGTAATAATAGTTATATAAAAGTCATACCCTTGGTTCAATGGGTGAAGGAGAATCTCCTATCGAGAGACTAACATCTTCATTTGGAGAGTTTGAAAATTGTTATTTTGGCGAATGAGCTTCTATTGCAACAGCCTTTGGTTGCAAATAAGCTTTGGTTACAATAGCTTTGGTTACAACAACCTTTTTTTGACGAATTAGCTACTATTCTAGTAGTTGGTTTTCGTGAATGAGGTTCTTTTACATCAGCCTTCTAAGCTTCTGTTACAAAAGCCTTTTGAGCTTCTGTTACAGAAGCCTTCGGGGCTTCTGTTACAGCAGCCTTCTGAGCTTCGATTACAGCAGCCTTCTGAGCTTCGGTTACAGTAGCCTTTTGTAACTCTGAAACTATTTTTCTCAGCTTTGTCACTTCATCCCTGAGTAAGGTTACTTCTTGTTGAGAAGTTGCAGATCTAGGCTTTGTTACACCAAAGTAACCCTTCTTAGTTACTCCAAATCCTGCCCCCCTCACCTGACCATGATGATCATCCTTGTCAAATGCAACCGATAAAATATCTTGTCCTCTATGAAGACACTGAAGCGCGTCACTCGGTTGGCCACTTTCTTGGCTTCTATTTTATCCAAGGGGAGAGTCCTTTTCGCTAGGTACTCAGCGATTGGGGTCCGCCAATTGCCCGACCCCTCAGTCTGAACTGTGTAGAGCTCTTGGATGAGTCCTCGTTGTTCTCTCTTCTCGAATTTGAACATTCCCTCAGCCTAGTCTCTGCGTCTTGCAGCACGTTGCTCACATAATACACCAGGTATTGGCCTTCTCTAGTTAGGACAGCGCTGATGGTCGCACCTTTAGTGGCTAAATAAAATTGCAGGTTTACCAGATTCCGCGGTTGATGCAGAGTAGGTAGGTGTTGTAGGAAAGCTTTCAACTCTTCAAAGGCATTTTGGAGTTCTGTGGTCCATAATGCGAAAAAGGGCAGCGATTTGTCAGTTAAGCATGAACAAAAATTCCCCATGTAGTTCACCGCCCCGTTTAAGAAATGTACTTCCTTGATGGTGCGCGGCGATCTTCGCGGGATTCACATCTATGCCTCTCTAACTGACCATAAAACCGAGAAATTTTCCGGAGTCTACACCAAAGACACATTTTTCAGTGTTCAGATTCAGACCTCCTCGTCTCAGGGAATCAAAGGTTTTCTGTAAGTCAGCCGCGCGATCTTCTGCCATGCCGCTTTTTACCACTATATCGTCCACATAGATTGACACATTCTGGGTTAGTTGTATGCGGAAGATTTTGTCGATGGCTCTCTGGAAAGTGGCCCCAACATTCCTTAGGCCGAAGGGCATTACCCGGTAGCAGAAAATCCTCTTATTGGTGATGAATGTAGTTGCCTTCTTATTAATGGGATCCATGCGAATTTGATTGTACCCTGAATAGGCGTCCAAGAAGCTCAGTACCTCATTTATTGCGGTTATATCAACCATCTCATCAATTGACTATAGAGGATAACTGTCGTTCGGGCAGAATTTGTTTAAGTCTGAGAAGTCAACACACATTATCCATTTGCCACTGGCCTTCTTAACAAGGACGATGTTGAAAAGCCAGTCTGAGTCGTCTACTTCTTTGATGAAACCGGCTTCCAGCAGTTTTTCTTCCTTCGCGGCGCAAGATCTTTTGGGTGCCATCTTCCTCTTTTTCTAGGCTATGGGCCGAGCGTCATGGCGAATCCGGAGTATGTGGATCTCTATGGATGCGGGGACCTGCACAAGTCTCTTGATGACCAGGCAAATACGTCGCACGACTGTCGGATTATTTCTAGAACACACCCTCTCTCCTCTGGTCCTAGCGCCTGACCCATATAAATCCTTTCTTTAGGGTTGGGGAAAGGCCGATGGACGGTTCTCTGATCCGTGGTCAAAATCTCTTTATCCGCGGGTCTGACTTCGATGACCAGGTGATGAATGTAGTTGCCTTCCTCTTGTGGGCCGTGATGTCTTTAAAGTAGCCATGTTTTTATGCACAATTTAGTTCCATATTCTATACACTTTGCATATTTCGGGTTGGGAATTTGTCGTATTTATTTAGCATATGCTTATTTGCAAGAAATGGAGATCTACATAAGTTTCTGTTTAATATTGCAGAATATGGAACAATTTTGGGAGAAAACCAAGAAGAAAAGACTGGAGCTCAAATCTACTCGATATCGACGAATTTTAGTCGATATCGACAAACCATGTCTAGGCACACCAGGATCGAGGAGCACCATGTCGAGAAGACGAGAGACGAAGAACCTGACTCCAGGAGGTTCCTCGAGATCGAGTAGTTAACTCGAGATCGACAAGCCCCAAAGACCACCCGGAGTCGAGGAGAGCCTACCTGAGGATGCCGCGGAGAAGCTACCCGACCTGGCTAGGCACCCGGACACCACAACTCGATATCGAGGACTTTCCTCGATGTCGACAAAGCCGAGAGAACCTGTCCGAGCATGTCGAGAAGAATTACCCGACACCATCAAGCAACCTAGTTGATGAGCCACCTTTACTCGAGATCGAGTTATTTGCTCGAGATCGACGAACCCCAGGAGCCCATGTCCGAGCCACAACTCGAGATTGAGGAAACTCCTCGAGATCGATGAAATCTTCCGGAGACGCGTAACGCGGTTTAAGTTGTCCTACTCGGATTGGGATTCCTTAGGGCCGAAGATTTCCGAGTCTATCCGAGATCTATCAACATCTATCCACATGAAGACACTTGAAGATTTTTAGATATAATTTTCTTTTTAGATTTAATTATGTTATTCCATTTATTTATCTTTAAAGCTTTTAGATATAGATTTAGATAGAGATAGAGATATTCTATCCTTGATTAGCAAGGAGTAGAAGGCTATAAATAATGCCCATAGGGCTGATTTTAGGAATTATCCAATTCGGAAGTAGAAAAGTAGTTCACAGAGAAGTTTTAGGAGTTCGAAGGTTTTAGGGTTTTGGCATTCAAAGAGAGTTGGATTGCTGGGATTGTAAAGGCTTTGAATTTAGTTTAATGCAAGTTGTTATTTTCTTTCAATCGATGTCTGAGGTTGCAATGAAGCGCGAGTAGTCCACCCACTTCTAGGGTTGGGGCGAGCCCGACAATAGCCATTCGTGTTTGAGGTAAAGATCTGACTTTTATCATGTTTTGAGCATCTACTACTCGTTATGTGTTTATTACCTATCTAATGGAGGTCCATGCTAACAACTTGGATTGTAAACATAAAATCAGTAGAGACAGTTAGGGTTTCTTGAAAGAGTTGTCTAATTGTTTGAAAAGGCGAAAGCTTAGTTCTTTGATGCAAGTTATATGATTATCTATTTTATTTCTGCCTTAGGCATGCTTGGTTATTGTTGTCGCAAACCCCAATCCTGGAAGTCTTTTACATATAGCTTATTTTCGAGAGTCTCAAAAGCCTTGTATTTATTTTATTTCGTTTTAGTTTTCTATTTTCCTCGATATCGAATAGCATTCCTCGATATTGAGTACTGATTCTCGATCCAGATCGTCGTAGCTTTTCTTGTGCACGTGATCGAGAAAGCCAACTCGACCAAGACGATTCTACTCGATATCGAGTAAGACTAGTCGAGATCTTCTATCGAGTAAACTGTACTCGAGATCTAGGACATATGTGGTCGACTTCTGTCTGTGAGATTACTCTGTTGCCTAGGATCCGCTGACACGCTTCCTCGTGGATCGATCCTGACTTCCCAGTGCTGCATCAGGATGAGGTCTTGTAATTATTTGCGTGGGCAGAATCTGGTTAGATTTATATTTTATATTTTAAAACTCGATTTCATCCCTACAAAAAATTGGCGTCGTTGCCGGGGAAGCCATCATTCACGCCTTAGGTAGTTAAATCTCACGTCTACTTTGAGTAACATTACAGGTGTATGCGCCATTCTGGTCAACCACCTGAGTTTGATGGCTTAGACGAACCGGAACG
The DNA here is from genome assembly GCA_037127255.1 of Persicaria tinctoria. Lineage (NCBI taxonomy): Eukaryota > Viridiplantae > Streptophyta > Magnoliopsida > Caryophyllales > Polygonaceae > Persicaria > Persicaria tinctoria. Next base: position 60,693,880 of record JBANSL010000003.1, on the reverse strand, counting down.
CCTTCTACACGTCACAGCTAAACTATAAAGAGCCATGGCGGCCGTAGAAACACAAGAACAACTTATTGAAAGGGTTACAAGGGAACTAGCCGCAAGGGATGTTACTATCGCTGCTGAGAGAGCTGGAAGGGAATAAGAACCTGAGCGCGCAAGGCAAGCAGAAGCTGAACTTGCCCAATTCCCAACCACTTCAGAGGATTATATGCATCCAACTCTCATCGTGCCTGAATCGGCGATTCTAATCCCTGAAAACTCTTTTGAAATTCGCACTCAATTTCTTATAGAACTTAAAAATAATGCTTTTTATGGCAAAATTAATGAGTGTCCCTTTGAACATATTACCAATTTTTCTGACATGTGTCGTACTCTTGCTGAAGGTACAACTCGGGAATATGTCAAGATGAAGGCTTTTTGCTGGTCTCTCGCTGGACCTGCCCTGAAGTGACTTGAAGGGCTGAAACCAAGATCACTCACAACATGGGCCCAAGTAGAGCAAGAGTTTCTGAACAAATTCTTCCCTCCTGCCAAGACTGCACTCCTCCGCCAGAAGATCACAGCCTTCAAACAGAAGCCTAGGGAGCCTCTGCATGGGAACGATACAAAGAACTGTTGCGATCTTGCCCTACTCATGAACAGCCACCCTATGTCATTCAGGAGATCTTCTTCAACTCTCTTGACCAAGTCACTAAGGACAGGATCAACCAGTATACTCGCTATGAGTATCTGACGATGCCACCAATTGACGCATGGGGTGTGCTCGATAAGCTCACCAATTATGACAACAAATATGGGTCTACTGCAAACTATGAGAACTCCTATGCTAGGCCAGCACCATCTATGCCCTTCTATGAGCATGCCAAGGAGATTGACCCAGATGTTAGGGAGCAGTTCTACAGAGACCAGAACCGCAAGCTCCTCAAGCAAGTCAAATATCTATCTGTCAACCAACCTTGCATCGAATGCGGTTTACAGCGGCACACCACTACTGAGTGCCCACACACTGAGCAAGTCAGGATGGCAGAGACACGTGAAGAGGTAGCTTACGCTGGGGTCCCAATCGCTATATGGGGGATCAAAGGTTCTATCAACCACAGTGGAACCAAGGTCCTCCTAGGAACCCCCACCTTACAGAGCTCCAGGACATCCAGAAAGGGATCAAAAGAAGGACGATCTGCAGCTAATCCTTGATGAGATGCGCCGAAATCATGCACAGAACCTGCAGGCTACAAACACTATCAACAATCAGCTCCAGAATTTCAACAAAAAATTTGGAGAGCTAGACATCTAGAAGAAAGGAGTAGAGAGTCAGATGGGACAATTCGTTGCACAGATCGCACGACCATCCGGACAACTCCTTGGGCAAACAGAACCAAATCCTAAGGGGAAGACCGGACACATCGCTGCTATCAAACTCAGAAGTGGGCATCAATTACACGAGCCAGAGGCCGGGAAGCATCAAGACAAGGCAGAGCAGCAACTCGACAACGAGCAGAGGCAACTCGAGATCGAGGAGCCTGTACTCGATCTCGACAAACATCTCCTCGACCAAGCCCAGAAGCCCAGCTCGGACTCCACTTCGCAGCCTAGCAACTCGAGGTCGACAACCCAAGTCAAGATCAAGGACCCTCTTGTCGAGATCGAGGAGAAGTTGGCCGACATCAAAAACTCTACAACACCTCCGACGTCTGATCTGGCTCCAAAGCAGAAAAAGCCACTGCCTTTCCCTTCCAAAGCGCTGAAAGATCCCACTGCAGGTAGGTTTAACCGTTTTGTTAATATGCTGCAAGAACTGAACGTCTCTATTCCTTTTACAGAAGCCCTACAAGAGATGCCTGGATATGTCAAATTTCTGAAGGAAATCCTGAGCAAGAAGCGATCCATCTCATAGACCGAAGGCGAATGCAAAGTACTCCACTTCCCTGAAAAGAGACCTGACCCTTGTAAGTTTTCTGTTACTGTGGGTTTTGGACAATATAAATATGAGTCTCTGTGTGATTTAGGAGAAAGTGTAAGCGTCATGCCCTTATCAATCTGGCGGAAGGTAAAAAATAGGATGCATAGAGCCTGTGGATGCTAAGTTATACATGGGAAACAATACAGTGATCATCCCTATAGATATAGTTGAGAATGTCCCCGTCTAGGTTGGTAAATTCTTTGTTCCAACAGATTCCATTATTATAGACTATGCTGAAGATCCAACTAGCCCTACTATTCTTGGTAGACCATTCTTAGCTACTGCAGATGCCAGAATTTGTGTCAAGAACCGATCGCTCACCTTTACCATAGGCGATGAGGTTTTAGATTTCTCTTTTGGCCCTGCAAACGAGGAAATTTCATGGCTAGAGGTAAAAAGCATCAGCAACCATGGGACCAAGCAATCAACGGAGAAAGGCACCAACACTGTACTCGAGATCGACAAAGCTTCCTCAATCTCGACTAAACCTCTACTCGATCTCGACCAAGGCTCGTCGATATCGACTTCATCTGCTAAGCCACGAACTTGCCCAATGCCTAAGTATGGATTCCCTGTACTCGATATCGAACAGCCATACTCAATATCGACTAACCCCAAGCCCGAAGATTTCTGTTTTTTGCCCAACAAGGTAAGTTCAGGTATGAATTCTACTCCCCCTCAGTCCATAAAGAAAATTATCAATAATTTAAGGGGAGGTAAGGCCCCGTGGCGAGAGAATCTGTGGAAACTAAGAGCTGGAAGAAAAAGAAGAAAGAGAAGGAAGATTATGCAAGCAACCACCTGTCAGCTGAGATTGCATACTACAATCAGGACCTAGATGATCCAGGAAAAGGGCCAAGCATAAGCGGGCCCCACATTAATGGTCCTTGAGCGTAAACGGAGAAGTCGGCCTAGCGACTCTAAAATCTAGAGCCTGTATATAGAACTTTTTGAATTTTGGGACTTTTGAACTTTTTGGTTTTGGTTTTGGTTTTTTGTTGGTTTTTTAGTTTAGAATACTTCATGTGGAAAGTATTGTTTTGGTGTGCAATCTAACCCTTTTAGGTCGGCAAGCATAAAAGGATCGCAAAAAGTGGGATAAGAAGTCCCTGAAAAACAATCAGAATTGACGAAGGCCAAGTTGAAAACGACAGAGAGGAGAATCCCAGAAACTCCTCGATATCGAGTAGGCCAACTCGATATCGACTAAGCCAGACAACACTCATCGACTTCATAAGCCACTTGACGCAGAGAGCATCCTCAAGATCGATTATTGTACTCGATATCGACAAAGCTTCCTGAATCTCGACTAAACCTCTACTCGATCTCGACCAAGGCTCGTCGATATCGACTTCCTCTGCTATGCTACAGACTTGCCCAATGCCTAAGTATGGGGTCCCTGTACTCGATATCGACCCGCCATACTCAATATCGACTAACCCCAAGCCCTAAAATTTCTGTTTTGGGCCCAACAAGGTAAGTTCAGGTATGAATTCTACTCCCCCTTAGTCCATAAAGAAAATTATCAATAATTTAAGGGGAGGTAAGGCCCCGTGGCGAGAGAATCTGCGGAAACTAAGAGCTGGAAGGAAGAAGAAGAAAGAGAAGGAAGATTATGCAAGCAACCACTTGTCAGCTAAGCTTGGATACTACAATCGGGACTTAGATGATCCAGGAAAAGGGCCAAGCATAAGCGGGCCCCGCATCAATGGTCCTTGAGCGTAAGTGGAGAAGTCGGCCTAGCGACTCTAAAATCTAGAGCATGTATATAGAAGTTTTTGAATTTTGAGACTTTTGAACTTTTTGGTTTTGGTTTTGGTTTTTTGTTGGTTTTTTAGTTTAGAATACTTCATGTGGAAAGTATTGTTTGGTGTGCAATCTAACACTTTTAGGTCGGCAAGCATAAAAGGATCGCAAAAAGTGGGATAAGAAGTCCCTGGAAAATAATCAGAATCGACGAAGGCCAAGTCGACAACGACAAAGAGGAGAAGCCCAGAAACTCCTCGATATCGAGTAGGCCAACTCGATATCGACTAAGCCAGACAACACTCCTCGACTTCATAAGCCACTTGACGCAGAGAGCATCCTCAAGATCGAGTACTGTACTCGAGATCGACAAATTGTTTTACTCGACCTGCACTGATCTGTCTTCCTCGATGTATTATTCGGTGAGTTCCTTCCTTTACTCTTGTTTTTATTTGATTTTTTATAGTGGGGACACTGTATATTTTAAGTATGGGATGGGGGAAGGGCTCATTATCATTACTATATGTTTTAGTCTTGCTTTTGGTTTTACATGGTGAAATTTTAATTTTTATGTTATGCATTCATCTTTAAATTTTATGCATTTTAGTCTCTTGTCATACTTTAGTGTTGTTCTTAGTTGCATAGATAAAAAAAATAGAAAATGTCGAAAAAAAAAAGAAAAAAAAAATGCATGTTTAAAGTTTTTGCAGTGTCTTAGTTTTTATACCCTAACTTAGATGTCCTATGATGATAAATAATGATTGACTTGATCATGTAAATCCTATGGCATGTTTGGAAGGTTTAGCTTAAGTCCTCAAAATTGTTTTTAATGTGGATTGTGAACTTGTGATGAAATTGAGCACATGTGATCCTAAGCTAAAGGTTAAAATCCAACAAAAATCGTCCTAGTGAGAATTTTGGCCTTATAGGGAGAACATTAAAAATCCCTCTGCTTTCTTGAGTGTATTTACTCTTCTCATGCATCTCTAAATGTTGTGATAATTATTCAAATCCAATGCATTTATATGTTTATGTGAATGAGAATTAAATGACGGAGGCACATTTTATGCCAATTTTATCCTCTCTTTACCTACCCTACATTATCCCTGCTTGAAGCCAGAACATTAGCCTGAGACTTTTTATAAACTCCACAAATTTATCCTTAGTCAATTTGAGCCTGACCCCCATTTGGGAATTAAGACTTAGAGTTCGTGGAAATAATGGTTTGTGGATGAAATAAGCTTGTGTTTCATTTCAAGTGAGGAGGATTTTTGAATTTATTGAGATGTAGGTTGGTTTTATATTTTTATCTTGCTATGCATATTATGTAAAAGGATTTTTTGCTCACCTTATAAATGAACCATTAGTTTTATTTTATTTTCGTTCAAAAAAAAAAAAGTTTGTGTATATGTTTGTGAATAAAGTGCATGAGCCAAATTTACCTTATTTCTTTCATTTTCGCAAGATACATACTTTGGAGAGGTTAATTAAGTTTGAAAGGTTACATGCTTTATTGAGATAAGTTGAAGAGTTTGGTTGATGCCTATGATTGAGAGTTATGGTTTGGTTGTGTTGGAGATTTAGGAGTCTTGATTCCCGAATTTTATTAAGCACCACATGGCCAAATAATTCCATACCCTTTTATTTCTTAGCAAGCCCCATTACAACCCCGCCGAATGGAATCTTCTTTGAAGACTTCTATTGAGCGAAGTCCTCCTGATAATTCTTGTTCCATTTACATAATTGGTAGCGAAGTGGATTTATATTTAAATTGCAATGTTTATGAGATTGTAAATGGAATTGAGTTGAGAGTTGATCTTCATAGCCTAAACACATTGAGAGTTGAGTGTAAACACATTATCCTTGTGAGGTTGGATTTATATTGCCTATGCCGATGGATCGCTCATGTATGTGTGATGACGTTTAATTCACTTGTCTTACATTGCTACTACTTGAGATATTGCTTTTGACAAGGGAGAAGACTTGAAGCATGTGTTGTAGGTCTTGGTTATTGTTTGGTTATTGCTTGAGGACAAGCAAGTCTAAGTATGGGGTGATTTGATGTCTCTAAAGTAGCCATGTTTTTATGCACATTTTAGTTCCATATTCTATACACTTTGCATATTTCGGGTTGGGAATATGTCGAATTTATGTAGCATATGCTTATTTGCAAGAAATGGAGATCTACATAAGTTTATGTTTAATATTGCAGAATATGGAACCAGTTCGGGAGAAAACCAAGAAGAAAAGACCGGAACTCAAATCTACTTGATATCGACGAGTTTTAGTCGATATCGACAAACCATGTCTAGGCACACCATGATCGAGGAGCACCATGCCGAGAAGACGAGAGACGAAGAACCTAACTCCAGGAGGTTCCTCGAGATCGAGTAGTCAACTCGAGATCGACAAGCCTCAAAGACCACCCGAAGTCGAGGAGAGCCTACCCGAGGATGCCACGAAGAAGCGACCAGACCTGGCTAGGCACCCGGACACCACAACTCGATATCGAGGACTTTTCTTGATGTCGACAAAGCCGAGAGCACCTGTCCGAGCATGTCGAGAAGAGTTACCCGACACCACCAAGCAACCTAGTCGATGAGCCACCTTTACTCGAGATCGAGTTATTTGCTCGAGATCGACGAACCCCAAGAGCCCATGTCCGAGCCAGCCCGAGTAAAAGCTAGTCGAGATGCCGAGCCACTGAATTCGACGACACCCTGCAACTCGAGAACGAGGAAACTCCTCGAGATCGATGAAATCTTCCGGAGACGCGTAACGTGGTTTGAGCTGTCCTACTCGGATTGGGATTACTTAGGGCCGAAGATTGCCGAGTCTATCCGAGATCTATCAACATCTATCCACATGAAGACACATGAAGACTTTTAGATATAATTTCCTTTTTAGATTTAATTATGTTATTCCATTAATTTATCTTTAAAGCTTTTAGATATAGATTTAGATATAGACAGAGATATTCTATCCTTGAATAGCAAGGAGTAAAAGGCTATAAATAAAGCCCATGTGGCTGATTTTATGAATAATCCAATTCGAAGTAGAGAAGTAGTTCACAGAGAAGTTTTAGGAGTTCGAAGGTTTTAGGGTTTTGGCATTCAACGAGAGTTGGATTGCCGGGATTGTCAAGGATTTGAATTTAGTTTAATGCACGTTGTTATTTCCTTTCAATCGATGTCTTAGGTTGCAATGAAGCGCGAGTAGTCGACCCACTTCTAGGGTCGGGGCGAGCCCGACAATAGTAATGCGTGTTTGAGGTAAAGATCCGACTTTTATCATGTTTTGAGCATCTACTACTAGTTATGTGTTTATTACCCGTCTAATGGACGTACATGCTAACAACTTGGATTGTAAACATAAAATCAGTAGAGATAGTTAGGGTTTCTTGAAAGAGTTGTCTAATTGTTGGAAAAGGAGAAAGCTTAGTCCTTTGATACAATTTACATGATTATCTGTTTTATTTCTGCCTTATGTATGCTTGGTTATTTATGTCGCAAACCCCAATCTTGGAAGTCTTTTACATATAGTTTATTTTCAAGAGTCTCAAAAGCCTTGTCTTTATTTTATTTCGTTTTAGTTATCTGTTTTCCTCGATATCGAATAGCACTCCTCGATATCGAGTACTGATTCTCGATCCAGATCGTCGTAGCTTTTCCTGTGCAGGTGATCGAGAAAGCCAACTCAACCAAGACGATTCTACTCGATCCCTAGTAAGACTAGTCGAGATCGACTTAGGCCTGTGACTGCTGCTGCGTGAATCGACTTGTCCGATCTTCTGTCGAGTAAACTGTATTCGAGATCTAGGACATCTGCTGCCTAGGATCCGCTGACACGCTTCCTCGTGGATCGATCCTAACTTCCCACTGCTGCATCAGGAGGAGGTTTTGTAATTATTTGCGCGGGCAGAATCTGGTTTGATTTATATTTTATATTTTAAAACTCGATTTCCTCCTACAACAGGCCGCTTGCTACTCCGTCCTCTGTTCAGAGGTTTTCTTTCGAGTCTTTGACTTTGCTTTGAGCCGTCTTGTGAAGGCACGTCACTTCCTCTGTGCCCCCCCTCCCCCGGACACAGGGAATTTCCCTTTTAAATGGTATATGGAGACGACTATCTAAACTTTGTAAAGGGATACCCTGCCTAGGAGCGCGTTTTAGGTGGTCGGTATCCTGACCACTATAAAAACAATGTTTTTCATCCGGCGGCTGGTTGTGGACCCTAGGACTACTACAAGTTCTATGGTGCTGGCTACTTGTACTTTGTCTCCAGAAAAGGTTATTAAAGTTCCATGGTAAGGCTTCAAAGCCGTCGCAGAGACACTTTAATAGGAGAAGGCTTCCCAAGATAAGATGGCCACTGACGACCCCGAGTCAATGAATACTCTTTTTACCGTCTAGGTTACGATCTGTGCATGAATGACCAATGGGTCCGCTTGGGACATGGGGACGTCTTCTGTATCAGCCGTGGTGAAAATCACTTCAGTGTGTGGTTGTAGAGCAATCTTCTGACTGGCCGCCGACGGAGGTTGTTTCGCCTCTTTTTCATAATTCTTTATATCCAGCCTACTAGTCCCTAAGACCAAGGGCCCCCCGGCCAGAGTTTCGATAAAGCCTTCTGGTATAGGGATCCGGTTGACACTCGATCCTTCTTGGTGGGTCTCATTCTGCAGGGCTTGATTGACCGACCGTTGCACTGGATGGGCTTTGCCCTTTCGGTCGCCTCTCTATTTGCGGCCTCACCCCTTACCTTGTTTAGGGGGAGGGTAGTGCTGTTAGTCGTATCTTCCTCCCCATTGTCGAGAGTTATCACCCGTCGAGGTCTGCTGATGACCTGGCCGCCCATCTCCGTAGCCTTCATTCCGTCGGTCCTGGGGTTCGTAACGGGTGCGCCATTGATCTCGGCGCTCCTCGTTCCCTCAGGGGTAGGCGTGTTCTCCGTTGCCCCGCGCCCCCAATCGCGTTTTCTCTGGTTCACAGGGGGGTTCCTCCTCTCGTTGTTGAGGTGGACTTCATCCTACCCGGATGGATATGGATGTCGCACGGAGTATTGCTTCTTCTGCTTCCTAGGCCCTTTGTCTTTTCGGAATTTCCCAACTGTTTTTCCGAAAAAACCTTGTTGGCTTTCATTTGCCCTTGAGCTAGAGATCGCGACTTCCTCGACTTCAATCTGGCTATCTGAGTAGATACCATGTCCCTTTGTGTGTCATAATTCTTCGTTTTTTTTTCTTGAAGAGGTAAGTTTTAAAATTCCCCCTCGGTCAGGTTCCCCATAAAGATTATGACCGTAGACTCATGGTTGATGTTCGAGATCTGCACCACCACACTGGTGAATTGTGCGAAGAATTGCCCTAATGTCTCATTTGTTCCTTACTTAATAGAGTTCAAGTCCACCCAGCATGGTCTTCTTGCGCGACGTGTACATGCCAATTTTTTTCCTTACTTAATAGAGTTCAAGTCCACCCAGCATGTCTCATTTGTTCCTTACTTAATAGAGTTCCTTACTCATGGCTGCATTTGTGCGCGTGTACATGCCAATTTTTTTCCTGTAAATTATTCGATGGTATCGGTGGGTTATTCGATCGTATCGACAGATTATGCGATGGTATCGATGGATTTTTCTAATGGGTTAGCACCCTGAATCGATGATATCGCTGAATTATTCAATCGTATCGAGGAATTATGTGATGATATTGATGGATTTTTTTAATCGGTTATCACGCTGAAAACGCCCCTAACTTTTAACTAAAAATTATTCGATGATATCGCTTGATTATTCGATTGTATCGCTTTGATTATTTGATTGTATCGCTTGATTATTCGATTGTATAACTTGATTATTCGATGGTGTTACAACAATATTCGGTTACTTATGTTATTTTAACACATAACTAAAAATTATTCGATGGTATCGCGGGATTATTCTATGGTATCACCTGATTATTATATGCTATCGGTGCATTTTTCTTTCATTTGACTACCGAAAAAAAATTAAACTCATCTCATGAAGTACAAAATTGGTCCATACATATGAATAATTCGGATATGTCACCAAATACCTCTTTTCTTTTTTTTTGAACAGGAAATAATTCGACCCACCGGACAAACCCGGTGGGACGAGAGGCCGAAAGAACGGCAACGGACAAACCATAATAAAAGAACCGAAGTACAACCAAATCAACAAGGACAAGACTACCACGAACAACTAGAGAAAAGATGTCGAAACTAGCGAAGGCGGACAGATTTGGAACCGGGACAATGCGAGTCATTTCTTCTGTCAGATGGTAGAGGTAACGCAGGGAATCCCTGGGGAGCAAAAGTGGAGACCTCAGATTTGGACTCGGTCTGCAGCGAGCCGTCAGATCTCGAACACGTCCACGACCTCTTGCGCGGCGGCAAACGAAACACCACAAAGCTCAAATAAATACCTCGCTAGAATCAAGCAAATAAACACTCTAGAAAAGGTCGGGGCAAAAATCCTTGTGACAGGAAAGATCGAGTAGAGGTAACTCAAAGAAAGAAAGGGAGAGGTTATCCCAAAAAATTTTAAGGGAGGTTTTCCAAATGTTGACAAGGGAGGTTATCCGATTCGTAATTGGAGTGAGGTTATCCCGAATCTTATATTTTTACTTTTCCCAAGAATGACCTTGGCGTGCAAAGACGAAATTAGCACTTGTACGCCAAGGGAAAACAGGAGTGGGAAATCCGGAGGAAACACGACGGGGTTAGAGGATGCGAAGGCGAGGGAGCCATGGGCTGCCGCCGAGGGTAATGATTAATGGGAGAGAATGGAAATGTGAAATGTGGTTCGGCAACATTTCGGTCCAAGATGCAGCCAGCGGTGCCGGATGTAATCGAGGTGGGAGGAGTGAGGTGACCAGCGACAGACCGAAGAGTCGGCGACCACCGAGGAAAAGGTTGCCCAAATGATAGGGGCGAACTCAATTTAAGGCTGATGAAGCCAATGCCCTTTTTTTCTTTTTTTTCCTTTGTGATCAGAAAATGCTTGATTTTGATTTCGAATATTGGTGTTAGAGTCGAGAGCAAGCTCTCAATTGTTCTTCAATTAATACTTGTCATTTTGGGGTTGGAGTAGAGATCACGCTCTCAGCTGTTCTCCGATTAATACCTTTCATTTTGGGGTTGGAGTCGAGAGCAAGCTCTCAGTTGTTCTCCGACTAATACATGTCATTTTGGGGTTGGAGTCGAGAGCAAGTTCTCAGTTGTTCTCCGATTAGTACCGGTCAATTTGGGTTTGGAGTCGAGAGCAAGCTCTCAGTTGTTCTCCGATTAGTACCTGTCATTTTGGGGTTGGAGTCGAGAGCAAGCTCTCAGTTGTTCTCCGATTAATACCGGTTATTTTGGCGTTGGAGTCAAGAGTGACTGTGGCTACTTTCGTTGGTTTGAAGGTAGAGGATCGGTGTCGGGGAAGCCACAGGAGGGTGGGTGGTGGCGGTAAAGGATGGGTGGGGAGAGGATGAAGCATCAGGTCTTGGGATCTGTAGGAGGTAGCTCGCAAACCTTCTTTCCCCAAAGAAACAACAAAAAGAAACCAGAAAAACCAAACAAAGAAAAAGAGAAGCAAAGAAAACCAAGCAATAAAAAACTCATTAAAGAACAAAGGAAAGGAGGAAGAAAACTGAAAACAAAGCCCAGAAAGACCATGAGCAAAAGACTAAAACCGAAACAAAAAAAAGCAACAAAGCCATGGTAAGCAGAAAACCAAGAAAGAAAAGAAGCAAGAAAGCAGAAACAAAAGAAAGAACCAAAAGGGTAGCAACCCAGAAACAAAACAGAACGAAAACAATCAAGAAAAAGGACCAAAAAAACAAAACCGAGGCAAGAACCGAGAGAGAGGGACGCGGAAGAAACAAGGAGCGAGAAACACACAAAAACAAGAAAACGAAAATAAACCAAAATCCCAAAACGGGGAAACCCTAGAAATTGGGGCTTTTGAAAAGGGGAAGAAATTCAACAAAAAAACAGAAATGGGGAAAGAAGAGCAAGACTGCCATCAAAGGGAGGTCCGACTGGAGTTGGAGCAGGTGGTCGCGTAGGTGTTGGTGCAGATCAGATGTGAAGAGGCGGAGGTCCTCAAATGGTTGGGATGAATTGTTACTGGGTTTAAGTAGAAGGAGAAGGGGAGATGGAGGGGTAGGAGCCGGCAGGGCAAAGGCAGATGCCGGCGGAGGAGGCATGTAGGAGGAGAGGAGGCCGGCAGGAGGAAATGAGGTTGCGAGGCTGGCCTGAGACGAGAATGACGAACAGGGAAGGTTAAAAGAGAACCCACGCGTGGCGCGTTCTTTTGAGGCCAAGAGGGTGTTGCGTTTTTTCACCAAATACCTCTTGAATCCCATGAAAACCCACAAAAATGTTATTAATGTTTATGCTACTAATTTGTCGAAATCGACCTAGGAGATAATAACAATATCAATCCTATGCAGAGATTTTGAACTTGATCCAATCCAAAATGATTTACTCCAACCTTGTCGAAATTGATCCAGGGTGCCTCCTCCGCCGATGTTGATCTCATTGTTTCGAATTCAGCCCTTGAAGACGCCACTGCCCAAACCCAAACTACTACCGCCATGGCCATCGTCCCTCTTGTTCCCGATCCTAAACCTAGCTCCGCCTCCAAGGACGCTAAGAAGAAGGCGGTAGTCGCCGGTGCGGGCCAAAGCAGACCGCAATCAGCTCGGATGTTGGCTCGTTCTCTCTCTTAACCCGGCGAAATCGAGAGGCCTCTCCAACATCTCCAAATCCTCAATCCACATCTAAAAAAAAAACAAGCCAAATCGAGAGAGCTCGCCTTCGCCAACCATCATCATCACCTCCATGAGTCGTCCGCCTTCATCGGGCGCCATGGTTGTACCTTACAACTCCGCCATCGCTGCACCATAAGGCTCCGCCTTCGTCATTTGCCTTTGCCTTCTCCTTCGCCGCCATCGCCTGCCGCCTTGGCTTCCACCATCAGTCTCCATTCTTGCCTTCGCCTACGCCGCCATCCGCCTACGCTTCGCAGACCACCTTCGAATTTGCTTTCGTCGATCGTCCCCAATTGGTTTTCTCTCTTCTCAATGGTTCGGAAAGTGAGATTTGTAGGGTTTGGGATAACACGCGTTGACGTTAAGGGGTGGGTTGGGTTTTTTTTTAAAAATTAATCTAATTTATCAATTAGTCTTATCCATTCAATTACACTAAATCAATAGCTAGAATGTGTTCACATAAAACACGGTAAGACTTGAGTACATATGATCTATAGTTTATACCTTCACTTTAATAAAAATATATAAGAATATATTTATATTATAGTTCATACCTTAACTTTTATTTAAGTCTAAAATTTAAATTTTAAAATAATAATAAAACATTAAAAACATATGAAATAAGAATTTTAATACAGGCAATTTGGTATTAGTAGTGAGTACTGACCTACTGTGTTGTCCCTTAGAAAAAGACATTCTGTTGGCAGCTTTCGAATGAGCATGAAAGCATCCAATTTTACGAGGAACAAATCTCGTCCCGTCTCAATTCTATCCCGTCTTCTAAAGAATAAAACTCGGCTGAATTTGAAAAAAAAAACATAGTTTATACCTTCACTTTTATTTAAGTCTAAAAACATAGTTTATACCTTAACTTTTATTTAAGTCTAAAATTTATATTTTAAAATAATAATAAAACATTAAAAACATATGAAATAAGAATTTTAGTACAAGCAATTTGGCATTAGTAGTGAGTACTGACCCACTGTGTTGTCCTTTAAAAAATGATATTGTGTTGGCCGCTCTCGAAGGAGCAGGAAAGCATCTAATTTTACGAGGAACAAATCTCGTCCCGTCTCAATTCCATCCCGTCTTGTGAGGAATAAAACTTGGCAGAATTAAAAAAAAAACAAGCTCGTTCAAATCCCATCAGTAAAAAATACATAGGACTAGACACGAGATTACCACAATCCCGTCCTGTTCCATTCCTACCCAAATATTGAGGTCGAGAATTGCACACGCGCACTTGGGGAAAGAGCTTTCAATTTGGGTGGACCTCGTACAGGTCAGCTATCTCCATCAAAATAATACTCCCTCCGTCAAAAAATACATTGTCTTTTAGCATTTTGCACAAGTTTTAATAAAACACCTTACTTTTAAAAAAAACATATAAATTTTATTATTTTTTAACACCCACTACACATTTTAAACAATCAAATTATTTTAAAAAGTCAACAACACACAAAACAATACAAATCATTACAACTTTTTACCTAGAAAACCTAAAAGACCATCTATTGTTGGACAAAAATTTACATCTAAAAGTCCATGTATTGTTGGACGGAGGGAGTAAATAGTATTATAATTTGTTCTAAAATATAAGTCATGTTTTTTTACATTATAAAATTTTTTACAATAATAAAAAGTATTATATCTTTACCAATTGTTTTCAGTTTTGTCCTTAATCTATTTTCTACATTATCAAATTTTTACCTCCGGTTTTCGTTTCCTTTTCGTTTTGATTTTGAAGTGTGTTTGTTAAAAATTGAGCATAAAATTTAAAATAACTTTTAAAAGGGTCTTGTTAGACACACCCAGGGGCGGATCCAAACGGGGGCATGTGTGGGCAGGTGCCCCCACCCTCATCCAGCGAACCCCATATATGTAATCTCCTCGTCGATAGCTTCGTTTTGATATATAATACGCATGAATCCAATATCTGAGTAAAAAGTTATGAATGTTTGAAAATTGAAGGTATATTAATCACTATAAATCTTATTTAAATAACCCACAATGCTTTTATATTTTATTTAGATTGGCATTCCTATACTATAATTTATCTTGAGATCTTTTGAAATGAGAGGTTATATTACTCATTTTGATAATAAGTTAAGAAATACAGAAGTTTAAATGAGGGAACCGATCCGATTTTCTACTTTGCAAGAAAGATATTAGTGATGTTTATAAAATATGACCTAGGAAGGAATTCACAAAGCTTTTGATTTTGTGTATCGTCTCATCGAGTTGGTTTTAGTGTTACTAGTTGCAAAAACTATAGTGGAAAGATCAAGCTTTCTCGATCTGCTATGGGTATTATCAAGTCCTATTTGTGCAACAAGATAAATGACGATTTTCTCTCTGCGATGATTTTCAAGGCATTGATAATGAAGTTATCATTCAAAATTTTTAGGGTATGAAAACCCATAAAACCGATTTACCCCTGTCGAGTTGAACTATTTCATTATAAAACTCTAATTATAAAATTTTTTGTACTAGAGAACTCTTTCATTTTTTTATCGCTATTTTGTAGTTTTGAAGACGTTATGTGTTGTATATGTTCATGTTATTCATTTTCGTTTATCATCGGTGTGCCCCCACCCTCTTCGGGTTCTGGGTCTGCCACTGGACACACCGTAAATTATAATTAAGAACTTGCAGGTCGTTATTAACGTGGAAATGTGGTGGGTGGGATCTTAGTGCACGTCGGTCTGCACGTTAAAAGCAACGTGACTGCACGTGACTAAGGATGTGCAAATCTCACTACTAAAAAAAAGGAAATAGTTACTAATTTTTAGCCACGAATGTCAACCGAAGTTGTTTTCGTTGCCAATAGCAATGACATTGGTCACGACTGTTCTTGACCGTGACTATTTTTATGACTAGTGTTCACCCAAAAATGCCACATCATCAAATTCGTTGATAATAGCAACGAACACAATGTCCGTCGCTGATTTCTTGGCTGAAGAAGTGGATGATAGTGGTAATTAGCCACGAAATTCACTACGAATGCTTATTTCGTGGCTGTATTCGATGCTAATTTGGCAACAACATCAACCTCGTGGCTAAATCCGTTGTTATTCAGCACCAGAAACCGATGAGAGAATGGACACGAGGTAAGTGGGCTTGGATCGGTTATTGTAGGCGGGTTGGACATGGGGTGAGTGGGCTTGAATTGTAGCTGAACCCGTGGCCAACAAAGAAGACCAAATGTTATGGGCTCGGCATGGATCAATAGCCCATTAGAAATGATCGGCCCAATTACATTATTAGCCCGTAGAATGAAATGTGTATATAGCAACGACTCGGTTCGTGGCTAAATTAGTTGCTATTTTGGTTGAGCTCAAATGTGTTTTAATTTATTATGGGCCCAACTGTGACTATACTTTTCCCGATTGGCCCATTGACGGGCTCAAATATGACTATGAAATTTTTTTATATAAATTATAAGTGTTGAAAAAAACATATATTAACTAATTAATAAATTTTTATTAGAATATTACACTGGTATGTTTTGAGGAAAACTCATAT
This sequence comes from Persicaria tinctoria, assembly GCA_037127255.1. Classification (NCBI taxonomy): domain Eukaryota; kingdom Viridiplantae; phylum Streptophyta; class Magnoliopsida; order Caryophyllales; family Polygonaceae; genus Persicaria; species Persicaria tinctoria. Next base: position 60,677,881 of record JBANSL010000003.1, on the reverse strand, counting down.
AATTGACTAATAAATGTTTAATAAAACCTTATATTAAGTAATAAATTCTTATTCGAATACTATAAGGGCATATTTTGAGGAAAACTTATATATATGTGACAAATAAATGTTTAATCAAACCTTATATTAACTAATAAATTCTTATTAGAATACTATAAGTTTATGTTTTGAGGAAAACTCATATAAGTAACTAATAAGTATTGAATAAAAAATTATACTAAGTAATAAATTCTTATTAGAATACTATAAGGTTATGTTTTGAGGAAAACTCATATAATTAACTAATAAAACCTTATACTAAGCAATGTTCTAAAAGGCGCTAGGCGGCCGCTAGGCGGTGGGTGACCGCCTAGCGCCTAGGCGGTTAGGCGGGTGCCTAGGCGGCGCCTAGGAGGACTTAGAACAAACTTGATTATTTCCTTATATTTTGACGAATAACACTTGTCAATAATTCATATAATGTAATAATAATCCATAATATCACTCATAAACCCAAATTTATAGTAGTTAACTAGCACTAAAGTAAATAAATGCAAAAGTACATGTCTGACTAACAATTCTAAACCTCCTAAAATCCAAAACTATAAGTTTGATAGAAAAGCAAATGCATCCCGACATAGGGGATAAAAATACCCTAAGTCAACTAATCATATGCTTAGAAGCGCAAACTGAATAATCGTTGGACAAGGCGGTGCCTAGGCGGGCCCAGGCGGCGCCTGGGCGGGACTAGTCGGGCCCAGGCGGCGCCTAGGCAGGACCAGGCGGTGCCTAGGCGGGACCAGGCGGTGCCTAGGCGGCGCCTGGACGAATTTCCGCCTAGAGGTCCGCCTAGGCTTAAAAATTCCTAGGTCCCGTCCCGCCTAGCGCCTAGGCGGCGCCTAGGCGCTATTTTTAGAACATTGATACTAAGTAATAAATTCTTATTATAATACTATAAAGTTATGTTTTGAGTAAAACTCATATAATTAACTAATAAAACCTTATACTAACTAATAAATTCTTATTATAATACTATAATGTTATGGTTTGAGGAAAACTCATATAAGTAACAAATAAAACCATATACTAAGTAATAAATTCTTATTCTGATACTATAATGTTATTTTTTGTGGAAAACTCATATAAGTAGCTAATAAAACCTTATACTAAGTAATAAATTCTTATTATAATACTATAAGGTTATGTTGTTAGTAAAACTCATATAAGTAGCAAATAAAACCTTATACTAACTAATAAATTCTTATTATAATACTATAAGGTTATGTTTTGAGGAAAAATCATATAAGTAACTAATAAAACCTTATACTAAGTAATAAATTATTATTCTAACACTATAATATTATTTTTTGTAGAAAACTCATATAAGTAGCTAATAAAACCATATACGAAGAAATAAATTCTTATTATAATACTATAAGGTTATGTTTTGAGGAAAACTCATATATGTAACTAATAAAACCTTATACTACGTAATAAATTCTTATTCTAATACTATAATGTTTTTTTTTATGGAAAACTCATATAAGTAGCTAATAAAACCTTATACTAAGTAATAAATTCTTATTATAATACTATAAGGTTATGTTTTGAGGAAAACTCATATAAGTAGCTAATAAAACCTTATACTAACTAATAAATTATTATTATTATAATACTATAAGGTTACGTTTTGAGGAAAACTCATATAATTACTTAATAAAACCTTATACTAAGTAATAAATTCTTATTATAATACTATAAGGTTATGTTTTGAGGAAAACTCATATAATTAACTTATAATTTCTTATGAAAAAATACTATGAGCGTCTGTTTTGTGGAAAACTCATATAAATAACTAATAAGTTTTGAATAAAACCTTATATTAAATAATAAATTCTCATTAGAATACTATAAGAGCATGTTTTGAGGAAAACTGATATAAGTGACAAATAAATATTTAACTAATAAATTCTTATTAGTTAATATAAGGTTTTGAGGAAAACCTTATATTAACTAATAAATTCTTATTAGAATACTATAACTTTATGTTTTGAGAAAAACTCATATAAGTAACTATTAAGTGTTGAATAAAACATTATACTAAGTAATAAATTCTTATTAGAATACTATAAGGTTATGTTTTGAGGAAAACTCATATAATTAACTAATAAAACCTTATAATAAGTAATAAATTCTTATTATTATACTATAAGGTTATGTTTTGAGTAAAACTCATATAAGTAGCTAATAAAACCTTATACTAACTAATAAATTGTTATTATAATACTATAAGTTTATGTTTTGACGAAAACTCATATAAGTATCTAATAAAACCTTATACTTGAAGAAACTCGATCTAAATAAGGTCTCCATTTTTAGTGGGACCCAGGAATAAGTCATGTGGGGTCATCCGTATTACCAACGGGCTTACCTGACCCGTGCCGAAATAAACGACACGGTCCAACCTGTGCCGCCGGAATAATCTTATTCTAGCTTTCATAGATATCACTCCCTTATCGAGGTTACTTCAGATGAAGTGTGGGTCGACTATTTACCTGTCACCGTTTTCTCACTTTAGGGCTTGACGGTTACAAGTCCGCGGAACGGTTCATTTGCCTTGTAAGAGTTTTAGATATCCTTGGTTCTCTCTCTCTCTCTCTCTCTCTCTCTCTCTCTCTCTCTCTCTCTCTCTCTCTTCACTTCCTCTTGCTTACTCTTTTCAGGACATTTTATCCAGGTCCGCTTATTTTTAACCCTTCTGATGTGGATCAAGTTGGCCTTCTGTGGGTCAAACAATGAACTTGATGCAGACAAGTTCTCAAGATCGATTCGAGGGCAATTGATGGCAAATAGTGTTTTCCTCAAGAGAAAGAAGAAGGCGCCACCATGGATTGAAGAAAAGTTATTTTATTTAGTAACTCCTATGTTAGTTGGAGCTATTTATGGAATGTCTTATTTTTAGTAATACTTAGTTAGGTGAATAAAAGGGAAAAGGAAAGTTTATCTCTTCTAGATATTTTCCTTGTCCACTAAGTAGGAATATTTATCTATGATTTATTTATTAGTATTATTAGGATTTAATATTTATTTATCTAAGCCAAAACTCTATCTTTTGCAAAGATAGAATTGACATGCTTTGTTATTTAAACCCTTTTCTACATTTAATAAAATTAGATGGGAAAATATATTGAGGAAACCTTTTTGGCTAAAAAGGTTCTTCAATACCTTCCATCCAAAAGCTTTTGCCTTTCGACATTCATATTGTTGTTCAACCAATCATCCGATACCAATCCAAACCCTAAATCCCAAACACAAAAGAGAAACCCATCCTCAGAAACGGTCGCTGAACCAGTGTTCCTGTCGTTGAATCTGTCAGAACTGTCACCAGCGTCCGGGCCGCCCCGCGGCCAATCCCAGTGTCGTTGCTGCCGCATTGCTTCTGTCGCTGTTTCTTTGTTGGTTTTTACTTAGTTTTAATTACTTGTTTTTCTTGGAGATTTTAAGCCTCTGACGCCTCCGTCTGACTGCCCATTAGCTGTAGCTGAAAGGATTCACTCGTTGTGATCTCTTTTGGAGGAACTAAGGGGATGTACTACTTTGCTCGGTTTGGCTGATCTTGACGCCATCTCTCGAGTCTTTACATGGCCCGCGGGGATGGAGTTTTGTCTGCCTGGGGAGGGGGGAGGTTGTTTGGACGCTTATGAGGATTGTTTGGTTGTTTACGCGGCCAACTTGTCTCAGGGTTTTCGACTTCCCTGACATCCCTTTTTCTCGGAGTTCTTGATTGAATACAACTTAAGCCCTGCTCAGATTGTTCCCAACGGTTGGATGTTTTTTACTAGCTTTGTCATGAGGTGTAAGGAGATCGGGGTTACTCCTTCCTTGAAGTTGATGTTTAGTATCTTTTCTTTAAAAAAGGGGACCCAGGATTCGAGGTTTTATCAGTGCAACTCTAGCTGTGGTTATATGGAGAGGCTTTCTAGTAAGCCTAATTGGAAATATAAGTGGTTCGTGGTCCGTGACAGGTCTGGAAACGGTTTCAATTGTCGGACCGTCCCAGGGCGCTTTTGCCCTGTGAAAAAACCGAATGTTCCCAACCTTTCTGAGTTTAAACAATCGTTTTCTCACACACCTAGGTTCCCCTGGTCTAAGATGCTTTCTGCATTGCGTCTTGAGATGGCTGGTTTGAGTCTTCCCCATTCGCGACTAGGTGTCTCCTTTGTTTTCATTATCTCTTTGAGAGTTCTAGTTTTTGCGTTCTAAATTTGGTTAATTTTGATAGTTTATTTATTTTTGGATGTTTTTGTATTCAGATACAATGGATTTGGAATCTCTTTTGAAGCGTCATAAAGCAAGATCTGAAAAGAAGAAAAAGACGAATTCAGATATCCGCGCTCTTGTAGGGTCCTCTTCATTAGTTCCTGTATCTCGGGAGAAGCGTGTTCGTCCATCTGCTCCTGAAACTTCCAAGAAGAAGAGAAAAGTTAACATAGTTGTTGGGCCGTCTGCCGCGGATGCAATGGGGCTCTTTATTGAGGGGCAAGCGTCTGTTCGCGAGTTTCCCATTCCAGGTTTTGATATGGTTGAATTGCGAGGTCTTGCCTTTCCAGCCAAGAAACGTTTCTTTCCCGAGCAAGGGTATGTTAAGCGATTAGATGTTGTTAATCTTTCAACTAACTTCGACCGTCTTAACCAGTGGGTAGTTTTTTATATTCCGCGAGTTACCTTTTATTTTGTTTTTAGAAACAATCCGACGCGGTTTAAATCTGGCCTTTTTCTTCTTTGTCTTGTTCGAATTGTTTTTTGTTTCAGCTGAGGGTGATCCAACAGGACGTCGAAAGACGTTTGGTGTGCGGTGAAGAGAGCCTTAGTAAGAAAGATGAGGAGATTAAGAGATTGTCTCACCTGTTGCGGATCCTTGGGAATACTGTTGGTGACCCAGCTTCGGTTGAGAAGTTTAAAAAGAGGTCAGTGGAACTTCATGAAGAATCGCAGACACAAAAAGAAGCTATGGAGGTTTTGAAGAAAGAACGCGATGATCTGAAAACTTCTTTGGACGTTGCCAACTCTCACGTCAAAGAACTTGAGGTTGCAGAAGGGTGGTCACGGGAGCTTCTTCAAACAAAGCAGGCCAGTATCGATAAGCTGGAGGAAGATTTTTCTATTCTTCGTGACAAGCAATCCATTACTAAACAGGAGCTTGATAATATCAAAGCGCGCTCGGATCAAGATGTGGCTCTTCAATGGAATCAAAGTCCTGAGGGTTTAGCTTATTTATCGTCTGAGTGGGTTAAAACTGAAGCTGATGTATCTTTTCTGTCTTCTGTAGCCAAAACTTGTCTCCGGACTCCAAAAGGCGTTAGCGTTTTAAAGGACAATTGTTTTAGCTACTTTCGAAAGGGAATGGTTGCGGGGATTAACCAAAGCGTAGCACGTTCGACAACTCATCCTAGAGTTTCTCTGGAGAAATTTGAGCTTAGCAAGACCAGTGCTGACTGGGGGCTTTCAAAGGAGGAGATGGCCGCGGAAGAGTCACATTCCGAGGATGAAGATGCCGAGGACACTGGCGACGAAATTAAAACGACGACCACCGTAATTTGATCTTTGACATTTTAGCTCTAGTTGGTAAATTGGGAATGAAACTTTTCTAGACTTGAGAACCTGTGTTGGTTCCCTTTTTGGCGCTCCTATGTGATAATTGTTTTTTGTGAAGTTGGGCTTGAAACCTCTTTGGATGAAATTTTGTATTTATGTATATCTTTGCCTGTTAATGCTCTGATTTTCTCTCCAAGTGTTGAGTAGGTTAGTCCGAATGTACAAACCTTTTTCCACTTGTCCTTAGCTCGCAAGAGGGGATTTTTTCTTTTTAAGGCCTCAATCCTCCTGTAATACTCACTGTTTCTCATGTGTTGACGATTAATTACGTTTTCGTACGCGTCATGTCTTCGAGAAGTTTTAATCCTTGGGCCTTTTTTCAAAAGATCGAAAATGTGGATCAACTTTCTCGACTGGTGAGTTTTCTCTTCGCTTTTTCACATAAAGTTTAGGTTGTCTTTTCCGAATTCTTTTATGTGTGTGCAGGTTATGCCCCCTCAATTTGAGGCTGAATATGGGCCGCTACCGCCTAGATGGGCTTTTCTCTCATCGTATCTGGTTCGCGACTTCCTAGTGGCCGTTCTTCGGAGCGAGAACGGCCTTTTTCAGATTGACAGCGGATGGGATGAGTTTCTCGCTCTTCACCATCTCGGGATAGGTAGTGCCATGATGTTTTTTCACAAGGGCAATGTTTCTTTTAAAGTTTGCTCGTGTCGCGAGGTTGGGAATGATAATGAGGCTAATCTTAGCTCTGTTTCCTCTTCATGTGGTTCAAACTGATCTTTTCCTGATGATGTCTTTTGAGAGATTGTAATTTGTTTATGGGTTACACCTCCGCGAACGACTTGGAGGGGAATCTTGACTTTCTTTCACTATCTGTCATGTTTTTCCATTTTTAATAGGCTTAAAAGGGGATCTCTTATTATTCATAATAAAAGGTAACATGCAGAAACTCTTAAGAGGTTCGATCCTTTTAAACCTAAAACACCTACTAGGGTAGGTGACGCGGTACATGAAATAGAAACTTAAGGACATCCCGCTTCTCTGTTTTCCTCGGTATCAGGACTGACGACGTCAACTTCAAAGATGGAATCTCACAGGTAGGTGAAAATAAGAGCTGGTCCTACATTGACTCGATTTGCATGTGTCAAGTCGCGCCGCCCTTGTGTCAACCAGAAAAGGTCATCTCCATCTCTTTCTACCTTTACTTTGTGTTCCTGGTTGGAGCGAGACCAGAGCCTGGCTTGAGTGTGAGCATCTTCATCGGTGAGGACATACATGAGCGGGAGTCGGATTGTTTGGAGTTGTTCCTCTCTCATGATGACCCTATAGAAAGCCCTTGATGGTAACCCTGGATCCATTTTTTAGGGCGTTTATTACTTGGGTCATTCTTGTGTGTTTTATACTATGCTGAGTGAGGATCTCCATCCTCGTTTTTATCGCCTTTTGTCGAGGGGTAATCAATTTAGTTTTTCTTTTCTGAATTACTCTTGGTCGTTTTAAGGGCCTCTTTTAAGAAGTTCGTCGATCTTCAGCGAGATGGTCAATCGTTTAGCAATAAAATGAATCTTGATTTCAGAAAAGAGAGGATGTGTGCCTTGTGCTACTGTGTTACCTGTTGCGTGTCATGCATGCACCTCTTCCCTATTTATTTGACTGTTTCCTCGTGAGTGATAGGACAAGAAAAAAAACTACTATTTTCCCCTTGCTTTTCTTTGAGATGCGAGGATCCATTATAGTCCCTCCTTTAGCATTTAGGGCTGACGTGGCATCTGAGCTAGGACCTCGATGGGCTTTCTTCCAGGCGATTGATTATCCTGAGCAGTTTTCACGTTTGGTGAGATTTTCGCGTTTAATTTCCCATATCTTCTTTGTAAATTCTTTCCCTTGTCTTTGTTAATTTATTGGTCGAGTCTTACTCTCTTCTTATCAGATACGAAATTTTCCGGTTTGCATAGAGCGTCAGGACTGTGGTCTTCTCTACTTCGGCTTTGAGAGGGATGCTTCTATGATCTTTACTCATATGGGTGAGGCGCGTTTTGAAGTTCAGGTGGTGGACTAACGTGGAGGGGAGCGCGAGACTAATCATGACGATCCTTCTTCCCACGGCTCAGCCTCAAATGGTTTTTGAGTTTTGTCTCTTCTGAAGGTTTAATAAAGCAAAGTTTAGAGCTTGTTCATAAATTTTATTTAGTCAGTGGACGTGTTTGTGATTTTGTCAATACGCATTTTAGCTCTCAAACTGATTTATTTTCTGAGTCGTTTTTTCGGACGCGAGTTCTTTATTTCTAGGTGGGAGTAATCGAGATGTTGGCTACAATCTCCATTAATTGCGAATTTTTGATCTTTACTCTTGGGGATTTTCAAGATCGTGCATGCCAGCTACATGACTGGTTTAGTTTCTTGATACTATTTTGTCGTGATATGCTATTCACGGGTCTTCTGAATTTTTCTTCAATAATAGTGTTTATTGTCGTCTCGTGCATGGCGCGCTAGTTGTTAGGTTTAGTGAATGACCTTTCGAACACACTGAGCTCTTGTCTCTGCCTGTAACGCGTGTTAGCACCGTCGGAGTGTCCTATATAAAGAGAGAGTATAGGGGAGGGGTGTTCGAACTTGATCTTTTCCCTTCAACATGCCTTCTCCTATTCGACCGGCTTGGTCATTTTTTGAGCATAACAGTTTTCCTGAGCAACTCCGCCGCTTGGTTAGTTTCTTCTTCGCTGTGTTCTCTTCTTTTAAATTTATTTTTTCTCAATATTCTTTTTTCCTTGTATTTTGCTAGTCATTCCCGTTACGCTTTGAGGATGAGCTAGGCCCAGATCTCCCTAGGAACATTCTTTTGTCAACTAGGATTCTTCATGACTTCTCGGTGGAAGTTATACGCGGCGATTATGGGGTCCCCTTTCTGAGAGGTGGTTGGAACGATTTTGCTGAGTTGCACAGCATTAACGTTGGTTCTTCCGTGACTTTTATTTATAAAGGAGGAAATCGTTTTTGAGGTTCATGTTTTAGATGTCGTGGGAGATGAAGTGGATGCTGAATGGGATTCTTCAAAATCAGGGGGTCCACCTTCGATTGGATTTCACTTGAGTCAAGGTAGAACTCGTCTAATGCCGGCTAGGCCCAGGTAGGCATAAGCTGGCGCTTGTATATTATTTAAGCGGACAACTTCTTGAATGTGCCGACATACCTTCGTCATCTATTGCTTATCTTATGTTTAGTTGTTAGATCATGGCTGTAACTTTCAATAATAATAAAGAGTCCAAGCGTTCTAAGGGATTATGAAACTTATTTTCGAAATATTTTGGTTAGAGACCTGACGCGGAGCCAAGCTCCAGCGTACTTGGGTCTTAATAAAGAACTCATCTCCGAGAATTTCTTCAATCGGAGGCCCGACGCTGAGCCCAGCTCTAGCGTACTTGGGTCTTATTAAAGAACTCATCTCCGAGAATTTCTTCAATCGGAGGCCCGACGCAGAGCCAAGCTCCAGCGTACTTGGGTCTTATTAAAGAACTCATCTCCGAGAATTTCTTCAATCGGAGGCCCGACGCTGAGCCCAGCTCTAGCGTACTTGGGTCTTACTAAAGAACTCATCTCCGAGAATTTCTTCGATCGGAGGCCCGACGCAGAGCCAAGCTCCAGCGTACTTGGGTCTTATTAAAGAACTCATCTCCGAGAATTTCTTCAATCGGAGGCCCGACGCTGAGCCCAGCTCTAGCGTACTTGGGTCTTATTAAAGAACTCATCTCCGAGAATTTCTTCGATCGGATGCCCGACACAGAGCCAAGCTCCAGCGTACTTGGGTATTATTAAAGAACTCATCTCCAAGAATTTTTTCGATCGGAGGCCCGACGCGGAGCCAAGCTCTAGCGTACTTGGGTCTTATTAAAGAGCTCATCTCCGAGAACTTCTTCTATCGGAGGCCCGACGCGGAGCCAAGCTCCAGCATACTTAGGTCTTATTCAAAAACTTATCTGAAGAACAATAATAAAAGAGCCCTATAACCGCTTTATTTAATTTTTGTGGGCGCGACTAAGGTTTCCGTTCTATACAAGCCCTGGCTTTTACACATAATATTTCTTTAGATTATCTGCATTCCAAGTTTTATTTAAAACGGTGCCTTCAGGGGTGCTGAGTTTGTATGCTTCTTCTTAGATCACCTTCACGATTACATACGGCCCCTCCCATTTGGGTCCAGGTTTCCTCCAGTAGTAGCTTGACGGAGCACCAAATCTCCCTTCTTGAGGTTTCGCGGGCGAACTCGCCTATCACGGTATCCGGATAGACGCCTCTTATACTCTTGTTCTCTTAGGGCTGCTGCCATCCTGTGCTTTTCTATAAGATGAAGTTAGAGTTCCAGTGCTTCATCGTTGGTTTCCTGGTTGTATGTCATGATTCGCGCCGAATGGACCAACCTTTCTACTGGAATGACCGCGTCCATTCCATAAACTAGCGAAAACGGGGTTTCTCCGGTTGGGGTTTTTACTGATGTGTGGTAGGACCATAGAACTAATGGTAGAAGTTCATACGATCGTCCTTTTGTTGTGCTACCAAGTTTCTTTTGTATTCCATGCAACAACTGCCGATTGGTTGTTTTCGCTTGTCCATTCGTCTGTGGATGGCCCACGGATGAGAACTTGAAGCGTATGCCCAATCTTGCGCAAAAATCTCTGATTGTTTCACTATCAAACTGAGGCCCATGGTCTGTGATTATCGAGTCGGGCACCCTAAATCGGCAGATGATGTTCTTCCTCAAGAATCGTCTCACTTTTTCCGCGGTGATCAGTCACATTGCTTCGGATTCTACCCATTTTGTGAAATAATCTACCAAGACAAGTACATACTTCAATTGTCCTGGGGCAGTTGGAAATGGACCAAGGATATCCATTCCCCAAACAGAAAACGGGCAAGCTCCAGATATGCTTTTCATCATTTCTGTGGGGCGATGCATCAGATTTCCAAACCTCTGGCACGCCTCACATTTCTGAATATAATCTTGGACATCCCGCCTCATAGTAGGCCAGTAATACCCTAGTATGGTCGCTTTTGCTACCAAGGCTCTACACCTTTGGTGATGTGCACAAACCCCATCATGTAATTCTTTCATGATGAGACCTCCTTCTTCAAACGATATGCATAGCAAATCCGGGAGGCGCTAGCCCTTTTTGTAGAGCTTTCCCTCTCTGATGGTGAAACGAGAGGATTTTGCGATCACCCTTCTGGCCGCGTCCTTCTCCTCTGGTAAAATGCCCTTACCCAGATAGTACGCGAGTGATGTCCTCCAGTCTCCTTCTTCTATTCCCTGGACTTGATGGACTTCTTGGATAAGCCTACGACTGTTTATTCTTTCGAGGACGACCTCTTCCCCTACTTCCTCAGGCATGACTGCCCCCATTCGAGCCAACGCGTCTGTCTGCTGGTTGTCATTTCTAGAAATCACCGATAAGAAAAAACTTAAGAATGCTTTTGACAGTGCCTGTACTTTTCTCTAATAGTCAGGCATTAGTCCGGTTCTGGCCTCATACTCCTCTGTTATCTGTCGTGCCATTACCTCTGAATCGGTGTAAATGGACACTTGTCTGGATCCTTTAATCAAAGCTATCTCTAGGCCCGCAAGAAGAGCCTCATACTCAGCTTCATTATTCGTGGCTTGAAAATTCAGTTTGTAAGCGTAGTTATACTGTTGCTCATCTGGTGCAGTGAGAGTAACTCCAGCTCTGCATCCATCTTTGTTGGTCGCCCCATCCACCTTGAGTGTCCACTCGCTTTTCTCTGTTTGAGCGCTCAGCTCAAAACTTGTTTCACTGATGAAATCGGCCAATGTTTGAGCCAGTACCGCCCGCTGCGGGGTGTATTCAATTTCGAATTCTGTTAACTCAACCGCCCACTTCATCATCCTTTCTGACAAGCACGGGGAGTGGAGAATCTGTCGCAAAGGTAGGTCAGACATTACTCTGATGACGTGATCCTGGAAATAGGGTCTCAGTCTTCTGGCCACAAATACTAGACATAAAATCATTTTCTCTACTGGTTCATACCGCGTTTCAGCATCTTGCAGCACACGACTGATGTAGTATACAGGATACTTCTCTTCTCGCGTCAAGACTGCGCTGATGGTAATGTTTTTTACTGATAGGTACAGGTGTAAAACCTCCTGCTTCTCAGGTTGCTGCAAAGTGGGGAGTGTTGATAGGAAAACTTTTAACTCCCTGAAAGCTTTCTGCAGTTCTGGGGTCCACCGTATCAGACCCTTTTTCTTGAGTAAAGCAAAGAAAGGTAATGATCTGTCCGCTAGGCATGAGCAAAATCGGCTGAAGTAGTTTACTGCTCCGTTTAAAGACTGTAATTCTTTGATCGTCCGCGACGGTTGGAGATTCTGGACCGCAAAATCGGCTGACCATGAAGCCAAGGAACTTTCCAGAATCAACTCCGAAGACACATTTTTCCACGTTAAGGTTCAATCCTCCTCTGCGAAGTGAATCAAATGTATCTTGCAGGTCTGCCGCATGATCTTCTGCCTTTTTGCTCTTAACCACAATATCATCCACATATATCGACACATTCCTCCCAATCTGTTTGCAAAAAATTTGATCAACAGTCCTCTGAAACGTATCTCCAGCATTTCTGAGTCCAAAAGACATGACGCGTTAGCAAAATATTCCCTAATTGGTGATGAAAGTAGTCGCTTTTTTGTCTAACGGGTCCATGCTTATTTGATTGTACCCAGAATAAGCATCAAGAAAGCTGAGGACCTTATTACCCGCGGTTCCATCGACGAGTTCGTCTATGGATGATAATGGGTAACTGTCCTTAGGGCAGGATTTATTAAGATCGGTGAAATCAATGCACATCCTCCATTTTCTATTAGACGTTTTCACTAGAACCACATTTGAGAGCCAATCCGAATTTTCCACTTCTTCTATGAATCTTGCTTCTAACAGTTTATCAGTTTCTTCTTTTATCGTGGCTGCCTTTCCGAGGGTCATTTTTCTCTTCTTTTGAACTATGGGCTTCGTTCCTGGACGGATTCTTAAGGTGTGCAAAGTAGTTGTGGGCGGGACTCCTAAAAGGTCCCATGGAGTCCATGCAAAAACATCTCTTGACCTTGCTATGATTTCCAAGACCCGATCTCTTTCTTCTTGCTCTAACACTTGCCCCATATAGATTTTCTCTTCGGGGTTTGGAAAAGGCGTGTAGACAACCCTTTCCGACGAAGTGATAGAAGTTAAGAAACAGCTTCTACTTTCGGGTTGTTGGCCACGAACGTCACCTACTCCTCCTCCTGGTAAAGGAAACTTTCCGACGAAGTGATAGATTGACACTATCATTTGAAATTTATATAGTGAGACGCGTCCCGACAAAGCATTGTACACGGTTGGTATTTTTACCACCGTGAAAACGACATTCTCCATGCGCCTTTTTGGGGTTGTTCCTATAACCACTGTCAACTCGATCGTTCCTGCCACTTGCACTTCTCCCCCTGAGAATGTAATCAACGTGCCAGAGTATGGTTTCAATGATGTCGCGGATATCCCCATCTGAGAGAAAGCCTCCCATGATAAAATATCAACAGACGAACCGGTATCAATAAACACTCTTTTGACTGTCTTGGCAGCTATCTGAGCATGGATGACCAAAGGGTCTTAGTGCGGCATCCTTACTTCCTTAGCGTCTTTCGGTGAAAAAGATATATCTTCGTGTTGTGACAGAGAGATCCTTCTGCTTGATCCCGCCATGGAGTACCTTCCCGCAAGGGTATTGATGAAACCGTCGGGTTCTGGTATGTGGCCTTCTCATGGTCTTCGAGCTCCTTCCTGATTAACGGATATTTGCATAGTGGGTGCATGGTTGTGTCTACCTCCGCGCCCTCTTCGTCCCCTACCTCTTCCTCGATTGTAAAACGGGGGATTTCTGCGCTGATCTTATTGTCCTAGGTAACGGTTCTGTCGATCGCGGGGGACATCAGGTCTGGGGTCACGGTCCTTCCAATCTTGTCTCCGATTGGGTCGATCTTCTCTTCGCGGTGGAAATCTCAATTCTTGATTCCTATAGGGGTTCCCCCTTGGATGATAGGACCATGGATGTTCTTCTCTTAGATTATATGACCGCGGATTGTCTTCTCTTGGATGAGACCCTTGGCCCCTTTCAGAATTTATGTGTATTTCATCGCGACGGGGACGAAAATATCCTGCTTCTGACTGATGTCTGGGCGGTTTGACTTTCTCTTTCTTGAATATTCCAGCGAGTTTCCCAAAAAAGCCCTGATTGCCTGTGTTTGCTCTTAAACTGGACGCGACTGCCTCTTCAACTTCGATTTGTCTTGACACCCGTTTCCTCAAATCATCGTAACTGGTTGGTTTCTTTCGAAACAAGTATGTCTTGAAATCTCCTTCTGCCAAATTTCCCATGAGTATAATGATTGCCGACTCATGATTAAAGTTGGGGATTTGTACTACCACACTGGTGAATCGAGTAAAAAAGTGCCCCAAGGTTTCCCCAGCTCCTTGCCTAATCAAATTTAGATCAAGCATGGTCTTCTTTCTCGACCGCGCACTTCCAAAATGGGATGTGAAAATGTGGGACAGCTGGGTGAAACTAGTTACGGAGTTTTTTGGCAGGTTAGTGAACCATGTAAGGGCGATTTTCGTCAAGGTATCGTTGTATTCATTTATCCCCATCGCGGTTGTAACATGACAGAGATGATCTTCGGGATCAGTCGTTCCATCATACTTCATTAGGTTCAAATCTCTCCACCTTTTTGGTAATATCGCGGAACAGATTTCCTTGGTGAACACAAATGGGAAGGCCGCTGATCCTTCTGCCCTTTTATCTGTTGAATCAGACTTTGTGGAGGTGGAAACATCCGTGGATCTCTCTCCGCGTCGGTGTTTGTTCTCATGCTGTCGTTGATCATTTTGCCATGCTTGGTGCGACATTACCTGACCCTGGAAGCCGTAGTTCATGTTGCTTGGGTTGTTGTATGTAGTATAATATCTATCAAAATCTCCACGTTGTTCTTCATGATGGATATTCCCCTGCTGACGCGGAATCTGTCCCTAGTGGTCATAATAGTAATACTGTGTTTGTTCTTGCTGAAGGGGATTAGGCTGCACATGATGGATTTCATAATACTGGAAATTATGAGGTATGTGCTCTCCTTCCGCTCCGTACTGATTGTAATAGTGATGTGGAGGAGCATCGTAGTGTTGATCTCCTGTTTCACCTTCTGGATTAGGTTGAGGTGTCAACGGGACATACATACTTGAGGCCTCCTGATCTTGGTGGATCCCTGTGTCGCACTGTCTTGATTATCTTTCATTTTTTCAGCGTTGTAATTCTGTCAAGTCAAAGATTCATTTTCATTTGTATATATTTATATTTTCATATTTAGACGCACACCCTTTATTTCTTTCAAGATATGGGGGTCTTTGCCTGATTTTTTAAAACAAAAGTTTTCGGAGGAACCCCTTAGCATGAGGGGGTTCGCACAGAAGGTGCCAATGAAGAAACTCGATCTAAATAAGGTCTCCATTTTTAGTGGGACCCGGGAATAAGTCCTGTGGGGTCATCCGTATTCCCAACGGGCTTACCTGACTCGTGCTGAAATAAACGACACGGCCCAACCTGTGCCGCGGGAATAATCTTATTCTATCTTTCATAGATATCACTCTCTTATCGAGTTTACTTCAGATGAAGTGTGGGTCAACTATTTACAAGTCACCGTTTTCTCACTTTAGGGCTTGACGTTCACAAGTTCTCGATTCTCACTCCGGGCTCCCAAACAGCAAAGATGAGTCAAAACTAGCTACCCGGGAATGGGTTTGTCACTAGTCCGCGGAACGGTTCATTTGCCTTGTAAGAATTTTAGATATCCTTGCATTGGTTCTTTCTTTCTCTCTCTCCCTCTTCTCTTCCTCTTGCTTACTCTTTTCAGGACATTTGATCCAGGTCCGCTTATTTTTTCCCCTTCTCTCCCATCCGGCCCCCCTTTTCTCTGTATTTTTTCTTCCCTTTTATAGGCGATGGGTGGTCTGGGGATGTTTTGCCACGTAAGGTTTGTTGTTCGACACGTGTTCAACTCGTGGGATGAGGGCATGCCTGAGACGTACTACCATCTTCCGTCTGCGGATGGGACGACTTATGCGGATGAAAGTTCTCGTTGGATGGATAATCAGCGGATGACTTTGTTTTTACTTGGGGTCGCTTTTGAGATGACCCTTTTGCCTTTTGTTTCAACTATTTTACATTTATCTAGGTGTTTTTCTATTCTTGGTTTCGTCAATACTAAGTAATAAATTCTTATTCTAATACTATATTGTTATTTTTTGTGGAAAACATATATAAGTAGCAAATAAAACCTTATACTATGTAATAAATTCTTATAATAATACTATAAGGTTATGTTTTGAGAAAAACTCATATAAGTAGCTAATAAAACCTTATAGTAACTAATAAATTCTTATTATAATACTATAAGGTTATGTTTTGAGGAAAACTCGTATAAGTAATTAATAAAACCTTATACTAAGTAATAAATTCTTATTCTAATACTATAATGTTATTTTTGTGGAAAACTCATATAAGTAGCTAATAAAACCTTATACTAAGTAATAAATTTTTATTATAATACTATAAGGTTATGTTTTGAGGAAAACTCATATAAGTAGCTAATAAAACCATATACTAACTAATAAATTATTATTATAATACTATAAGGTTATCTTTTGAGGAAAACTCATATAATTACCTAATAAAACCTTATACTAAGTAATAAATTCTTATTATTATTATAATACTATAAGGTTATCGTTCAGACTGAATTTCATCCCTAATGTTTGCGGAGATCGAATTCTGTACTCCGACGAGGACATAGCGGAATCATCGAAAGTGTGGGGGGCTACTCTCCTAGGTGCTGTCATGGGTACTGCAATCTCTGCCCGAGCCATTGCTGAGTTCATACGCCACTCTTGGAAGGTGACGCCTCCTAATTTCTATGTCAAGGAAAATGGTATTCTTGTGTTTCGATTTGCCTGTGACGATGACTTGAATTGGGTTCTAGAAAAGGGCCCCTGGTCCATTGGTAGCTCACGCCCCCTATTGCTGAAACGGTGGTCGGACGGGCTCCCGATGGACTGGCGATTGTTTCGTTCTGTTCCGGTGTGGGTACGTTTGCCTGATCTCCCACCGTTGTTTAATTCGAAGGAAATGTTGAGCCGAATCGGTAGTGGTATAGGTGCCCCTTTGTGTGTGGATGAGTTCACTGCAAGCCATGAGCTGTTAGCGTTTGCTAGATTGTTAGTTGAGGTAAACGTGGACCAATCCCGCCGTTCTTATGTCAACCTGGTGAATGCCCGTGGGGAGGAAGTGATGCAGAAAGTCATTTTTGAATGGCTTCCATGGAGTTGTGGCCATTGCAAATGCTTCGGTCACACAGAAGTTGTCTGCAAAATGACCAGACCGAATGCGGAGCATCTTCCATCTGTGGATACCAAGCTGTCAGGCGCCGAGAGGGTAGAGAGCAAAGAAGGAGAAGTGAACCTTGGTCTATCGGATGCTTCCCGGGGTTGCTGCAATTGCTGCGGAAACACCACCTCAGTTGGGTCTGCAGTGAAGCGAAGCGACTCCCAGGATGCACCACCCAAGATGGTCTGCAGTGAAGCGACACAAACTGATTCCATTGTTGGTGATGCGATCGACGAACATGTGAATGAGCTTGATTGTGGTAAGGAGAATGCAGCTACCACATCGGCTGGAAGTGTAGGTAGGGCGTCAAGTGGTACTCAAACTGAAATTGGAAACGACACGGTGGTCATCGATGAAATCTCTGACTATCAAACATCCCTCATTTGTGCTAGGATGGTTGCTTCCTCGTGGGCGGCAGCTTCTGGCATCTTGGCTAAAAATGATGGGCAATTGGAGATTGATGCGCATAAAACTCCGGAGTTGATGAGGTGGAAGGAGACTGATGGTGTGAAGAAGGGCACCTATCTCCTAAGAGGCACAAAATCCTGCATTCATGGTGATATTAGGATGGCCCTTACCATGGACGAGCTATTCCATGCCATGTCTGCTATAAGAGACCCGAACAACGGTAAAGGGGCTGCTGCTCACTTCATGGATGAGCCGGACATTGACGAGGTTAAGGATGGCCCGACTAATGATGGGACGCATAAGCCGGGTTGAACAGGTCCGGGTGGACCTGTGGTGAGGTGGATATGTCTTCACAGTCTGCTTTGGCCAGCTATTTACTCAATAAATATGGGCTGAATTCGATTGCTGTCAAGGTGGTACTGTGTGAGGATATGTCGATTTCCATGCTACAGGCTCCATCCGGGTGGTGTGTTAACTGGGCTCCATGGCTACGGGTGATCAAAACTGTGTTGTGAGGGACTGGTGCAATGGAATGGCTTCTAGTTTGCTGCATATGGCGTCAGGTTCTGGGCTCTTTTGCTACAAATGGCGTTACTGTCATACTTTTGGGTGAGGGGTATATATTAATTTAGAGCTTAGACTTTGATTGTGAATTCTTGGGTACTGGATTCATTATAATTTTTTGTGTAGGTTGGTAATGGGATGGCTGAGTGGCGAATAGGTCCTCATATTTTTTGGTTGGAATTATTCCCCTTTTGAATATGTAGTTCTTGTATATCTTGGCTTCCTAAGATTATATATATTCGAATAGTTTTGAATATATGTCTTCTTTGGTTGGCCTATATATATACTTATACTTCTCTATATTCAAAGGGGGTAGTGGGTAGTAGGCTTGGTAGTGGCTGGACTTTATTTTATTTTTATTTTACGTAAGACTCCTAGTTTGGTCTTACTTATTGTTACCCTTCGGCTTTTGCCACATCTATATATTTACCGGTTCAGAACTAATAAATTCTTATGAAAAAACACTATGAGCGTTATTTTTGTGGAAAACTTATATAAATAACTAATAAGTTTTGAATAAAACATTATATTAAGAAATAAATTCTTATTAAAATAAAACAAGAGTATGATTTGAGGAAAACGTGTATAAGTAACGAATAAATGTTTGATAAAACATTATATTAACCAGTAAATTCTTATTAGAATACTATAAAAGTGCGTTTTGAGGAAAACTTATATAAGTAACCAATAAATGTTGAATAAAACAATATATTAACTAGTAAATTCTTCTTTGAATACTACAAGAGTGTTTTTTGAGGAAAACTCATATAAATGACTAATAAATGTTGAATAAAACATTATATTAACTAGTAAACTCTTCTTAAAATACTTTAAGAGTGTGTTTTGAGGAAAACTCTTATAAGTGACTGATAAATGTTTAATAAAACCTTATATTAACTAGTAAATTCTTTTTAGAATACTATACGAGTGTCTTTTGAGGAAAACTCATATAAGTGACTACTAATTTTTTAATAAAACATTATATTAACTAGTAAATTCTTCTTAGAATACTACAAGAGTGTGTTTTAAGGAACACTCGTATAAGTGACTAATAAATGTTGAATAAAACCTTATATTAATTAGTAAATTCTTATTAAATTACTATAAGAGTGTGTTTTGAGGATAACTCGTTTAAGTGACTAATAAATGTTGAATAAAACATTATATTAACTAGTAAATTCTTCTTAGAATACTACAAGAGTGTGTTTTGAGGAAAACTCATATAAGTGACTAATAAATGTTGAATAAAACTTTATATTAAGTAGTAAATTCTTATTAAAATACTATAAGAGTGTGTTTTGAGAATAACTCATATAAGTGACCCATAAATGTTGAACAAAACATTATATTAACTAGTAAATTCTTCTTTGCATACTATAAGAGTGTCTTTTGAGGAAACTCATATAAGTGACTAATAAATGTTGAATAAAACATTATATTTACTAGTAAATTCTTCTTAGAATTCTATAAGAGTGTGTTTTGAGGAAAACTCAGATAAGTGACTAATAAATGTTGAATAAAACATTATATTAACTTGTAAATTCTTTTTAGAATACTATAAGAGTGTCTTTTGAGGAAAACTCATTTGACTGACTAATAAATTTTGAATAAATCATTATATTAACTAGTAAATTCTTATTAGAATACTACAAGAGTGTTTTTTTGAGGAAACTCATATAAGTGACTAATAAATGTTGAATAAAACCTTATATTAACTAATAAATTCTTTTTAGAATACTATAACAGTGTCTTTTGAGAAAAACTCATATAAGTGATTAATAAATTTTTAATAAAACATTATATTACCTAGTAAATTCTTCTTAGAATACTTCAAGAGTGTGTTTTGAGGAAAACTCATATAGGTGACTAATAAATGTTGAATAAAACCTTATATTAACTAGTAAATTCTTATTAGAATACTATAAAAGTGGGTTTTGAGGATAACTCATATAAGTGACTAATAAATGTTGAATAAAACATTATATTAACTGTTAAATTCTTTTTAGAATACTATAAGAGTGTGTTTTGAGAAAAATTCATATAAGTGACTAATAAATGTTGAATAAAACCTTATATTAACTAGTAAATCATTTTTAGAATAATGTAAGAGTATGTTTTGAGGATAACTCATATAAAGGTATAAGTGACTAATAAATGTTGAATAAAACTTTATATTTAATAGTAAATTCTTGTTAAAATATCATAATAGTATGTTTTGAGGAAAACCCATTTAAGTGACTAATAAATGTTGAATAAAACCTTATATTAACTAATAAATTCTTTTTATATTAATTTTTAATACCAAACATATAAATATTAAAATTGATATTTGAAAAATTCGCATAAGATATGGGTACTGAACTAGTTTCATGATGGGTTGTAAAATCCTATAAAAATATATAGATATCTATTTAATTTTGAGAAATATTCATATTTGAAATATATATTTTATAATAAATAGTTTCATTGATAGTTTTATGTTCTATATACAAATTGTGAAAAAAAATTAACACTATCGAAATTATTTGTAAAGACCGAAAAATGTAATTGTTATTTAATTAATTTCCGATGGATAATCTGAGCAAATATCCTCCCTTTACGATTTAGAAAACCCGGGAAACTTTAAAATTTTTGGATGGCGTATTTTATATGGAAAATGATCACAATTCCAATCTAATGAAATTCGTATGATAATTTTCCGAGAAATATTGGTGAGGCAAAGGCCTAGTCACCCATTAATTTGGGTAACTTTCATAACTTGTCGCGACTTTTCGAGACGTCTTTTAACCTCAAAATGCCGCCTCCCCTATGACCCATTTCAGCCCCATTTTGATGATCTTCATGAGCCATCATTTATTTGAATGACCAAGTCCTATTCCATTCACTATGCTACCTAATACACACCAACTCATTGACCACCCTTGCACACCCTTTTGGCTTCATAAAGAACCCCAACTGGCTACCATTCGTAGCCATCTACACCACCAAAATCGGAGAGAGAAGAGAGAAAGAAAGAAAACGAAAGAGAAAGAGAGGGAAGCCATTGTTGACCTAGCAACACCTCAACTTCAAACCACCATTACTCCCTCCTCACTCATGCTTTTTGGCTTATTCTTGAAGCCAAATATCCACAAAAGAGGGGCCTTTCCAAACATAGTTCTTGCACAAAAATCCAGACCAGTCAAGCCAGCCGTTGAGCCCCATTTCCGAGCCAGCAGTGCCGAGCCCTTTGTGTTCTTGAGGTTTTCAAGTGTGTTTTGGTGAGTCTTAGTTTCCTCCCCTTCAAATCTGATTTTATACTTGTTGTTCAACTAATTTTGAAGGTTGTTGTCTAAGACTTCCTTTTATGTTTTGTTTTGGATTTGTCAAAAATGCTAGGTGTTTGGCGCAAGGTCCCGGGAAGTTTGGAGGGGTAATTTGGTCTTTTTTGAGAGAGGCTTAGAGGGTAATCTCTCATCCACCTTTCCCTCTGTAGATTAGGAGCCTTATGTGTAAATTAGGGCTTAGGAAGTTGAGTCTCTATGTGTTTTCGGTTGCGTTTTGTAGCAAAAATAAAAAAAAAACAAAATGGATATATGTTCCTCTGTAATTTGCAGTTTTTTTCCAATCCAACGGTCTGAATCGGCTGAAATCCTAATATGATGTTCATGAAAATGTTATCTAACTACCCTTCAAAATTACGGCCATCCAACGGTTGGATTAGGAGTTAGTATAATTTTAGTAACCGGTGTTTATAATGACTCGATTAAAAAACTTGGTTAAGGGAATGCTAAGAATATGGTTAAATATATAATGGCATAACCGAAACTTAGAGCATATAAAATACAGAAATGAAGTATACCCATAACTTGGCTTATGATCCGATAAGAAGAAAATCGATTATGTGATAATACGATATAGATTATAACTGGTTAAGTCCGGATCACTTAACCAAAGTGCGTAATCTATAGAATCGTGAACCTCATGTGGATGTATGTTGATTATTAGGTTGGGCCCCATGCATTAGAATACCACCTAATGAAAGCTTAATGAAATTAATAGGCTCTTGTTGATTGGATCCTTGATTGTGCACTTTATTGCTTGCTTATCGAGAGTCTTCATGCATCACGAGACCTAGCAACATGTTTAGGAATATAAACTGGTAATATGACGTAGGATGAACTTAGTAAATCCAACAATTCATACGTATGCTACGTGTCTATGGTAGGACGGCTGTCAAAATCTGAATAAATGACTTATATTCGATGAAACACGAATGAAATGATGAAAGACGTACTTATGATGAGAAAGAATGAGTATGTTTGAGAATGATGAGTACATTTGAGAAGATATTATGATATGATGGTGATGATGATTATGATGATGATACGTGCCCTTGTGTGTTTACTTCGCATTTATATATATATGTACACTTGCTTATGTGTTACATTTTAACATTCATGTAGTTTAAGTATGCCTCTTTATATGGCATTGAGTGTGCATATTTCCGATGATTGACCCCGATTTATTTCTTATTTTTAGATTCAAGTACCCCTTACGCGATATGACTTACTTATGTGGATGGTTGTCAGGACAGATCTTTTGGACGATTAGAGTGAGGGAGGCTCTTGACATTCGTACTCTTTTGCTCATACGTTTTATTGTTTTGACCCGGCGCAGCTGTGGCATTTTTTTGTATTTATGATTTCCGCTTTTATTTCTGTTCGAAACGTTTTTGCAATAGTCTAGGACAGGTAAAGCCTCCAACGGGCTAACGATCTTTTCGGGGTTCGCAATCCCCATCTTTTGACAACTAAATCTTCCGCATAAATGAACCTAATAATAACTCGTACTCGGTCGTAAGATCCAAAGCTCACGAGAGAAGATCAAACTTCTCCTAACGTTCTCCGATAATCTAGTATTCCGAACCTTATTTACCTTCTAAGTAGGTTTATGGAGGTTAATTCGGATACTTAAATTTCGAATCGTTACATTATTTTACCGCCTCATATATGTTTGGGCAGTAAATTTCTCACTCAAAATTTCGGCCAAAATTTGGAGCGGAAACAAATTTACCGCCTCTAACCCTATTTTTTCATTTCTTATCTACACGCCGCTTCACAATGGCAGATGAATTCGAGGTATTATACTCAAATGAATATTCAAAGGAATATAACGTATTATATTCAAATATTCATTTGAATATAAAGTATCATATTTAGATGAATACAAGGTATTATACTCAAATGAATATTCAAATACTCATTTGAATATCCGTATTCATTGAATATTCAAATATTCATTTGAATATCCGTATTCATTGAATATTCATACGAATATTCATATATTCAAATATTCATTTGAATATAAAGTATCATATTCAGATGAATAAAAGGTATTATACTCAAATGAGTATTCAAATATTCATTTGAATATCCATATTCATTGAATATTCAAATATTCATTGAATATTCAAATATTCATTGAATATTGAAATATTCAGATGAATATACAATATTATACGTATATACATCATCCTAATATTCTCCGACCCAAATAATTATAAAGAAAGTAGGGATTTATAGAGTTCAAGCATATGCATTTCTTCATCCACCCATTAATTAATCAGTGAATTTCTTTGTTGATAAATCATTTGAGATGAAGACCACATTGTATAGTTTATTGATTATTAGATAAACAAGTGATTGAAACAGATAAATTTATTATTTCTTTATTTATATTTATTTTCTTTTTATTATTGGATGCATATTTAAATCTAACCATCCAACAGTTCATAAAGGGCCTCACGAATGCATTCTAAGAGGTGAATGCACGTGAAAGTTCTCATATATATATATATATATATAAGAGTAGTAAACATTTAGACATACCACTTTGGAGATAAAGTCGACAACTTGTTGAATGATATCTCACATGTACCGACATATATAAAATCCACATTGCTCATCATTTGGTTGAAGAGGACACTAGTAAGAAAAAAAAATTTGTTCATGGTGTTAGATATCCTTTCATAATTATATACATACAACGAAAATAAATGCATGAATGCAATCTATATTTGTACATATGGGACGGGACACAATCTACAAAGTTTATACTCCGTATATAACACTAAAGTCAATGTGAAAATATTTTCCATCTAAACTACTATGCCTAGGCAGTAGGCATTGATTACCTTATTTTATAAGATTTTATAAGATTTTACAAGATATGCTAAGTATATGTTCCATTAAACATAATAAAATTGGAAATTTTCAGATATTTTTACAAGAAATAATAATATTTATGATAAACATAAATATGATAAAGATTAAAAATCAAAATTTTACATTATTATACTAGTTTTATATGATCAATAATTATAATCGTAGATTCGCAAACTTATACGGTAAAATACAACGAAGTAGACCTTCTTCCTATTACGCTAAACTGATCCACTATTTCACGATAAGATATTATATAGTAAAATACAAGAAATTATATAATGCTAACTTGATTTTTTTTTTTTTGGTGAAAAGGAGAGATGGGGCTCTCCGCGCGTCTCGACGCGCTTTTTATTAATGAAAAAAGAGGGCTAAGTAGTCAGCATACGGGGGATAGCCCGACCCCTTTTTTCTAGCAAGGTTTTAGTGGTCGTTCAATTTTCCCAATTTTATGAAAATCACACAATGCACTGCATACTAGATCTCAAGGGTTATAAACAAGATTAAAGGTAGTAGCTAGAACCAATATATAGATAATAAAAGAATGTCATAATTAAGTGAAAGTAAATACTTACACTTCTTATAAATTATTAAAATCATCTCGAATTTTCCCATGTAATGGATCTAGCCAATATATTACACTCAATCTTGGATTGATCACGGCTAGCGTCCAATGTCTTCTACAAAATAAAATAAAATTCCATCAATTACATATATAAAAGCATGTATCCTACACATAACTAATTTAATTTACCTACCCTCCATTGTATGGGGCAAGCCAAAAATGTTGAGTGGGTTGTGCCTGACACATAGAAGTGGCAATATATCTTGGTCGTGGATCTACACTTCCCTCCTTACGTGTAAACCTATAAGCCAAACATGTTCGGCAAAGAAAAGAGTGTAGGTTTGGCTTGTACTTCTGGAATAGCAACCTAGCCTTATACATTTGAGAAAAAATATGTATTTGAATTAAGGATAAAAAAGTGTATGATTACTATCACGTACATATTCTATACATTTATACTTACTTTATATAGATGCTAACATGGATGACCTCAATCTCTCCACAAGCTAACCACAAGTTGAGATCCTCTTTATCGATTGGGATTTTATGTGTGTGATGCACAATATCTTTCTTCATATTGATCTCAATTAGAAAGTCATTTCCCGTTGATGCCAACTTCATACATCTAGCAAGTGCAGTAGACTTTTGACATTTATTATGGTTGTTCAGTAAATTGAATTTAGAAATAGTAATATAACAAAAACAATGCATGCTTGCATAATATAATATTAACTTTACCGGTTCAAGGATAACTAAATCCTTTGGCCATCCGATGAAACCTCCCAATGCTTCTGACAAACATGGAACTTCTTCGGTTGGTAACGGCAATTGCCCATTCTCATCAACAATTGTGTGTAATGTAACCTTTAACACACCAGAGTCCATTTTTTTCCATGAAGCATTGTAATGCAACCATCAAGAGGGATAAATGCACGTCCCTTATCCACTTCGTTTGATTGTATTGGGCTAAATAATTGGCAACTTCTAATCTCCTCCTATAACGAGTAATACACATGTCATGAATTCGGACTTATATATAATATAAATATATATAACATATTAAAGACATGATGCATGGTAATAATAGATATATAAAAGTCATACCCTTGGTTCAATGAGAATCTCCTATCGAGAGACTAACATCTACATTTGGAGAGTTTGACAATTGTTGTTCTGGCAAATGAGCTTCTATTGTAGCAACCTTTGGTTGCAAATAAGCTTCGTTTTCAGGAGCCTTTGGTTGCAAATGAGCTTTGGTTATAGTAGCTTTGGTTACAACAACCTTTTTTGGACGAATTAGCTACTATTATAGTAGTTGTTTTTCGTGAATGAGGTTCTGTTACATCAGCCTTCTGAGCTTCTGTTACAACAGCCTTCTGAGCTTCTGTTACAACAACTTTTTGAGCTTCGATTACAGCAGCCTTCTGAGCTTCGGTTATAGTAGCCTTTTGTAACTCTAACACTATTTTTCTCAACTCTGTCACTTCATCCCTGAGTAAGGTTACTTCTTGTTGAGAAGTTGCAGATATGGGCTTTGTTACACCAAAGTAACCCTTCTTAGTTACTCCAAATTATGCCCCCCTCACCCAACCATTATGATCACCCTTCTCAAATGCAACCGATAAAATATCTTGTCCTCTATGAAGACACTGAAGCGCGTCGCTCGGTTGGCCACTTTCTTGGCTTATATTTTATCCAAGGGGAGCGTCCTTTTCCCTAGGTACTCAGCGATTGGGGTCCGCCAATTGCTCGGCCCCTCAGTATGAACTGTGTAGAGCTCTTGGATGAGTCCTCGTTGTTCTCTCTTCTCGAATTTGAACATTCCCTCAGCCTAGTCTCTGCATCTTGCAGAACGTTGCTCACATAATACACCGGGTATTGGCCTTCTTTAGTTAGGACAGCGCTGAAGGTCGCACCTTTAGTGGCCAAATAAAATTGCAGGTTTACCAGCTTCTGCGGTTGATGCAGAGCAGGTAGGTGTTGTAGGAAAGCTTTCAACTCTTCAAAGGCATGTTGGAGTTCTGTGGTCCATTGTATTGGCCTTTTCCTCTTTAATAATGCGAAAAAGGGCAGCGATTTGTCAGTTAAGCATGAACAAAAATGCCCCAGGTAGTTCACCGCCCCGTTTAAGAAATGTACTTCTTTGATGGTGCGTGGTGGTCGCTCGTCCTTGACCGCGGTGATCTTCGCGGGATTCACATCTATGCCTCTCTAACTGACCATAAAACCGAGAAATTTTCCAGAGTCAACACCAAAGACACATTTTTCAGTGTTCAGATTCAAACCTCCTCGTCTCAGGGAATCAAAGGTTTTCTGTAAGTCAGCCGCGCGATCTTCTGCCTTGCCGCTTTTTACCACTATATCGTCCACATAGATTGACACATTCTGGGTTAGTTGTATGCGGAAGATTTTGTCGATGGCTCTCTGGAAAGTGGCCCCAACATTCCTTAGGCCGAAGGGCATTACCCGGTAGCAGAAAATCCTCATATTGGTGATGAATGTAGTTGCCTTCTTGTCAATGGGATCCATGCGAATTTGATTGTACCCTGAATAGGCGTCCAAGAAGCTCAATACCTCATTTATTGCGGTTATATCAACCATCTCATCGATTGACTGCAGAGGATAACTGTCATTCGGACAGGATTTGTTTAAGTCTGAGAAGTCAACACACATTATCCATTTGCCACTGGCCTTCTTAATGAGGACGACGTTGAAAAGCAAGTCTGAGTCGTCTACTTCTTTGATGAAACCGGCTTCCAGCAGTTTTTCTACTTCTTCCTTCGCGACGCGAGATCTTTTGGGTGCCATCTTCCTCTTTTTCTGGGCTATGGGCCGAGCGTCGTGGCGAATCCGGAGTCTGTGGATCTCTATGGATGCGGGGACCCCCATCAAGTCTCTTGGTGACTAGGCAAATACGTCGCGAGATTGTCGGATTATTTCTAGAACACACCCTCTCTCCTTTGGTCCTAGCGTGTGACCCATATAAATCATTTCTTAAGGGTTGGGGAAAGGCTGATGGACGGTTCTCTGATCCGCGGTCGAAATCTCTTTATCTGCGGTTCTGACTTCGATTTCCGCTTCCAGGGCATCCTCTTGTGGGTCGCTTGCTACTTCGTCCTCTGTTTGGAGGTTTTCTTCCAAGTCTTTGACTTTGCTTTGAGCCGTCTTGTGAAGGCACGTCACTTCCTTTTTCTTTCGGAAAGAGGTCATGTAGCAGCTCCTGCTCTCTGGTTGTTGGCCACAGACTTCCTCTGTGCCCCCGCTGGGCACAGGGAATTTCCCTTTGAAATGGTATATGGAGACGACCATCTAAAATTTGTAAAGGGATACCCTGCCTAGAAGCGCGTTGTAGGTGGTTGGTATCTTGATCGCTGTAAAAACAATGTTTTTCATCTGACGGTTGGGTGTGGACCCTAGGACTACCGCAAGTTCTATGGTGATGGCTACTTGTACTTCCTCTCCAAAAAAGGTTATTAAAGTTCCATGGTAAGGCTTCAAAGCCGTCGTGGAGACACTTTAATGGGAGAAGGCTTCCCAGGATAAGATGTCCACTGACGACCCCGAGTCAATGAATACTCTTTTTACCGTCTAGGTTGCGATCTGTGCAGGAATGACCAATGGGTCTGCTTGGGGCATGTAGACAATTTTTGTATCAGCCGCGGTGAAAATCACTTCAGTGTGTGGTTGTAGAGCAATCTTCTGACTGGCCGCCGACGGAGGTTGTTTCTCCCCTTTTTCATAATTCTTTATATCCTGCCTGCTAGTCCCTGAGACCAAGCCCCCCCCCCCCCCCCCCCCCGGCCAGAGTGTTGATAAAGCCTTCTGGTTTAGGGATCCGGTTGACTCTCGATCCTTGTTGGTGGGTCCCATTTTGCAGGGATTGATTGACCGACCGTTGCACTGGATGGGCTTTGCCCTTTCAGCCGCCTCTCCATTTGCGGCCCCACCCCTTACCATGTTTAGGGGGAGGGTAGTGTTATTAGTCGTATCTGCCTCCCCATTGCCGAGAGTTATCACCCCTCGAGGTCTGTTGATGACCTGGCCGCCCATCTCCGTAGCCTTCATTCCGTCGATCCTGGGGCTCGTGACGGGTGTGCCATTGATCGCGGCGCTCCTTGTTCCCTCGGGGGGAGGCTTGTTCTCCGTTGTCTCGCGCCCTGGATCGCGTTCTCTCTGGTTCGCAGGGGGGTTCCTCCTCTCGTCGTTGAGGTGGACATCGTCCTACCGGGATGCAGGTTGATGCCCTGCGGAGTATTGCTTCTTCTGCTTGCTATGCCCTTTGTCTTTCCGTAATTTCCCAGCTATTTTTCCGAAAAAACCTTGCTGCCTTTCATTTGCCCTTGAGCTAGAGACCGCGACTTCCTCGGCTTCAATCTGACTATCTGAGTAGATACCATGTCCCTTAGTGTGTCATAATTCTTAGTTTTTTTCCCGAAGAGGTAAGTTTTAAAATTTCCCCTCGGCGTGATTCCCCATGAGGATTATGACCGCAGACTCATGGTTGATGTTCGGGATCTGCTCCACCACACTGGTGAATCGTGCGAAGAATTGCCCTAATGTCTTATTCGGTCCTTGCTTAATAGAGTTCAAGTCCAGCATGGTCTTCTTGCGCGACCGTGAGCTCCCGAAGTGTGATTTGAAGACATGGGGAAGCTGCGAGAAGTTGGCGACCGACTTCTGAGGTAGGTTGGTAAACCATGTCAAAGCTATCTTCGTCAAGGTCAAGGGGAAAGTGCGACACAACATCGCATCGTTGTACCCGTTTATCCCCATGACTGTTACAAAGTGGCACATATGATCATCGAGATCAGTCGTACTGTCATACTTCATAAGGTTAACGTCCCTCCAACGTTTGGGAATAGGGGCTCGACGGATCTCACTAGTGAAGACTGACGGTAGGAGGTACAACCCTTCCGCCCGCATAGGGAGTGGATTTGTCTTAGTTGACGTAGAGACGTCGGAGGACCGTTCACCCCTGTGGTATTTGCTAGCGTGCTGATCTCCATAGTTATGGGGTTGGCCTTGATATTCAAAACTTCTCGGCTGGTGGTAGTCATGATGGGCATTGTCGTACACATTACGGGGAAAGCAGTGTACGGGTTCCCTTGTTGATATGACTGGTATCCGCCATATCCGTAGAAAAATGCATGTTTTTGGTTTGGCGGATGGAAGTATTGATTCTCGTTCATTCCCCCGGGTTGTCCAAAGTGTTGGGGCACGTACGATGAGAAACTATGGTCAATAGGGGACTCCGAAAGGGTGGGGGGAGGCAGCGTGCATGCTGGATTCTGCAAACCCTTCGGGGTCCTGGCTCATCATGTTGGATGCGTTTTCCATATGTTCACTCATTTTCCTGTTTTTTAAACAAAATTTATGGTTAGTGACGAGTTTTATTTTGGACATAATCTTGTCACTGTACCTCGGGACGTCTTAGCGTGAGAGTGTCCCCACGGACGACGCCAATGATGAAACCACAAATGAAAAGTAGATCTCCCTCCATGTTCCCATAGGGGAGATGAGCCACGGGTCAACTTTTGGTTGGTCGGCGGTCTTACCTTTGGCTCTCTTCCTAATATCATATATCCTAATCGAGGGACCTTGACCTATGCCGCGGAGACTGGAAATATTCCGACGCTATTACCTTGATTTGACCACCACGGCTAGCGGTTATATCATTTCCAGTGCCGTTGAGCCTTTCACTCGGCTCGTTCCACTTCTCGGGCGGTGATTTAACCCATACCCTTTGAATAGGAGAAAGTCTATCCTAGGTCGGAGAGAGAAGGCGAAGCGAGAGGGAACCCACGAAGGCCAATCGTCTGATACCTGTATCCCTACATCAAACTCTCTTTCGTAATCCTTGGAGGCTGTCCGCGGATCCGTTCACTGAGTTCCCCTGTTCTATCTCTCTCTCTCTCTCTCTGGTGAAATTCTCCCTTTTGTTTTACAAAAAACCTCTTTTTCAGAGAGCCTTTCAGGTTTTATAGTGGACATCGACCTCCCTTCCAGAACACGTTGATTTACCTTCTCGGCCACTTGTCGTGGCCCAAATGCACGCCACATGTCGTTCAAAAAAGAGCACGTGGATGGGGGCATGTTTGACACCTTGTCTATTTTCATGCAACCTTCATCCGCGGTTCTCTATGGTTTATATGTTCGCGGTTGGTCTTTTTTATTTTACCCCTTTTTAGTCCTTTTCCATTTCCTGTTATTTTTGGGCATCATCAGTATTGTTTGATTATATTTAGCTCATTTAGAAACAAGTCAAGAGTGAGTCGAATCTATTTTTGAACTTGAGCTCGAGAACTAATTACTGAACGTGCATGAGGTGCAACTTTACTTGCCACGACATAGTAATAACTTAAAGAAAATTTGTAAATTTCATAAAATTCAAGCTATTTGAGTTTCAATCGAGCCGAGTTGAATTTTGAATCAAGTATAAAAATGTGCTCATAATTGTAAAGGCTCGGATTTTTAAATCCTAAATTCTCGGAAAAAGAAAAATCAAAATGAATTTAAAAGCGGAATTTAATAGAAAAACTCGCTAACCCGGATTTAAAACTCATGGAATGAATGTTCGACCTAAAATAAAATTTTGAAAATTAACTTGACATGGCGACATCCTTTCTGAGATTTTTGAAAACCTAATTGACCGAGAGAGCGGGTTTCGGGTTTTACCTTTTGGGTATTCTTAATTTGAGTTTGGGGTCACTCCTCTCGTCTTATTCCCCCTTTTCCTCCCCCACTTTGAATCTTTGACCAGAAGCCCATTCTGAATCCTCCAGCTGCATTCATCCTCCTTTGGGTAGTCAATAGCTCCTCCCTTACTCCTCCCTCCCTCTCCTGTTACACCATTTCTAGCAAGCCAACAGGCCCTTGTCCTTGCTACCCTACCACGCCAAGACAGACTATCAGACACCCCCCTCCTTAGCTTGGATTCAATTAGGAAACCCCTCTCACATTACTTACCTCCCTCAAGATACATTCCCCATTTTTAGTCTCCACCGTCTCTCCTTCCTCCTCTAACCCATCCCCCTTCGGTTCTGCAGCAAAACAAACCGCCCCTCCTTGGCTCCTCGCCTCACACCGACACCACCAGTTCCAAGCGCCACCTCCATCTCCACCATCCTCCTGATTTCCGACCAGCCCCGAGCACTCGATCCTCCGCCATTTCGAACCACCGAGCACCTTCCCTCCTTCTCTGAGAAGCAACAGGCACAGCACCTCCTCCGACCTTCTCGACGTCGATGAGCCACCCCGAGCCGCCCAACAGCAGCCATCGCCGACCGGATCCGGCCCCGGACCTCTCCGTTCCCCAGTTTCGGTTCGAAATCGCCCGGTAAGGGCTCTTTCCTTCTCATTTCGGTTGGAAACCTTGTAAAGGTCCGCCTTTTTGACCTCCCACCTCCTTCCTAGGCCAAGCCAGCAGCGCCCCGAGCCCCGGCGATCCAATCGAAGTCCGGCGACCTCGAATCCTTTCCGGAGAGTCGACTCCACTCGGTGAGCTTCTTCTTCCGCTCTTCTTCCCTTTCTTCTTGCCTTGTGTGTGTGTCGGTTTCGGAAATAGGTTGTCGGATCCCGGTGTCGTCGCCGGCGAGTGGCTCCTCTCCCTTTCCTTTCCTCCATTTTCGAGCAGGTGTTGAACGAAGAAGGTGAACAGTGTCTTAATTGGGTTCGGTTTATTCCTTTTAAAACTGGTCCGGTTCATGCCTTTATTTAAACAAAACCGGTTCAGATCATTTAAATGGCAGTTGGGCCTAATTTTGTTAAGAAAGTATTTGGGCCTGTTTTCCAATGGATCCGATTTTTGGGAGTTTTACAAAAAGGGCTAGAATTTGGGGTTTGTTAAATAAGGGTTGTTTTGGTAATTTAAGAGGGGCTTTTTTTTTTAAATGTAAATGGTCGGGTCTATTTTTATAATAATATATTTACATCAAAGGTATTTAAAAATATATATTATGGCTTTGTAAAGTATGGAGATTTAACATGTAAAATTTGGACAATATAATATTATGAGGCTTGGATTTTAGAACAATGAATTTGACGAACATTTTCCAAAGATAGAATTTCTAACTAGTTAACTTGGTTTTCAAATCGGTTTTCGGGATCAACTCGGAAATTATGTGATCGGTGATTGACTAGCATGTTATGATATGATTGATTGACTAATATCATGATTGGTTGAACTAATTGCATGTATGAATGTCTAACGGCATGCTGAGATGTTAAGTTATATATCGTTGTCTTATAACTTATGAAATATGATGATAGGATGAACTCGAGTTATGTGATGTGTTGATATATGGTTATGAATATGATTAATATGATGAAATTTGGAGATATACGATTATGCGGATATATAAGTATTATTGCAAATATACGAATGTGGCGAAATGGAATGATGAGAATGATATGGTCTTATGGAATGTGATGAAATGATGAATGGTTGAACTTGATGAGATGATGATTATGATGTAGTTATACTTTATTGAGTGATGAGTGCTTGCGGGATTGGATGGTTAAATGTAGACTTATATGGACGTTATGATATGTATCTAGGTGATCTTTAATCTATCGTAATGCTTGTCTTGCTGTTCTGCACCGCCAGGTAAGTCTCTTCGTAGCTTACTCAGATTGAATAGAGCTATTCCCTGCTTTAGGTGCATGATATACTAGGTGTTGCATTCATGATCAGCATGCCATGTAGTACCATGCTAGGTTGCATTGATCGTTGAGCATTCTATTTCTCTATGTGTATGTAAATAGAACGGCCGTTATCTGTGAAGTAACTAGAGTCATTGCTAGGGTCATAGGATAGCCCAGCCTCATCGGGTACCCTGAGTCAATCGAGTCATGAACTTCCTTATATTATGATATGCTTGCGGGCTTTATTGTGGAGCGGGTTAGGCATGCGTGCCGCCCGATTATGATGGAATGCATTCACGAGCTGGCCAGTCTCCGCCCTATCGGAAGGGGGTGGAGGTAGGAGAGGGATATACCACTTGGTATTCTGTGCTAAGGCCTTATTATTATTATGTACTTGATCTTAGGAGCATGTTAGTGTGTTAATATTCCGCCATGCATCTAGAAGAATCTTTATTAGGTATAGCGTATATGTGTGCTTATGGTTGGGATGCAGAGCTAAAGTGGGCATCGATCTGATCCCGCCCCATATCAATTTTTTTAGGTATTATTTATGTTCATCGTATCGGTGCTGTTTGCTTATTGCGCGGGTCATTTTGTCGGCGGAGAGTGAGCGCTGGAGTTATCGACTTCACCAGACTCTGATTATATTTTTGGATTTACACTTTAGACTCCGTTTTGACCCGACTCTGCCGTGGCACCCTCTTGTATTACACTTGTTTCTGCTAGTCGCACGATTTCTGATTTTCACTCTTAGACTTACGACAGGTACAGGGGACTTCCCCGGGGATTCCAACGATCCCTTCGATTTGGGTATGAAATCCCCCTTTAAAAACATTAAAGTAAGTTTTGAAACCTTCAACCTGTACTCGGGGCGCAAGGTCCTAACGAGGGGTTTAATCCCTCGAAACGTAACTCGGGAATAATAATCCCGGGCCATTACAATAATCAACTCATTTTGTAAATGATCGATTCTAGAGACGAGCTTTTATTGAGCAAAACTCGAACAAAGATCTAGCTACGTACTTAGCTCATATAACAACCATAATCTTAACTTAATGTTTATCATATTGTGTTTTCTATACTTATTTCGTTAATTTTTTTTATGATATTTCATTTATATATATATATATATATATATATTTAGGCGCGAAAAAAATGATAGCGTTTTATATAATAAACCGATTAAATTTTATCTTAAAATAACATCATTTATTATTGTATTATATATAATTTTTTATGTCAATATAATTCAAAACTATATCGTACATTTATGATTGTGCCCCTCCTCCGAAATTTTTCTGGCTCCGCCAAAGGTTACAATCTATATTTGAATGCACATGTGCTGCTAGTTGTTGCTTATCATACTGTTTTTTTGTTCATTCCTGTAAATCTCTTTAGATTTTAAAAAGGTTTTTAAGGCTCTAGTTTAATCGATTGATGTTGTTGAGTCCGAAAGGAATGAAAAGATTTTGGACAATATTCCTTGTGCTATCAAGCAAGTCGGTTTCTGTTTCTTGATTTCAGTTTATTCTTTTATCACATATATGAAGCTGAAGCTATAAATTTTCCTAAAACAACATCCTAGGAAACGAAATCTTTTAGTTGAATTTGATTTTCGTGATCGTGAAATTCACTTATCTGAAATTGATTTCATCTCTTTGCAATCGCCAATCACAGGACGAGGATCGGACTCCGGCATCGATATCTCTAGATCCGATCACCAGGGGTCAGGCGGCGTCTTCGTGCATCCTCCTCCACTTCCTCTTCATCCCGACCTGGAGGTCACGAGCGACAAGGAGATGGTACCGATAGAAGGAGGAGAAGAGGCCAACATGAGAGCTTGGGCACTTATCCAGAAAGAATAGAGGAACAAGGGGATCTGGGAGGAGAGGGGTTGAGATGAAAAGCTGGAGGATGAAGGCGACAGAGGATCCGGGAGGCGAGGGATTGAACGGAGCGAAAGGGGATCCGGAGGATGAAGACGAAAGAGAGACGGGTTCGGATCGGGCTATTAGGATCCACGCCCCAAGACCCGTGAAGTAGGCCCAATTTCATTATAAGAGGTTTTTTTTTCATTTTAAGACCCTTTTTCATTTGATCTATATATATATGTGTTGGTTCCGGTGTACTCATGCCTTAATGTATATCATTTGAACAAATCAGGGCCGTTGATGTATTGAAACGGGCATTTGAGATTATTAGGCAATTTTACCTATTTTCTATAATTAAATATAGTGGGAGCCACGTATTTTCTTCCTCACTTGCTGCATTTGTGCGCGTGTACATGCCAATTTTTTTTGTTGTAAATTATTCAATGGTATAGGTGGATTATTCGATCGTATCGACGGATTATGCGATGGTATCGATGTATTTGTCTAATGGGTTAGCACCCTGAATCGATGATATCGCTTGATTATTCGATCGTATCGCTTTGATTATTTGGTTGTATCACTTCATTATTCGATGGTATAACTTGATTATTCGATGGTGTTACAACATTATTCGGTTACTTATGTCATTTTAACACATAACTAAAAATTATTCGATGGTATCGCGGGATTATTCGATGGTATCACATGATTATTTGATGCTATCGATGCATTTGTCTTTCATTTGACTACCGAAAAATAAAATAAACTCATCTCATGAAGCACAAAATTGGTCAATAGATATGAATAATTCGGATATGTCACCAAATACCTCTTGAATCCTATGAAAACCCACAAAAATGTTAATTTGGCGAAATCGATCTAGGAGATAATAACAATATCAATCCTATGCTGAGATTTTGAACTTGATCCAATCCAAAATGATTTACTCCAACCTTGTCGAAATTGATCCAGGGTGACTCCTCCGCCGATGTCGATCTCATCATTTCGAATTCAGCCCTTGAAGACATCACTGCCCAAACCCAAACTACTACTGCCATGGCCATCGTCCCTCTTGTTCCCGATCCTAAACCTAGTTCCGCCTCCAAGGACGCTAAGAAGAAGGCGGTAGTCGCCGGTGCTGGCCAAAGCAGACCGCAATCAGCTCGGATGCTGGCTCGTTCTCTCTCTTAACCCGGCGAAATCGAGAGGCCTCTCCAACACCTCCAAATCGTCAATCCACATCTAAAAAAAAAACAAGCCAAATCGAGAGAGCTCACCTTCGCCAGCCATCACCATCACCTCCATGAGTCGTCCGCCTTCATCAGTCGCCATGGTTGTACCTCGCAACTCCGCCATCGATGCACCATAAGGCTCCGCCTTCGTCATTCGCCTTCGCCGCCATCGCCGACCGCCTTCGCTTCGCATACCACCTTCGAATTTGCTTTTGTTGATCGTCCCCAATTGGTTTTCTCTCTTCTCAATGGTTCAGAAAGTGGGATTTGTAGGGTTTGGGATAACACGCGTTGACGTTAAGGGGTGAGTTGGGTTTTTTTTTTAAATTAATCTAATTTATCAATTAATCTTATCCATTCAATTACACTAAATCAATAGTTAGAATGTGTTCACATAAAACACGTTAAGACTTGACTACATATGATTTATAGTTTATACCTTAACTTTTATTTAAGTCTAAAATTTAAATTTTAAAGTAATAATAAAACATTAAAAACATATGAAATAAGAATTTTAATACAAGCAATTTGGCATTAGTAGTGAGTACTGACCTACTGTGTTGTCCTTTAAAAAAAGACATTGTGTTGGCAGTTCTCGAAGGAGCAGGAAAGCATCCAATTTTACGAAGAATAAATCTCGTCCCGTCTCAATTCTATCCCGTCTTGTGAGGAATAAAACTCTGCAGAATTTAAAAAAAAAACATAGTTTATACCTTAACTTTTATTTAAGTCTAAAAAACATAGTTTATACCATAAATTTTATTTAAGTCTAAAATTTAAATTTTAAAATAATAATAAAACATTAAAAACATATGAAATAAGAATTTTAATACAAGCCATTTGGCATTAGTAGTGAGTACTGGCCTACTGTGTTGTCCTTTAAGAAAAGATATTGTGTTGGGCATGTTGGCAGCTCTCGAAGGAGCAGGAAAGCATCCAATTTTACGAGGAACAAATCTCGTCCCGTCTCAATTCCATCCCATCTTGTGAGGAATAAAACTTGGCAGAATTAAAAAAAAAAAACAATCCCATTCAAATCCCATCTGTAAAAAATACATAGGACTGGACGCGAGATTACCACAATCCCGTCCCGTTCCATTCCTACCCAAATATTGAGCCATTGAGGTCGAGAATTGCACACACGCACTTGGGGAAAGTGCTTTCAATTTGGGTGGACCTCGTACAGGTCAGCTATCTCCATCAAAATAATAAATAGTATTATAATTTATTCTAAAATATAAGTCATGTTTTTTTACATTATCAAATTTTTTACAATAATAAATAGTATTATATCTTTACCAATTTTTGCACTTTTGTCCTTAATCAATTTTCTACATTATCAAATTTTTACCTCCGGTTTTCGTTTCCTTTTCGTTTTGAACTATGTTTGTTAAAAATTGAGCATAAAATTTAAAAATAACTTTTATAAGGGTCTTGTTAGACACACCGTAGATTATAATTAAGAACTTACACGTCGTTCTTAACATGTATGCACGTCGTTATTAACGTGAAAATGTGGTGGGTGGGATCTTAGTGCACACCGCCTACACGTTAAAAGCAACGTGACTGCACGTGACTAAGGACGTGCAAATCTCACTACTAAAAAAAAGGAAATATTTACGAATTTTTAGCCACGAATGTCAACCGAAGCTGTTTTCGTTGCCAATAGCAATGACATTGGTCACTACTGTATTTGACCGCGACTATTTTTGTGACTATTGTTCACCCAAAAATGCCACATCATCAAATTCGTTGCTAATTAGCAACGAACACAATGTTTCTCGCTGATTTCGTGGCTGAAGAAGTGGATGTTAGTGGTAATTAGCCACGAAATTAGCCACAAATGCTTATTTCGTGGTTGTATTAGATGCTAATTTGGCAACAACATCAACCACGTGGCTAAATCCGTGGCTAATCTGCATCAGAAACCGATGATGGAATGGACACGAGTTGGGTGGGCTTGGATCGGTTATTGTAGGCGGGGTGGATATTGGGTGAGTGGGCTTGAATTGTAGCTAAACCCGTGGCTAACAAAGAAGAACAAATATTATGGGCTCGATATAGATCAATAGCTCATTAGAAATGATCAGCCCAATTACCTTATTAGCCCGTAGAATGAAATGTGTATTTAGCAACGACTCGGTTCGTGGTTAAATCCGTTTCTATTACGGCTGAGCTCAAACGTGTTTTAATTTATTATGGGCCCAACTATGACTATACATTCCCCGATTGGCCAATTGACGGGCTCAAATATGTTAACTAATTAATAAATTTTTATTAGAATATTATAATGGTATGTTTTGAGGAAAACTGATATAATTGACTAATAAATGTTTGATAAAACCATATATTAACTAATAAATTCTTATTAGAATACTATAAGTTTATGTTTTGAGGAAAAACTCATATAAGTAACTAATAAGTGTTGAATAAAACATTATATTAAGTAATAAATTCTTATTAGAATACTATAAGGTTATGTTTTGAGGAAAACTCATATAATTAACTAATAAAACCTTATACTAAGTAATAAATTCTTATTATAATACCATAAAGTTATGTTTTGAGAAAAACTCATACAATTAACTAATAAAACCTGATACTCACTAATAAATTCTTATTATAATACTATAAGGTTATGTTTTGAGGAAAACTCATATAAGTAACTAATAAAACCTTATACTAAATAATAAATTCTTATTCTAATACAATAATGTTATTTTTTGAGGAAAACTCAAATA
This sequence comes from Persicaria tinctoria, assembly GCA_037127255.1. Classification (NCBI taxonomy): domain Eukaryota; kingdom Viridiplantae; phylum Streptophyta; class Magnoliopsida; order Caryophyllales; family Polygonaceae; genus Persicaria; species Persicaria tinctoria. The sequence continues at coordinate 60,638,614 of JBANSL010000003.1, read as the reverse complement.
AGTAGCTAATAAAACCTTATACTAAGTAATAAATTATTATTATAACACTATAAGGTTGTGTTTTGAGTAAAACTCATATAAGTAGCTAATAAAACCTTATACTAACTAATAAATTCTTATTATAATACTATAAGGTTATGTTTTGAGGAAAACTCATATAAGTAAGTAATAAAACCTTATACTAAGTAATAAATTCTTATTCTTATACTATAGTATTATTTTTTGTGGAAAACTCATATAAGTAGCTAATAAAACCTTTTACGATGAAATAAATTCTTATTATAATACTATAAGGTTATGTTTTCAGGAAAACTCATATATGTAACTAATAAAACTTTATACTAAGTAATAAATTCTTATTCTAATACTATAATGTTATTTTTTGTGGAAAACTCATATAAGTAGCTAATAAAACCTTATACTAAGTAATAAATTCTTATTATAATACTATAAGGTTATGTTTTGAGGAAAACTCATATATGTAACCAATAAAACCTTATACTAAGTAATAAATTCTTATTCTAATACTATATTGTTATTTTTTGTTGAAAACTCATATACGTAGCTAATAAAACCTTATACTATGTAATAAATTCTTATCATAATACTATAAGGTTATGTTTTGAGGAAAACTCATATAAGTAGCTAATAAAACCTTATACTAATTAATAAATTATTATTACAATAGTATAAGGTTATGTTTTGAGGAAAACTCATATAATTACCTAATAAAACCTTATATTAAGTAATAAATTCTTATTATAATACTATAAGGTTATGCTCTGAAGAAAACTCATATAATTAACTAATAAATTCTTATGAAAAAATACTATGAGTGTCTGTTTTGTGGAAAACTCATATAAATAACTAATAAGTTTTGAATAAAACCTTATATTAAATAATAAATTCTTATCAGAATACTATAAGAGCATGTTTTGAGGAAAACTGATATGAGTGACAAATAAATGTTGAATCAAACCTTATATTAACTAATAAATTCTTATTAGAATGCTATAAGTTTATGATTTGAGGAAAACTCATATAAGTAACTAATAAGTGTTGAATAAAACATTGTACTAAGTAATAAATTATTATTAGAATACTATAAGGTTATGTTTTGAGAAAAACTCATATAATTAATTAATAAAACCTTATACTAAGTAATAAATTCTTATTATAATACTATAAGTTAATGTTTTGAGTAAAACTCATATAAGTAGCTAATAAAACCTTATACTAACTAATAAATTCTTATTATAAATACTATAAGGTTATGTTTTGAAGAAAACTCATATAAGTAACTAATAAAAACTTATACTAAGTAATAAATTCTTATTCTAATACTATAATGTTATTTTTTGTGGAAAACTCATATAAGTAGCTAATAAAACCTTATACTAAGTATTAAATTCTTATTATAATACTATAAGGTTATGTTTTGAGTAAAACTCATATAAGTAGCTAATAAAACCTTATACTAACTAATAAATTCTTATTATAATACTATAAGGTTATGTTTTGAGAAAAACTCATATAAGTAACTAATAAAACCTTATACTAAGTAATAAATTCTTATTCTAATACTATAATATTATTTTTTGTGGAAAACTCATATAAGTAGCTAATAAAACCTTATACGAAGAAATAAATTCTTATTATAATACTATAAGGTTATGTTTTGAGGAAAACTCATATATGTAACTATTAAAACCTTATAATAAGTAATAAATTCTTATACTAATACTATAATGTTATTTTTTTGTGGAAACTCATATAAGAAGCTAATAAAACCTTATACTAAGTAATAAATTCTTATTATAATACTATATGGTTATGTTTTGAGGAAAACTCATATATGTAAATAATAAAACATTATACTAAGTAATAAATTCTACTTTTAATACTATAATGTTATTTTTTGTGGAAAACTCATATAAGTAGCTAATAAAACCTTATACTAAGTAAGAAATTCTTATTATAATACTATAAGGTTATGTTTTGAGGAAAACCCATATAATTAACTAATAAATTCTTATGACAAAATACTATGAGCGTCTGTTTTGTGGAAAACTCATATAAATAACTAATAAGTTTTGAACAAAACTTTATATTAAGTAATAAATTCTTATTAAAATAATAAAAGAGTATGATTTGAGGAAAACTGATATAAATAACTAATAAATGTTTGATAAAACATTATATTAACTATTAAATTCTTATTAGAATACTATAAGAGTGTGTTTTGAGGAAAACTCATATAAGTGACTAATAAATGTTGAATAAAACCTTATATTAACTAGTAAATTCTTCTTTGAATACTATAAGAGTGTTTTTTGAGGAAAACTCATAAAAGTGACTAATAAATGTTGAATAAAACATTATATATATCATCTAGTAAATTCTTCTTAGAATACTATACGAGTGTGTTTTGAGGAAAACTCATATAAGTGACTAATAAATGTTGAATAAAACCTTATATTAACTAGTAAATGCTTTCTAGAATACTATAAGAGTGTCTTTCGAGGAAAACTCATATAAGTGACTAATAAATTTTGAATAAAACACTATATTAACTAGTAAATTCTTCTTAGAATACTACAATAGTGTGTTTTGAGGAAAACTCTTATAAGTGACTAATAAATGTTGAATAAAACCTCATATTAAGTAGTAAATTTTTATTAAAAATACTATATGGGTTTGTTTTGAAGATAACTCATATAAGTGACTAATAAATGTTGAATAAAATATTATATTAACTAGTAAATTGTTCTTAGAATACTAAAAGAGTGTGTTTTGAGGAAAACTCATATAAGTGACTAATAAATGTTGAATAAAACCTTATATTAACTAGTAAATTCTTATTAAAATACTATAAGAGTGTGTTTTGAAGATAACTCATATAAGTGACTCATAAATGTTTAATAAAACATTATATTAACTAGTAAGTTCTACATTTCACACTATAAGAGTGTCTTTTGAGGAAAATTCATATAAGTGACTAATAAATGTTGAATAAAACATTATATTAAGTAGTAAATTCTTCTTAGAATTCTATAAGAGTATGTTTTGAGGATAACTCAGATAAGTGACTAATAAATGTTGAATAAAACCTTATATTAACTAGTAAATTCTTTTTAGAATACTATAAGAGTGTTTTTTGAGGAAAACTCACTTAAGTGACTAATAAATTTTCAATAAATCATTATATTAACTAGTAAATTCTTATTACAATACTACAAGAATGTTTTTTGAGGAAACTCATATAAGTGACTAATAAATGTGGAATAAAACTTTATATTAACTACTAAATTCTTTTTAGAATACTATAAGAGTGTCTTTTGAGGAAAACTCATATAATTAAGTGACTAATAAATTTTGAATAAAACATTATATGAACTAGTAAATTCTTCTTAGAATACTTCAAGAGTGTGTTTTGAGGAAAATTCATATAAGTGACTAATAAATGTTGAATAAAACATTATATTAACTAGTAAATTCTTTTTATAATACTATAAGAGTGTGTTTTGAGGAAAATTCATAAAAGAGACTAATAAATGTTGAATAAAACCTTATATTAACTAGTAAATTATTTTTAGAATAATATAAGAGTATGTTTTGAGGATAACTCATATAACGATATAAGTGACTAATAAATGTTGAATAAAACTTTATATTTAATAGGAAATTCTTTTTAGAATATCATAATAGTATGTTTTGAGGAAAACTCATATAATTGACTAATAAATGTTGAATAAAACCTTATATTAACTAATAAATTGTTTTTATATTAATTTTTAATACCAAACATATAAATATTAAAATTGATATTTGAAAAATTCGCATAAGATACGGGTACTGAACTAGTTTCATGATGTTTTGTAAAATCTTATAAAAATATATAGATATCTAATTAAATTTGAGAAATATTATTATTTGAATTATATAGTTTATAATAAATAGTTGTATTGATAGTTTTATTTTGGGGTTTTTTGCTAAGTGGCCATTTGGGGTTCAAATTTTAAGTCATAGGACACAAGGGTTGCAATATTAGGTAAGTGTCCACAATTTCCAATTTTACCCCTGCCCCTATTTCCCCGCAATTACACCACTGCACCACCACCGATCACTGTAAAAAAAGATATGGCTTTCATTCTCGAGCCAGCACCGCACCACCACCGATCGTCGGCGCCGCCACCACCGCACCGCCGCCAGCGCCATCCGCCCTTGCTGCTGTTGCACCCTCCCAAGCCTCACAACCGAGCCCTCCTCCATTGAAGGCCGAATCGAAGCTCCTCGTGCACCCTAAATCACGTTCGACCCTAAATCCAGGCCTTCTACCCGCTCAATCATGTTCTACATCTCTCAAGGATGGTTTTCGTGCAAAAACCTCTCTCAAATTTATACAAAATCGCTAACCGCCATTGTCGGACACCTTGGAGCTTCGTGAAACAACCGCTTAGCAGCCCCTGTTCAAGCACTCGTTTCAATGTGTCAGATTATTCTTCGACAAAATAAACACAACGATGCTGAAGTAGAGATTGCACTCGTCAGTTTGATAGGTCATACGCGTCAAACGGAGCTCTGTGTAAGGAGAACGAGCCGTCGGAAGATCGGCGAAAATCACTGTTGAAGCTGCTCGAGATGGGGGAAGAAGAAGAGTGATTACGCCAAACCTCCCAGACATTATGTTTTTTATAAAATATGCCCCTGTGTTAATTTCTAAAATTTCAGAAATTATCCCGCAATTATAGATGTTGTTCTAACTCGCATAATCTCCGTTAAAAAATTAAAAATGTAACTATTATTGTCACCATAATAAAAATAAAGTAATAGATATTGTCACCACTATAAAAGCGTGGTCGTAGACACTGTAATCAAAAGGAAATCTTATAGGGGCTAATGAGAAACCAAAATGCATGTGGTGACAGTTCTCCTATAACATATCAATTGTTAGAGGGTCATAGATGTTGTAAGCAAAATAAAAATTGGATCATAGACACTGTAACCACTATAAAAACACGGTCAAATACACTGTAATCAAAACGAAAACCCTATAGATGATGTAACCAAAATAAAAACCGGGTCATAGACAATGTCAACACAATAAAAAAATTAAAAATGTAAATACTGTTGTCACCACTATCAAAATAAAGTCATAGATATTGTCACCACTATAAAAACATGGTCATAGACACTGTAATCAAAGGGAAATCACATGATAGGGGAAGCACAAACCCTATAGGGGCTAATGAGAAGCCAAAATAAATAGGGTGATAGTTCTCCTCTAATATATGAATGGGTAAGAGGGTCATAGACGTTGTAAGCAAAATAAAAATAGAGTCATAGACACTGTCACCACTATAAAAACAGGGTCATAGACACTGTAATCAAAAGAAAAACCATATAGACGTTGTAACCAAAATAAAAACAAATTTATAGACACTGTCACCACTATGAAAAAAGGGTCATAGACACTGTAATAAGAGGAAAACCCTAGGAAATTTGAAGCACAAACCCTAAAGGGGCTAATGAGAAGTCGATATTCATATGGTGACAATTCTTTTCTAATTTCTAGTTTTTAGATTTTTTAAAAGCAGTGTCACCACAATAAAAAAAAATTAAAAATGTAACTACTATTGTAACCACTATAAAAAAATAAAGTTATAGATACTGTCACCACTATAAATGAATGGGTAAGAGAGTCGTAGACACTGTCACCACTATAAAAACGTGGTCATAGACACTGTAATCAAAAAGAAATCTTATAGGGGCTAATGAGAAACCAAAATACATGTGGTGACAGTTCTCCTATAACATATGAATGGTTAAGAGGGTCATAGATACTGTAAGCAAAATAAAAATAGGATCATAGATACTGTAACCACTATAAAAACACGGTCAAATACACTGTAATTAAAAGGAAAACCCTATAGACGATGTAACCAAAATAAAAACAGCTTTATAGACATTGTCTCCACTATGAAAAAAGGTTCATAGACATTGTAATCAAAAGAAAATCCTAGAAAAAGGGAAGCACAAACCCTATAGGGGCTAATGAGAAGCCAAAATACATACGATGACAGTTCTTCTCAAATTTCTAATTTATAGTTTTCTAGATTTTTTTTAAATAGTGTCACCACAATAAAAAAAAATTAAAAATGGAACTATTGTTGTCATCAAAATAAAAATAAAGTCATAGATACTGTCACCACTATAAAAAGATGGTCATAGATATTGTAATCAAAATAAAAACAGTGTCATAGCCACTGTCACCACTATAAAAACAAAGTCATAAACACTGTAATCAAAAGGAAAACCCTATAGACATTGTAACCAAAAGGAAAACCCTATGATTAGGGAATCACAAACCCTAAAGGAGCTAATGAGAAGCCAAAAGAACATGTGATTTACAGTAAGGTTTAGAGTTTAGGGTTAAGTCTTTAGGCTTTAGGGCCAAGGCCCTAAACCCTAAATCCTAAACCCTAAAATGTTAAGTACACTACGTCGTTAAGAGATGATTGTTGTCGCAAAATGGAAAACCCTAGGACAAAATAAGCACAAACCCTAAAAGGGCTAATGAGAAGCCAAAAGACATTAGATGGACAGTTCTTCTTCAATATATGAATGGGTAAGAAAGTCATACACACTGTCATCACTATAAAATTAAGGTCATAGACATTGTTATCAAAATAAAAATAGGGTCGTAGACACTGTAACCAAAGAAAAACAAGTTCATATCACCACACTGTACATGGTTGCAATCATAACAAAATAAAATAAACATGTTAATTTATTTCAATAATACAATTGCTATCAAGTACCAACTACGTCACTTTTCCATCAAGTGAAAAAAAAAAACAAATGACACCTACTTTTATTTTTATATAATTAGCAAAAGACCTTATAAGAGCATACACCTACAAACATGATGAGCAAGTCTTATATTTGCCGAACGGCTCATAAACTTCAGCAAAAGAAAAGTAAAACTAAATATTCACAATTCACCCTCTTCAAATTTCAAACATGATGAGCAAAGTTTAATGCCAGAAAGATTCAAGTGGCATAAGTTTAATGCCAGAAAGATTGCTTGCAAAATCATATAGACATTCAAGTGGATCTAGAATTATATACTGATTAAAGAACAAATACAAATACAGGAAAAGATATGGAATCGTATTGTTCAAAGCAAATTGATAGGACTAGGATTTGCTAACTGACAATCCTCAACACAACTCGATTAATTTCGAAGTTCACAAACTTCACCTCTATATAACACATGTCAAAAAAAAAACAGCATCACAATGAAGGGCTAGGCAAAATTCACAAATTCCTATCCAAATTCAGCATAAAGTAGCTAGAGATCCCGCCGGAAATCAACGGATAAACAAAAGAAGCTATTGTTAGGTCGTATGAAAGATCCAATTACTACATTTAGCGAGCCTGGAGATGTTCTGAGATGCTTTGTGCATCCGCATCCTGACTTGCGAAGGCTTCCTGTTAAATTCAGATCTGGATGAGAGCTGATGGTCCTCCTAACCACGTCGTTCGCTGCCACCAAAGCCACCGTGATCGCCAGGGCAACAACGATTTCAGCGCAACGTCGGTCAGGAACACGCATACGACGACGTCGAGGGAAGCCATGGGGCTCCGAGGTTCTAGATCTGAACAGAGAAGGACGGGGTAGGGCGGTTGGTGGAGGAAGACGGCGCCGGCGGGGGAGCATGAACCAGGTCCATGGAGGAGGCAGATGAGATCCATCGAGGCGCGCGAGAATGAAGAAGATCTGGGGATGAAGATGAAGGATTTGGACAAAATAAGAGGGGTAATTAAGGCAAGGGTAGTGTTGGTATTATGAAAAAAATTTGGTCATTTACTAGTAAAGAAAAGCCTTTACTTATTTTATTTTCTATATATAAATTGTGAAAAAAAAAAATAATACTATCGAAATTATTTTACCGCCTAATATATGTGTGGGCGGTAAATTTCCCACTCAAAATATCGGCCAAAATTTGGAGGGGGAATAAATTTACCGCCTCTAACCCTATTTTTTCATTTCTTATCTACATGCCGCTTCAAAATGGCAGACGCCATCATCGTCATTCCTCTTTTCATCTTCCATTTCCTTCTCCGTTATTCCTCTTTGTTTGAGACCCATCACCACCTTATCGGCCTCCAAACTGCCCATCGTTGTCCATTGCTCGCCACCAACAATCCCATAACCTCGCCTTCTTCAAAACTCCGTCGTAGTCTTTGTTGGTGATTTGTGAAAAGTCATTAATCCATTTGTCTGAAATCATAAATGTTAAGTGTGAGAATTACTAATAGCATCACTCGGGCTTAGGGCGTACGGGAGGCACGGCCCATGTGATCGGCCCTAAGTAATTCTAAGATTTTAAGGGGAAAGGAAATCATGAGGAAAGACCCATGCGATGATATCAACATTGACAAAGTTTTGTTCACTTATAGTGAGTTAAATTACCATCTCATGATTTGTAAAAGAAGATATTAAGCTCTAAAGCCTTGGTGCAAAATTTGAGAGCTACCCGAGCTTCGGAACTCCAAAAATGACCTAGCTCTAATTTTGAGCTTGACTGAGGTTTTAGCTTCGTTGAAGCTTTAGCTTAGTCATTTTAGCTGCATGGTAGCTACACCCAGATTCGTATAAATGTCATGCACATTTTATATTTTATGACAGACCTAGCTCCACCATGCTAGCTCCGTCATGCTAGCTTGTCCTTAATTGGGCCGGTTCTTATTGGGCTTTTATTGGGCCTTTATTAGGCCAGCGGTTGGGGGTAGTTATTAGGGGGTAACCGCCCAACCACCATAACTACCCATAACCACCAATAACTACCCATAACCACCCAAAAACTACCACCCCAATTTGCCTATAAAAGGCCTTTGCCATCCACTTGGAAAGGCATGAGTTTTCCGATATCTCTCTTAATCGGAATAACAAACACTTAAAACGCAACAAGGTATGTATATATGCAATAATAAAATGGGATGCCACCCTTTTATTGTATAGGAAACGTTTTATCCCACAACGTTATTGTAGTGCAACCTTTTGGCATATAGGGGCAATAAACGTTGAAGGAAAACTCGATTTATTTGAGTGACTCGTTTGCCATTATCCAAGTCATTTTATATATCTTTTCTAAAGGGCTTAAACACTTAGTTTTGTTGCCTAAAAGAATTCGGTGGAGATTGCCTTTTTGGCCTACTTCCTCGGGATTACCTTTCGAGGTCTACCCATGAGATTACCTTTCGAGGTCTACCCATGAGATTACCTTCAACCCATTAAAACAACATTACCTTTAAACCTAACAATCTTCAACGTTTATTTATTGTTTGGTTTTGTTGTTTTGGAACAAGGTTGGAATGGCAAGAACGAAGGAATTACCGATGGCGGAGATAGCATCCAAATTCGCGAAACTTGAGAAGTTTGAAGGGCAAGACTTTCGTCGATGGAAAAAGAAGATGCATTTCATGCTTACTTCATTTAAGGTGGCGTACGTGCTCTCAAAGCCATGTCCCGAAGAGCCACCTCCGATTCCGGAAAAAGTCGACGGAGAGACCGAGGCTCAAATCGCCGAAAGGGAGGCTATAATGCTTCAACATAGGTGTGTTAGGAAGTGGGAGAATGACGACTACATTCTTCGGGGCGGTTCCTTCTCAGATTCTCGGCCTATTCGGCGTCCCATGGTGGCGCCTTCTGGTCGGACACTCTCCCCTTCCTCAAAGCTTCCAGATCTGGCGGTTTCGTGCTCTGGTATATTCCTCCTCAATGTGTTCAAGTGAAAATCCAAGTACTCCACCCTAAAATCGACGAAATCAACCGCCAACGCCGTGAGGTATTTCTCTCCTTTCTTCCCATTCTCGTTTTCATAAATTTGAACCTGCCAACTATTCAAACTCTTCTTCTTCTCTGTATTTGATTGGTGTCAGCCTGAAGAACGGATGCAAACGATGAACCTTCTACCTTGAAGATTTTATTCGGCAGTTGAACACAGTGAGGAAGATGGAGAAATTGCTGACCATATAGGTTTGAACCTTCTACCTTGAAGATTCTGAATGTAGATTTATCTCGTAATCTCGTGTAAGCATTCTCCCCCAAAATTTAAACCAATATTATCTGATTCTTTACAAAGTAGGCTTAGGTTATCCAATCGTCAGCGATTTCCGACCCAATATAGGAGCGGGCGAGCGGCGTGTTTGGAGGCGTTCAATTCTGGGTCGAATCTTCATTTATGGATCTGAAGGCAGTTAGGTCGTGGCTCAATCTCATGAAGGTGGAGGCTGATAGCATCAAGAGATTGGTAAGTATCTTTCTACGCCTTCTGTTGGTACCTAAATAATAGCGTAGGTTGTTTGTTGTTATTGCCTTATAACATTTGAAATTGAAAATTTCGTTGAAGATTAATACTGATGCATCCCCTATGTCGGGTGGGAAGATCAAATTGGGTATGGTCTCGAGATGATATGCTGGCGATTAGCTGTTGTGGTGTTCTGTTTAGCGTATTGAAGCAACTTGGAATCTTTTTCATTGTGAAATTGATGGATATGCTCCATGAATTCAAGGAACCAAGGTTTGATCGAGTCCAGATGGAATGATAAATGTCTATCCTTCTATCTTCGGATAAACAAGAAAAACAAAAGGAATCTATGAAGAGAGGTCGTGAATTGGTAATCTGATTGTTGTAATGATTTCTTTGGGATCACACTAAAATGATTTCTTGAAAATCTTCCTCAGCTTCAATCGACTCATTTTCTGATGGAGGATCAGGGTTTAACACTTCTGATTTCTTGTTTTAAAGGAACTGTAACAACAATTTAAGGGCTGCATCAGGATCATCATCACTTTGCATCAACTCTTCGACTACTTTGGCTGGTGTGACATCCAATTCAGCTGATGTGTTTGAGGCATCGGAGGTATGATTTGTTATCTCCATGAGTCAAAATGCTCCAAATGACTCGCCTAATGGCTAATGGTGGACCTTTAACAATGGAAGATCCACAATCCCATCCCTTCATACCCTATACGCCCGGTGGTACCTGTAAGACACCAGTAGAGTGCCCGGAGGAGAGTCGTCTACCTCTTGCGCAGCCGGACCAGCAGGTTGCGTAGGGACGGATGCATCACCCGCACCCCTCTCCTCCTCATGCCCCACCTGCATAGGGATGGGTGCATCACCCACACCCCTCTCCTGCCTCTCCTATCCTTCTCCCCATCCCGACCGAACTTCAGCTCCCTCCCTAGCCTCTCCTGCTCGATCCACCACCTCATCTACCACATCGGGGGTCGTGTCATCCGTAGAACCCATCGATATAGACATCGGTGTGCCGGAGGTCGAAGCCTTATGGATGGCGGAAGTAGAAGCCTAATTTATGGCGGAAGTTGAAGCCTCATGGACGGCGAGAGGCACCTACTCCGCTGGTCTACCACCAAGGAAATCAGGCATGTACTCCCCGAGTACATCTTGGGATGGCATTCGCATCTGCTGCCGAGATAATGGATTACCAGAGCCATGAAAATCTGATAGATCCTGCCATAAGTCGTCATCCTCGTCGTATCGGGGGCTCTCCATGGTGGGCTCCCTTTGTAGATATAAGTAGCTCGTCTACTATATCTATCGAGGTATCCTCCCTAATAGCAGGTACCGTCAGACCATCACCGCCTCCTTCAACCATATCCTCACCCCCACCCTCTACCCTACACTGAGTGGCCGTTGCCCGGTCTCCGACCCTAACAACCCGTAGGGTACCATCAATCTTCAAAAGTCTTGTCGCCTGTTATTGTGAAATGTTTAAGAGTATGTTACTTCTTGTATTAATTATGCTAATTCATTAGTTACCTTGCACGTCGTTCGAATGTTATCATATTACAGTTGGTTCAATAGTTCGTAACTTGTTCATTCATTTAGTTCGTAACTTGTTTATCCCACCCTTATACTTATAAAATTAGAAGAAATCTCTTTCTTAAAAAATGACCCACGTGTCCTTCTCATACCAAAATTAAGAAGTAAATTTTTTAGCCCTTTCTCCCCACGTTCTTCTCTAAATTCAACTATTAAAAGACAGTTATATACCCACGTTCTCTTCCTCCGTTACAATCTCTTAATAGTTCCACCAAAGCCTTTGTAATGTTTAAGAGAGAGGGAGCGAACTGAAGGAGTTGAATTGGTGGTGGGATAATCAGACATGGTCAAGATTGAGCGACGTTTCGGAGAACACCGGCGACGATGGCCAGACCACCTATAATCGACGGGTGCGCTGTCGAATTGCTTGGTTAAAGTTGGGCTCATCTCCAATCCAATTTTAAGGTATTCGCAACGAAACTAATTGAATTCTCTCATCCACCGGAGAGAATTCGATTTTAGCCAGAGAAGACAAGGTCTGGAGCCGCCTCTTTGGAATTGATCGTTGTGGCATCATCACTGCAACTGATTCGTCTCTTCCATCTTCCTCCACCATTTTTGGTGTCTCATGCACAATCACGGTGTCACGGTTGCGAATGCGCCAGCCTTAGAGGAGGAAGCAGGCGGTGGAGGTGGCGCTGGAGAACACGTATAGCAGCCAGAACCCCTGGAGGTTCAGCCACAATGTGTTGTTTCCTGGGGCGAAACACCCCGACTGCATCGTTAACCACTTGTCGCTTAGTGTCTTCAACACGCCATTCTCTAACAGTTGCAGGATCGCCTTGAAAACGTCCGCCGCTATTGGTGACCCCTTCTGAAAAACCTGTAATTAAGCGTTTAGGGGTTTCGGCTAGGGTTTTTGTCAAGTACTATTCAATACCCTAATTTCACAATTAAACCTGCGAAATTGAAACTAATGAACCGAATTTGATCTTGAAGTAGACAATTTTAAGATGATGTATTTATCTTTGGCCTATGATGATTAGGTTTCTACAATTCAATTCCCAAATTCCTCAATTCCCAAATTTCTCGATCGGCGATCGAAAGAGGGCGATTTTGGGTAGTGATGCAGTCGGCGGCGGCTAGAGGCGGCTTTCTCTCTTAGTTGCATGGGTAATCTCTCTCTCTATTCTCTTCATTCTCCCAATTGTAAACCCTAAGTCAATGATGAATTCCGGCGGGCCATATAACGTGGGGGGTCCACACGTCCGAGCGCATATGCACACCCGAGCCGAGCGTACCAGATGAGTGGGCTTCCATCCTAAAACCAATTGGCAATAGGAGAAGTGGCCCACTAACTTATATGCAAGGCTTGGGTTCCATGTTTTTCGATGTAGGACAATCATCCACACATCACAACAGTCAAATATATACTCTCTTCTTTATAATTCATCAAACTCGGTTGCACTGATGACAAGTATTTAGTTTGTGTTTGATGTGGTGACCAGTCGAGAGTCGGGACGGCTGAATTGGTGGCTCGAAGTCGCAATCGACTTCCCTCGAAGGCGGGATGCCTAAAATCGAGGTAAGACACTAAGTTTTTTTAACAACGGCAAGAATAGGCAGAAACGGAATTATTTTCTTTGCCTCTATGCTCTATTCCTTCTCCCAATTGCAAACTCGAAGCTGATTACCTGCTTCATGAAAAACGTCTTTGTGAATGATTTCTGATTTTCAATGAATGACTAGGGATTGGAAATTTGGAAGAAACGAATGTTTTTAGTTTCTTAATTTTCCTCTTATATAATGCCTTTAAAGTGTTTGACAAAATGTGTAAACGATGACAAAGAAAATCAACAGGTCTAACATCCCAAAGATTTCTGCATTTCGATGAAGGATTAGAGATTGAAAATTTGGAAGAAATTAACATATGCAGTAGCGTTTGAAGGAGAACGTGGTTAGGATATCAACGCCCTCTGTTTGTTGATATGGGCTTCCCATTGTCAAATTTTGCATGCACTTCTCTGTTTATGCACTTATCTTTTATCTATTTTTATCTATCTTAGGATTAGATTTTTTTTTTAGGATTAGGTTCTTTATTTCCTAGGATTAGAGGTTCTATCTTTTCTATTTCAATTTCATCTAGTTCTAATATTTCCTATTTTTCTTTTTGATAGACATTCCTTCCAACTCACCATATATTTCTACTCTTTATTTTGAATCAACCACGATTGCTCAAGAAACCTACAAAACCCAAGAGCCTACTGGAATCCATTCCAAATACCAAAAGCTTTGCGTTTCAATCGATTCTATCCACCAAAACACTTTCTATCATTACCCTACATCCACAAAATTCAACTTTTCCATACCATTCCTCTACCTATCCCCAAAGAACACTTTGAAACCAAGTTGTTCGTGAAAAGTTAGAGTTTGGAGAAGTGTGGACGTCGGTCTTCCAACGTTTTCACTCGGATCCATGGTTCTGAATACACGGTGCATGTCACCGCTACAGCGAGCCAAACTTTTGGTCATTTTCGTGGTTTTTCTTCGGTCTCTCCTCAAGATTACATTATGTCGTCTGCTTCTATCAAGAAGGATGTGCCAACTTATTTTGATTATATCGATGTGCTATGCTGGAATGCACTTGGAAAGTGCACCTACATGTCCACGGATTTCTTTGACGAAATCACATTGAGACAGTTGGGCATGTTTGATTCGGTGATCGCTTTGATGGCACATGGAGGGCTGTGTGATTTTATTGGTAGAAGGGCTCCTACTTACCCTTGCTTGGTTAAGGAGTTCCTTACTACTTTTGAAGTAATATCACCCAAGGATGTTTGATTTTGATTACGGGGAAGAGTCTGTAATTCTTCGTATGCTGCGATTGGAGTTGCTTTTGGTGTTACGAAGAGATGCTCTAGGAAGTGGAATAATGACATGCGTGTTCTTAATTCAGCAGAGATTTGGAGGAATCTGACAGGAATGCTTGAGACCTTCAAAGACTTCAGAGTCGATGATATGATTATTCATCCCGCTCTTCGTCTCTGTCTGCGGATTTTGGGCTCTACTTTGTATGATTCTAAGAGCACTACTATTGTCGATCCTGGTGTGATTGATCTCGTATATTGCATGACCCCTGAGTCTACTATAGTACCAGACTGGGTACTCTTATTTTTTAGGATGTGCGAGAGGGTTTGTGGCCAGCACATTGAGAATTATCCTCTTGTCACCCCTTTCGCAGGCATGATCACACTTTGGCTATGTTTTATGGGGTGGATGTTAGTTCACTGCAACCTATGAGTCATTCGTATACGTGGGACATAGACGCTCTTTTGATAGCACGGATGTTAGAAAAGGTGTAGTTGCCATATGCTTTTGAGAGATTTTGGTAGTTATCTAGACCCCAGCAGTCTCATCATCAGTATCTGCCTAGTATTTTTCCCATGGGGCTGAAATTAGTAGATTTCCGCCGAAGCCATGTTCCTGTTGACACTCATTTGTGGAAGCCTGATGATCCTATGACCCCTGCGAGCGATGTTGAAGATATGCAGATCGAGATAACACGTCTACAGTTCAAGACGCCTCGCGTATTGCCTGCTTAGAGAAGAAATTGACCGAATTTGAGAAGCAGCATGCGGATGAGTTGATGAAGCTTACAAAGTCCCATATGATTTTAGTTGGGAATTCAACAAAAATTTGTCCTAGCGAGATATTTTTGGCCTTATAAGGGATACATCTTTATTCCTTTTGCTTTTTCTTGTGTGATTTACTCTTCCTATGCATTTATCATTGAGTATTGCCATTTTTATCTATTTTCAAGGCCGATTATATACATGTTCATTGCTTAATAAGTTCAAATGATAAAGGCAACCTTTTAGCAACATATTTACCCATGTCTACCTTATGTTGTATCTTGCTTGGAAACCAATTTGAGCCTTTAGCCTTTTTATTGATAGCTCCACAAAATTAGTATTCATAGCCTATGATGAGCCTTACTCTTATTCCGGAGGAATTGAGATTTTGAGTGGGTTATGGAATCTATTTTGGAGATTGAGGAGAATGAAGCTAAAGTATGATGTTATGGTTTATGGTTTTGAGAAAATGTAATGTTATGTGCTTATTTAGACCCTCATTGTTATGCATTTGATTTTCATAAATTTTGGCTCAAGAAAAAGAAAAGAAGAAAAAAAAACAAAAAAAAAAGAAATAAGAGCCATTTATTTTATTTTTGCATAATAGGGAAGAATTGGATTTATGTTGGTTATGAGTTATATTTGTTGGGTGTTGAGATTGCATAATATGTGAGATGATGAGATGAGATATGATTTGATGAGTTAAAGATGATATTTGTGGAGTTATTTTGATGATATTGAGAGATGTTGTGCATTTGTGAGCTTGGTGTTATTGAGTTGGTTTGTGTTATGTTGGGAGTTTTGGAATCTTATTTTCACGTAATTTATTGCACCACATGACCAAATACAATTCTTTGCCTTTATGTTTCTACCAAAGCCCCATTACAACCCCACCGAATGAAATCTTCTATGAAGGTTTTCATTGAGCGCAAGTCCTCTTGATGTCCTTATTTTTGCATTGACGTATCCGGTGGAGATTTTGTGATATAAATGTCAATATTTGAGTTGATGCATGTATATGGAATTGAGGTGAGTGTGTGCTTAAAGACTAAACACATGAGAGAGAGATACACATTTTATCCTTGTTAAGGTTTATTTTTTAGCATGCAAGCAACTTGATCCCATATATACATGTTATGAAACCATTCCGGAATGGCTCACCGAAAAGGACTTGTGGGTAGTACCGATAGGTCCCCGGTTTGAGCCCCGGAATGACCGCTCTTTATTTACCAATTCAAGATATATACATGTTATGACGTTTATACGTTTAATTGTATTTGCACTTTTGATGATGTTGCTTTTGATGAGTAAAATTATGAAAGATTTCCTGTGGGATGCGTAGATGATGTTTTGCTTTATGATTGCTTAAGTATAAGAAAGAGTTAAGTGTTGGGGGATTTGATAATGCATATTTCATAGAGGCATTATATGTATTTCTTATTGAAATTAGGTAGTTGTTTTGCTATGATTTGAGTCTATTTTCTTATATTGCTTGTGAAGTATTCGAGTTCGGAATCTACGCATTTTTAATGTTTATTCTGCAGAATTACATTCCGACCTTGGATGGAATTTGAGAAGAGCTTAAGAAGCATGTTTGAGAGCATATGGAGGCTAGAGGAGGAGCTAGATAGGAGCAAGGAAGCACAACATTGCATAGGCGGTGCCCGCCGCCCTTTGCACGGCGTCCGCCGTGGGCCTGCTTTCCGGATACGCGGTTTTGGGTCCGAAGACATTATTTTCCTATTAGTTTATTCTATTTCCTACTAGGGTTTGTGCCGACTTTTAGAGTATTTTTTAATTTTTTTCAGTTCTATCGAGGGAGAGAGTGGTATTTTGAGACGATGAACACAATCAGAGAGAATTAGTCTATGCGTTGCTAAACTCATAAATTCGCATGTGATTCGAAGAAATGGTTGTTTAGATTGTGAGGATTTGATTCTATTTGATTATTCATGTTCTTAGTAATCAACTTGTGCTTAATTATTATATTTGTGTTCCTTTCTATGCCTGATCAACATGTTAGGAATTGCATCTTAGCTATGAATTCATTGTTGTTTTCTCGATAGCAAGAAAAGGTATTGATGGTAGTGCTGTCTCTTTGTCTTTGTAGTGGATGATTTAAATTGATCTATGTTGTGTAGATTTGATTAGGGCTGAGTTCGGTATGCGCATATTAGTCTTAATTGAGTTGAGTCAATGTGTCAATTGGTCTTGATTCCTTGAGTCCTTAATACTATTCTTTAGCGATATTGAATAAGATGAGTGAATCTATGCGGATCTCTCAACTTTAGTCAAGTAGACCTAGGAATATGAATAATTAATAGATCAATCTGAGGACCATGAATTCCAATCATTGTCAAAGAATTGCAGGTGAAATGTTTTTTTTACTTTGATATCAATTTACTTTGTGATCATAAATTTGGTTACTTTTACATCTTTCCTACTTATTAAGAAACATTGCTTAACTATAAAAGTCTTTGCTTAGAGTTACTGAATAGGAAATCGCTTCCCCATGTGGGTTCGACACCGGACTTCATCGCTATATTAGTAGTTATTTGGTTTATCAAGTGATTGATTGCCTAATCTATTGGTTTGTGTTTAAGTTTGGATATTATTACTAACTTGAGGAAGGGCGAAAGTGCCAACAACGTTCGTCCCCCATCAATAGGCATTCTTTCTAATTTATGGATTCATTACGTTGGTTTTTATAGCTAAGTCGCATCTTTATTATTTTCTATTAGAAGTTCAAAATCTACGCTTTTCTATGTGAATTATGCAGATGCATGAATCCGGACTTGACAGATGGTGTAAGAGGGCGATGCTGGAGCCCTTAAGCTGCTAAAACACTTAGGATTTCTTGAAGAAGAAAAGAAGAAGACCCAAGAAGAACCTAGAGAGAATCCAAGTGAAGAGATGAAGAAAACATGTAGCGCGCAAAAGTGACACCCACCAATCTTAGCGCCCGCGTGCAAGATCCTAATGCCCGCAGATAGCGGCACTCACCGGCACTGGAGCAGAACCCATCGATGTAGGATAACTAAGTTGATTTCAATCCTTATCATAAGGAGATTTGTTCCTATTCTTTGAAGGTCCTTTGCTTGGAAATTATAAATGACACTCTAGAGTTTTCAGCCACTTTTGAGCCCTATAAATACCATAGAGATCTAGGGTTTTGAAACAACTCAGACACACCATTTAAAAGAATGTTTAGTTCATCTTTTGTAAGTTTTCCAAGGTAATCCATGCTCGGATAACCTCATTTATAGTTTTGTTTACATTTCAAGACATGGTTAACGGTATGTGAGGTTTTTATTGCTTTATGTTTTTATGAGTTATACATTATGATTATTTCAATTTTCTTTGTTATGATATTGCATATGTGTTGACGATTTATCTTGATTGGCCACTAGAATATATTTGCATCATGCTAGAATTATAGCTTCATTCCGCTATTACGAGCCTTAATCCATGTGTAGCCAACATATCATTTAGCAATGGGTATTGACTCGTGATGTTGTAGGAGAATTGGCAGGTGAAGGTTATCTCTTTTAGTGGAAGTGATGCTTGGACGTGACGCCCCATGTGTAAAGTCGACGAGACGGGGGGAGACGATGTTTATTTTCTAGGTGTTAGGGACTTATTGCTACTTGTCCCCATGCTAGAGTTTAGGAGTTTAGATGGTTTTATCGGTAAGTTCGACCTATCTATTTCTGTGCTTAAATCGACCCTAGAGTAATTGCATAACCAATCTGCAAAATAGTCCAATCATCATAGAACTACTATTATTGCAAATGTGAGTGAAACTATATCATTATCACTATTGTTACTCACCAATTAATCGTTGATTGTCTAGTTTACTTATTGTTTTCTTTCATATTTACTTTGTTCCTTGGTTATTTTGCTTTGTAGACACATTTAAGAAGTCGTATGTGCTCTTTGTGGGAATGACCCCTTACTTGTTCTATACTCCCAGTTAGTTACTTAATGAGTTTGGGTATAAATCTTTGTAGATTTTAGGCCACGACATTTAACATCCACCAAAGGAGTATTCCTTGTGCACCAACTTTGACGAAAGAAATGGAGTCGGTGTTCAATCATCCAGTAAGTGCGTTCTTCTTCACTTGAGCTTGAGCATTGTATATTTGATGCCTCAAAGTCACGATTGATGGCTCATCATAATGCAACTATGTGAGCACATCTTTAGGTCTCGATCCTCCCATAGTGTTGTTTTTAATGTCATTCATTTGAGCTGCATTCAAATGCCTAAGAAATGAATGGCCTGCCAACATAGGAGGATGCTTTTGGTTGTGAACACCGTGTACTACCTTGACTTTCCAACTACCTCTGTGATACTCTCCACAATACAACTCAAATTTGCACTTGTTTTTTCGTTCTTGTATTGAGAACGGTATCTGGATCGTCTACATTATCATCATTTCCAACAAATTGTTGACGACACTTTCGATACTTCCCCTAGTGCTCAAAATTTAAAAATATTCTTCCATGTCTGCTATTTGAACAATTCCACGAGTTAAATGTGGTAATCACAAAGTTTTTTTATGAGCTCTTTTACATGCCCACCAACTTCTAACTGACTTCACATCAGGCCACACTCTTGTGGTTGTGAAACCCATCGTATTATCTACTCCTTCATTTATACCATTAATTATATAAGGATCTATAAAAAAAATAATGAAAGTTATGTTTTACGTCTACTTGTGCTAATCTAATCTAAGGTTAAATAATCGTCTAATCTAAATGAATATCATTTCGTTTAATACAAATAAACCTAAAAGCACTCAAATAACAACATGAAACAAACATACCCATTCATTCTCTCCTTCTAAGGTAATCTAAGGCTAATCAATCATCTAACCTAAATGAATATTATTTCAATTCGTCTATTTTCAGAAAATACAAAATCAGTCGTCTAGTATAAAAGAATATCATTTGTATAATATAAATAAACTTAAAAGCTTTGAAATAACAAAATGAAACAAACATACCCATTTGTTCTCTCCTTCGCTATTGTTGAAAATTATTAATGAGAGAATATTTGAGTGTGGGGTGAAAATGGTATATGGTACTACGAATTTATAGAGTAGAGATAAAATTAATCGTTTTTTGAAATGGCTATTTTAACCTATACGTTGGGTGCACATAAAGGGGTAACGACTTAATTTCAGTTCCCTTATACGCACCCTAGGTGTGCATAAGGTTGAAATGCAGCCAGGATGCGTTTACGGATGTATAACTTACCACCCAAAAAAAAACCTTCTATATTTTCTCCTCCTTCCGATTCCTTTTAGAATCTAGAGATGAAGCTATGACGTAATATCATCTCTAGCTCTTTCCATTGCCACTAAAAAAAATTGTATTGTTTTGATGGGCTTTTTACCACCGACTACAAATTAAATTTAATCACTATTTAACACTAACAAGATGATTGATTTTTGTTATCACTAGCAAGGTGGTATACAATTATTGTATTCAGTGTCAGTATAGTTATAATAGTGGTGTTGAGGGTCTTCACTATAACATTGTTAAGAGTCAGTACCATTATAACAATGTTAGTCAATTATAATGGTGTTGAATGTCAACACCAATATCACAGTGCTAAGAATCATAACCATTATAACGATGTTGATCCATTATAACGGTGTTGAGGGTGAGCATGCATTATTATAAAGTGCTAAAAGCTAATACCATTATAATTAAAATCCCTCAATCTTTAATTTGGAAAGAAAATTGCCATAATCGAAAAAATGCAAAACCAAAAACCACTGCCATACAAAACTATAGGTAGCTAAACTAGGAAGCATACATACTATGAAGTTTCCTTCGACCGGTGACAGGATCTTTGATCATCTACTTATGATATCATCCTTTTTAACCATAAAATCTAACAAATCCCCATACTTCTCATTGAAATCTCAAATGTCCTCTTGTACTCCTATTTTCCCTCCTGTTAGGCCCATCCTCATCTTGTTGCTTTGTCAATGTCAAAGTCAGAGCCATTGAAGGGAATGGACACCAGCTCTAACACTGGTGAAGATGAAGAACGGATCCCACCTCTATGAGAAGCGACACCGAATCACAACGACTTCCCTCATGTTGATCTCTTATCTCGCTCGCATGATGCCTCTTATCCTTTCCCTCTCTTGCTCCCCGAACTCGGAGGTCGTCAGACTGGGAGAAGATCGTCTAGTACAACCCGGACCACATCTCGACAGTGTCATCTCGATTCAATCACCATGGTGAGATGAAATGAGATCACTAGGCCATGGCGCAATTCAGGCAACGGACACAAAGTCGTCGCTTGAATGCCCCTCACGTCACCTGAGCATTCAGGCGACGAACATGTCGTTGCTTCAAACCCGTGCCTACGATCTTCAGGTAACGAACAATTGTTTGTTCGTCACCTGAACTATCTTAGGCGACGAACAAACCATTCGTTGCCTGAATATGGTCAACAGTCTGCCAAACGAGCTTAGCCATTCAGGTGACGAACTTTTGCCATTCAAGTGACGACAAAAGTTCGTCACCTGAACTCATGGATATTGTCAGTATATCCGAATTTTTAGGCAACGAATACATTATGTTCGTTGCCTGAATGTTGTGGCAACGGATTTTGAGTTTATTTTTGTTTGTGGCTTGGGTTCAAGCGACTAGTTTGTTCGTCCCTGGATTGTTCAAGCAACAAGTAATACTCTCAATCTTCGTCGCCTGGATCAATTTTTGATTTTTTTTTAATTTCAATCAATTGATATATGCTATGTTAGTTGTCTGAATAAATTTTACGTTAAAAAATTATATATTTGCAATATTATTAGTACCCCTGTTTTTACCATACCAAATGCACAAAACCAGCTCAGATTCACATTAAAAGCACACAAGCACATCAGCTCACATTCAAGCACATTCAACCAATATTACATGTAGAATACAAACCACAAAAGTGCAAATACACACTAGCCAATAGGCAATAGATCAATTCCCTAGCTGCCAACATCTCGAGGTTTGAAAAAAGAATGAAAACATACACTACAAAAAAAAATGAATTTTGCCACGCTACATAGCTTCGGCAAGGACTAGCCATAGCAATTGATACCCTTTTGCCACTGATGGTAGCTTCGTCAAGAGTTATCGTCGCTAATGAAGCCTTATTTGCCACGACAATAGGGGTCTCGTTGCTATTTTTTCTATCATTGGGCAATATTTGCCACGGTGAGGTGATGTTGTAGCTAAAACCTGTAATTTTTTTAGAAAAAAAGAGGGAAAAAAAAAAAGAGAAAAGCCATATACCCATCTGGCCATCTCCTCACCCTGCTCTTTCAGATCTGAAAACCCTAGCCCACCCTCGTGCTCTAACTTTAGATCTAAAAACCCCTAACCCAACCTTTGCTGTTCTTCCATCTCCTTTACTTTTAGATCTGAAAACCCCTAACCCTCCCTCCCTCCGATGTTCGTCTATCTCCTCCTCTACTTTCGGATCTGAAAACCCTTAAACTCACTCACTAGTAGTGTTCCAGAGCCGACGTCATTTGGTTGCGGCTTTCGTTAGAGCTTTCTAGCGGCTTAGAAGCAACATGCTTCGTTGAAGACGATGTCGTTTTCGGCTTCCTCCTGGAAGCCCTTGTCTCTTAGCAACAACAATCGGGGGATAAAATGGGCGTTGTGCGCGGTTGCGTACAAACCGACGAGGAAGCCGAGGGGGATAATGAGGTCGGGGATGGTGTCTCCAGCGATGTAAGAGCTTGTCGGTGTGCTGGAGATTTCTCGTACGGAGGCCTTCAAGCTCATTTGGGCCCACATCAAGCAGAACAACCTCCAGGTCTCTCTCTTTCCTTTGCTTGCTCGAATTGCTGTGATTGGAAGATTAGGGTTTTAACTGGAACTTTGAATTTTACTCTTCTTGTTCGTTTCTTTAGGAGTAAGATTGTAGGAAATGAGTTTGCTATGGATGGAACTGTGTAATTGGAAGAGTAGGGTTTTTAACTTTTGGTTAGCCATTAAGGATTTCTCATAATGGAACTTGCAAATAAAGGAAATGCTAGACAGTTTGATTGAGTGCGTATGTTTGAAATTCAGGTTTGTTTGGCTCTTGCAACTTATTCATTATCAGATCATTGCCAGTACCTTATTTCTACAAGATTAGGACTCAATTTACAATACCTCTTCTGCTCTAGGGTTTTTTCTGTTCGGAAATTTTCAACTCTGAATTTTTTATTGACCACTTTCAAAATTTAGGTTTGTTGAATTCTTTCTGAAGAATAATCCGGGGATATTTGCAACATTCTGAATCAGGAAAAAGGAGTTCATGGAGGTACAGGGGTGATTGTCAAAGGGCTTTGGTAAGTTTCTCCAAGTATAAACATTAATTAATGTACCATGTTGAATCCATATAGTTCAATGTAAAATGCAAAATCGATAATGCAGAAGGAACTTATTGGAGCCGTGTTGCATACTGCAATAGATTGAGAAAGGTACCTTTGTAAAGTATTGTCATGTTTTTTTTTCCTTATTTTCTGATTGCTTTCATATATGCACACATCCTCTTGTTTCTTATTTCTTATTTCTTATTTCTTATTTCATGAGTACACTAGAAAGTGCAAAATGTTTATACGATTCAATTTTGCTCTCTACTGTCTGGAATAAATTGTGATTCATATACAATAACTGTTATTATGGCTTCAAAGTAATTTATTTTCACTCTGTTCACAAGTTTTCAGTTAATGGCTTCCTGTATTCAAAGTTTTTATTAATTCATTATTTATCATGGTGGAATGCACCTGGATATATGCTTTTCTTCCATTTGTCCATCCTATGCTGTTTTTTACCCATAATTTGGGAATTGAACATTTCATTTATGTGGGAATAGTTGATGCCACAAACAGCTCAAGAGCGCACCGAAACATGTTGATGCAGTTGGCAGAAGCAAGGTGCGTGTATTTGTTTATAACCTGCGTGCTAGATTGCTAGTTCTTGATTCATTTTTAGTTGAGCTATTTAAACTATTGTATCTAAGATAAGAACAAATACTAAAGAAATGGGACAAACTGTAGAGGATATCCTTTGTCAAATAGGAAAGTCGACATTCTTCGGAATAGTGAAATTCCAAGTAAAACTATTATCTACCCCTATCCCCCTTGAAAAAAAAATGTAGCAATCCAAACTTTTACCATTTTCTTTCCCTTTGGGCTAGTTGGTTGCCTTGGAATATCTAAATTATGTGGCTTCTTGATCCTAGTAGTTGTTCTAATCAATTTTGATCTACCTCGCTCGTTTCTCTTCATCTCTATTAGAATTTGCCTTAATCATTTTCTTTTACTTACGTGGTACATCCATACTTGCAAGTTTTTTTAGTTACGAATGTTATTGCTTGTGATGATATCAGTATGGGTATGAGTTGTCATTTATTCATGTGACATTGTAAGTTGATATGCCTGTTTGTTTGCAGCTGAGAGGATCGTCGTTTCCAGGTTCACACCCTATTTCTCTTAAGAGGTAGCAATATATTCGTTCTTCGCATATGGCTCTTTTTTGTCCTTACTAATTATTTTTTGCCCACTATATTTTTTATTTTTTTAGAAAAATGTAGCAGTTCTTTATTTTGGATATTCCTGCTTTGATGCTGCCCCATATTCGGTTCATGAATAATGACAACTGATTTTGTTCATAGTTTCAGAAGTGCAATTTGGACTTGTTTTGGATCAATGAATGCAAGTTGTGCAATCATTAGTATACTGAATTAAAGAATCTTAAGATGAAACAAAATAGCATAGAGGAACATGTGGGCCTGTAAAGAGTTACATCACTCTCTGTATTGTGGTCATTGTTCATATGATAAATTGATTGCAGAGCCTTCAATTTGGTGACTTTGTTTTCTAGTTTGAATCACTGGGCATAGGTTCAATTTGGATCAATGAATGCAAGTTGTGCAATCATCAGTATACTGAATTAAAGAATCTTAAGATGAAACAAAATAGCATAGAGGAACATGTGGGCCTGCAAAGAGTTACATCACTCTCTGTATTGTGGTCATTGTTCATATGATAAATTGATTGCAGAGCCTTCAATTTGGTGACTTTGTTTTCTAGTTTGAATCACTGGGCATAGGTTCAATTTGGTGACTTCAATTTGGATCAATGAATGCAAGTTGTGCAATCATCAGAAGTGCAATTTGGACTTGTTTTGGATCAATGAATGCAAGTTGTGCAATCATTAGTATACTGAATTAAAGAATCTTAAGATGAAACAAAATAGCATAGAGGAACATGTGGGCCTGTAAAGAGTTACATCACTCTCTGTATTGTGGTCATTGTTCATATGATAAATTGATTGCAGAGCCTTCATAATAGAGTCTTTATTTTGCTGCGTCTGAATCACTGGGCATAGGTTCATTCCTGTTTGTCAGCAATCTTTAGAGCTCACTTTCTGTTTGTGCTTTTCGGTTTAATTTTTTTGTTATCAGTGTGTTCATTTTATGTCAGTCTAAAATTCTTGTGAATTTATGTAAATAGATTGCATCAGTAAATGATTGTTTCAGATGTTTTTTTTTAATAATTATTACTTAGTTGGTGTGGGCTTTCTCATTAGCATTCCCTCCATAATGTGTTTTGGCTTATATTCTTTGCTTAAGCTCACCTGATGTATGATTGCTATTTATGAATATGTATTAATGTGAGCACTCATCTAATCCTATTGATCTAGATATATTCCGACATGCTTCTGCTTTTTGCTAGAGTGGTTGTATGTTTCACAACTATACATTACTGGATGGGGAAATGATAATTGATAGGGTGAACACTCAGAAACATGAGAGAAGATATCTTATCTATGATCTTATTTCAGTTAATAATGTCTCCTTCATAGAGGTAGGCTATCTTATTTCCGTTAATAAAGATGACATGAAACTGCCCAAGTTTTTGTAGGTTACCTAGCTTGTCTATGATTTGTGTAGTTGGGATCTTTGTGTCTGGTAACCATGTGTACGTGTAAACCTTCTCTTTTGATTATTTGTAAGTCTAAACTAGAACTTTTTGAGGTTACACAATATCTATCCAAGGAAGAGATTTTTTAAAGTAAATTATGGTACCTGGTTTGATTGTGTTTATAGTGCTCCTTTCAAGAATCTAGATGGGCATTGTTGCTAGTAGATATTTCTAGTTGAATACTCCATCAGGTCATTGATGTAAATTTTAGTTGAGCACTACATCAGAAGGAAACATGTTGCTGGGGGTAAAGAGTGAAAAGGAGCCATACTCCATCAGAAGGAGCCATACTTGTTGAATCTTGATTCATTTTTAGTTCAGTATTCAATTGATGTAGTTCTTGATTGCATATGTAAATTTTATAATTATGTATATTTATTGTATATAAATAATGTAATTTTTGACATTTTATTTTGTATGTAAATTTTGTATAATTAATGAAATATTATTATACAGGTAAATTGTGGTCGTTGTTTATTTTTATAAAAAAATTTTGGACTTTTTAGCCCGAGTCTAAAGAATCCGGGCTAAAAAGCAGTTTTTTTTTTTTTAATTTTACCCCACATTTTAGCTACGGCAACTAGCCGTCGCTTAGCCGTTGCTAATTTCCTTGCTACGGCTATTTGCCGAAGCTACCAAATTTTGCCACCCCAAAATTCGCCACCCTCCCATTTGCCGTAGCTAAGCCGAAGCTAGATGCCTTTTGCCACCCCTTGAAGGTCTTTTGCCACGGCTTTTTGCCGAAGCAAATTTCATTTTTTTTTTTCGTGATAAGCCTACAGGGCTACAACTCTACAAGCTTACAATGAAAGAAATGCTTACCTTTTACACCTCAAACTGACGGGATGATATTCATTCGCACCAAGGAAGACTCCTATCGGACGTGCAAAAGCAAAGCAAGCTACTGCCAGGATTGTGCTCTAATGGGTACAAAGTTGCCCCTTTGATGTACTTTTGGTGCTCAATTGCATCTCTTCTTAGAGTTCCAGGAGAACTGCTGCTTTTGAACTATAGAAGATGCGCCAAGAGGATCAGAAGAACCAACTCCAACTCTCCTGCCAACCGAGGAAGAATTTGCACTTAGAATGGGTTGGTGTGCACATGCTCATCTATGTTGTCCCTTGGGAGACATCTTTGCATTAACAAAAACAGTCGGCACATTATTTATGGCAGGACTATACTAGCAAACTAACAAGATGATTAACCGCTTCCCTTAAAAGGTTATAATGGACGATAGGGAAAGGCAACAACGATTTGCACCATAGGGATTAAAGAATGGGCTAAAACATGAGAAAATACAGTGGAATATTTCAAGTGCAAAATGATCAAAGGAAAAAACAGGGAAAAACACTCATAAAAAACCATATTACAGTTCTAACACAAGATCACTTGGAAATTCAGACCCTACCTTACATCAAATTTGAAAGGCATTCATCTGACATAAGTTTTGACATGTTACTAACCTCTTGAGCATCAAAAACTGCATTTACATAATCAAGATTGACGTATTCATACTCAATGGGTTTCACAGGATAATACTCTTTCCTAAACCATTCGTCATTCTTGATCTCCTCCGTTCTTATACACTGCCACACACACATGCAAAGGATTTCAGCACCAGCTTATTCGGGAAAAAAATATTTATTCTTAACACAATAGATAGCAAACAAGGAGTTAAGGCCAAGACACAAAATGCAGAAACATCTTTAGTCCGTGGTCCATAAGAAGCAAATCGTGCACAAAATACTAGCATGCAATTTTTAAGAAAAACCTAAGTCATTAACCACATTTAGACTTTGGCATTAATTATAATACCATTAAGAAAAAATGCTTACTATCTAACCTTAAGGGTACAAACAATTGTGAGATCAAGTTCATCAAAAGGGATATACCAAGCCAATAGGAAATAAAGTATTACCGCAGGCGCTGCATAGTTGGGAGTCCCACAAGTCGTCTTCAGGATGCTAACACCCTGTGAAAATAACCAAGCAACTTTGTATATGTTACCATTTTATGATTATGGAATTAAATAAATTGAAAAATCGACCACAAAAGCAAACTTCAATCCTTCATCGATTGAATATCCTTAATGCATATACAATGCAAAATGAATAAACAACTGAACAAATATAGAGGCACCTATCAGTATACA
Source organism: Persicaria tinctoria (assembly GCA_037127255.1). Taxonomy (NCBI): domain Eukaryota; kingdom Viridiplantae; phylum Streptophyta; class Magnoliopsida; order Caryophyllales; family Polygonaceae; genus Persicaria; species Persicaria tinctoria. The sequence goes on along the minus strand of JBANSL010000003.1, from coordinate 60,609,978 downwards.
ATACTCACCAGAACAATGAAAAAGAAAAATATGCAGAGCATAAATAGAGCAAAAATCTCTAATTATTAAGAAGAAGATTAAGATGGAACTAGAACAAGAGAGAGAGATTACAAGGAGTATTGTTCTGGAAGGGGCCAAATGAATAAAAAAAAATACAAGGTTTCAGTAATATATTGGTTAAAAGCATAAAATCAACTATTAAACGCCAAGAATATATATTCTTTTAGCCATTATGTTAATTGAAAGTTAGAAAGGGTCGATCTTCAAAAACATAAATTAAAACTACTAGTTTAACCAATTTTGCAGCTCCTACATAAAAACCCATTTATTATGTTCCCATCACACCTATAAAATGCCAAGAATATATGTTCATTGCCTCGTGAAAAAATTGGCGGCAAAGTTGGCGCCCTTGAGAGTATGCACGAACACCCAGCATATAATATATATTGATATATACAAATTTTATACCACTTATATTCTATAAAATTAGAAACAATAATTGCAATATATTCTATAAAATTAGAACCACTTATATATTTAAGTATAAATATTTTATAACACTTATATATTTAAATATAAAATTTTGTTGTTTTGTTAACTAGTATTCACGTCACAAATCAATAATGACGAATTTAAAAATATATAAATAACATAGTTTCACAATTGTATGATTTTTTTTATACCACTTAAATATTTAAATATTAAATTTTGTTATTTTATTGTCTATAAAATTAGAACCAATATAGGTTGTTCTAAATCTCAATAGCTCAAATCTCAATTCTCGATCTCAATATCAAAACTCAATTTTTCTCTCAATCTCAATTGATCTTAATCTTGATCTCGATCTCAATCTCAAATCTCGATCTCAATATTAATGGCAAATCCCGATCTTAATCTTAATCTTTATCTCAATCTCAAACATCGACCTTAACCTGATCTTGATCTCAATCTCAATCACATATCTCAAATCGATCTCAATCTCAAATCTTTATCTTAACCTCAATCTCAATCTCAAATCTCAAAGATCCAATGTTCATATTGGTCCCAATCTCAAATCTCAAATCTCGATCTTGATCTAAATCTAAATCTCAGTCCGAAATATCAAATCTTAATCTCAAATATCGATCTTGATCTTGATCTTAATCTTGATTTCAATCCCAAACCTCAACCTATTCTATTAGGTGTTCTAAGCACCTTTATTTTAGGATTTCCACCCAATCAACCTATTCTACTTAAATCTTAAACTCATGTAGTTTTTACACATTTTTCATAAATATTATTATTATCTATCTTGATCAATCTTCAATCTTGATCTCAATCCAACCTCAAATCTCGATCTCAACCTTTAACTCAATCTCAAATCTCAATCTTACTCTCAATCTCAATCCCAAACACCGATCGTGATCTTAATATCAATCTCAATATCAACATCAAATATCGATTTTAACTTAATCTTGATCTCAATCTCAATATTAAATCTCCATGATTTAAAAAATGATGAGGATTATGATGATGATGATGATGATTGTTGTTGCAGGAGGATGGTCAAGTATGAAATAAATATAGAATAAAGATCAGACTGACTTCCCTGTCTCAGCAAACAAATACAAGACTTCCTCCCGTTGTAGTAACAGAAAATCAGGATCGAATCCACGAGGAAGCACGTCAGCAGTTCTCAGGTAGCAACAGATCTCACAGACAGAATAGCAGAAAGACATAAACACAGAAAGAAACAAAAAAAGCAGAAAATAACAAACAAAAGCAATGAACTAAACGAAGACAAAGCAAAGCAGCAAATAAAAGCAAAGCAAAGGCTGGTCTATCTCGACCACAGGCTCCTCGAGATCGACAAAGGTAAGTCGACAGCAGTCCTTCGACAACAGAAAACAGGAAAACAAGTAACAGGCAACTCGATCCCGACCACAGGGTACTCGAGATCGACAAAGGTAAGTAAAAACAGAAACTTCAGAAATCGACAAAAGACATAAACTTTACTCGACCTACACCAAGCGTACTCGAGATCGACAAAGGTTCCCTCTGTATCGACTAGAATGCAGAAATTTAAATTGCAAATTCTCGAACCCAAACTCAGATTTCCGACGAAATAAATCAATATAATAAAAGACTCCCAATACCAGGGTATCAACACCACAGCGATAACCATGCAAAGTAACACATAAAGGCACAAAAGATCATGCTTTCCATCAAATAACTTTCGTTATTAAAAAATAGGCAAATAGAGGCTTTCGCATAAACCCTAATTGTTAATAACCCTTTTTCACATAATTAATCCAAGTTGCATTAAGATCACTTTCGCTTCAATAATACAAACAAGGATCACCTTCAACTCTCGCAAAAGAATCATGCTCATAGGGATAGAAGACGAATTGCATAAAAAGATCTGACCTTTACCGCGTCACCTCACATGGCCACCGTCGGGCTCACCCCAGCCCCAGAAGTGGGTGGACTACTCACGCCTCATCGCAATCGCAGACATTGATTGATGAAAATAAACTTGCATTAAACTATATTCAAAGTCTTTACAATCCCGGCAATCAACTTTCGCAGAAAGCCAAAACCCTAAAAACTTTAGAACTCCTAAACTGTATATGTGGAACTACTTCTCTCTGACTGAAATTGAATGAATAAAACTGAGCCCCTTGGGCCTTATTTATAATGATCAAACCCCGCCAATCAAGGAAATAATCATCTATCTATATCTACTTAAAGCTTAAAGATAAATAAAATGCTTAATGGAAACAAATCTAAAAGGGAAAAGATAAATCTAATTTGGGTAAGTCTTCATGTCTTGATAGATATTGCTTCCTTGGATAGATGATGATAGATTTCGGATAGAATCTTCATTCTTTGGCCCCAAGGAATCCCAGCTCGACTAGGACAGCTCTCGACGACGCGTTTTCTAGAATCAGGTCTACTCGACATCGACAAGGGCTTCGTCGACCTCGACAAGGATTGTTCGTCGACTGGACTCCTCGGCTAGATCTGCTCGACAGGCTCAGACTTGGTTCACGGTGCTCGTTGATCTCGACCAGGGCTTTGTCGAGATCGAGTAGAATTGTGCTCGGCGTCTTCGTCCTCGGCTTCTCGATCAGCTCTTCTCCTCGTCGACTCCGGGTGTGGCACTGGGCTTCGTCGATCTCGACTAGGGTCTTGTCGAGATCGAGTTGGGTCCGGAAGTCGGGTTGGTCTGGCTTTCTCGATCAGGCACAGTCGACCAAGGTTGCTCGGACAAGCTCGTCGAGATCGAGTAAGGTCAACTCGAGATCGAGTAACCCTGACTCTCAGATTGATTCGACTGGTTCCGCTGCTTTCTTGACCTTGGACTTCTGTAGCCGTTTTTCGAGCTTTTCTGACCTTCTGTAGAATTGCTGTAAAACGCCTCGAATTCTGCGAATTAAACAGAAACTGGTGTAGATTCCATAATTTGGCAAATAAACATAAACTACATAGGTTCTGTACTATCTTAGCCCAAATGAATGAAATGCATGCAGAAATCGACATAAAAGTAAATGTAAAACATGGCAAATTCAGCTCACAACAATGATAAAGGCAATCTTGGTGTTAGTTTTCAACATTTGTTCAAGTGATCAATGTCCATATTGGTCTCAATCTCAAATCTTGATCTAAATATCAATCTCAATGTCAAATATAAAATCTCAATCTTAATCGATCTCGATTTCAATCTCAAATCTCAAACTCATGTAACTACACATTTTATAATAATAATAATAATGATAATAATAATAATAATAATAATAATAATAATAATAATAATAATAATAATAATAATAATAATAATAATAATAATATTATTGTTATTATTATTATTATTATTATTATTATTGTTATTATTATTATTATTATTATTATTATTATTATTATTATTATTATTATTATTATTATTATTATTATTATCGATCTTGATCTTGATCTTGATCATAATATCAATCTCAATCTCAACATCAACATCAAATCTCGATCTTGATGTTCATCTTGATCTCAATCTCAATCTCAAATCTCAATCTCAATTTCAATCTCAAATCTTGATCTAAACCTCAATCTCAATCTCAAATTTTGAAAAGAGTGTCATTACCATAGATGATTAATGTTAAACTCCAACAATGGTTAAAATAACTCATAAACTATGAAATGTTATTTCAATATTCATAATACTTCAATACTGAAATTATAAGCTTATGATTTTATTAAAAGATAAGGAAAAAAAATGAGACCAATATTTATATTTTCACCAAAATTCAATAACATGATTTAAAAGATGATGATGATGATGATGATGATGATGATGATGATAATAAAGGCCATCTTGGTGTTATTTTTCAACATTTGTTCATGTGACAACTTCCAACATGTTCATTCCCTGAGTGTATTCAAGCGACGAACATTGAAAAAATCGTCGTTGCCTAAGTACTACCAATTTTCGGTCAACTTTCAACATTTCTTCAAGTGACCACTTCCAATATGTTCGTTGCCCGAGTGTATTCAAGCGACAAACATTGAAAAATTCTTCGTTGCCTAAGTATTACCAACTTTTGGTCAACTTTTTACACTTGTTCAAGTAACCACTTCCAATATGTTCGTTGCCTGAGTGTATTCAAGTGACAAACATTGGAAAATTTATCGTTGCCTGAATACTACCAATTTTTGGTCAACTTTCAATATTTGTTCAAGTAACCGCTTCTAATATGCCCGTTGCCCGAGTTTATTCAAGCGACGAACATTGGTAGTTGCCAGAAGTCAAGTGCTTGGTCGTCAAGTTATAGGTTTGTTCAGACGACGATTTTTCCAATGTTTGTTGCTTGAATGTAGTTCAAGCAACGAACATTGAAATATGTTGGTCGCTACAAGCCCATCCAAGGTAGAGGTTGCCTTGGGCCCGGCTGGAGCGACGAAAGTCCCGTTGTCCGTCACCTGAACCGTTTTCTAGCAACGAACTGAAATATGTTCGTTGCCTAACTTGCACCATGACGTAGTGGATCGAGACAAAGGAAAAATGGAGGAGGAGGAAGGAGGACAAGAGGAAAGAGAAGATATGGAATGAAAAGCTTCACATATGGGAGCGAATGGACGAGGAGGAGTTTCCTGTTGATTGTTTAAAAAAAAAACTCTCCGTCGATTGTCGATAGTAAATATGTTGAGAATATAAGTTGAAGTTGTGGGATAGATCTCACATTGATTAAAAAGTAGATCGAAGCCTTGTACATAAGTGGGTGGGTTACCCCACCTAACACCAATTGGTTTTAGGATGGAACCCCACTCGGTTTGTGTGCTCGGCTTGGTTGGTGCGCGTATAAGCGTATTGCGCTTGGGCGTGCGTTGCCCCCCCACGTCGGATGACCCACCGTTATTTCATATGGTATCATAGTCGAGGTTCGGCTAAGTGCGGTGTGGTTTGGATTCCTGGTCTTTAATTGCCTGGCCGGCCTTAAGGCTTAAGTCGTCAAGTGCAACTGGCAATAATGCGTGGTCAGACAGTTGCACTTGAGGGGGGTGTGTTGAGAATATAAGTTGAAGTTTTGGGATAGATCTCACATTGATTAAAAAGTAGATTGAAGCCTTGTACATAAGTGGGTGGGTTACCCCACCTAACACCAATTGGTTTTAGGATGGAACCCCACTCGGTTTGTGTGCTTGGCTTGGTTGGTGCGCGTATTGCGCTTGGGCGTGCATTGCCCCCCACGTCGGATGACCCACCGTTATTTCATAAAATAAGAATGAAATAATGTAGTTATTGGTAATTTTGTATTGTTTGATCCCTTCATTCCCGCCAAAGAATTGCCTATTATCCGTTTTATTCCCTTCTTCCCATCGAATTAGAAGAACTTCATTGACAAGCAACACAAAAACAATCCCATCAAATTATAACTTTGTCCAGAAGCAAAACAATTAAAGACAGACGAAAATCACGCCTTTTTGCGTTGGTCCCTTTCCTATTGAGAATGTGAAGATCCTATACTTAATTTTTCTATCATCGGTAGTAAATCAACCATCCTACTGCTCCATGTCGGTTAATCCTTTGTATTTTTTCTTGAATTTGGACACGTACCATTTTATTTATCTATCTAAGATAAAAGAAATAACTTAAAGATAGATAAATCCTATGAAGATAGAAATATAATAACTTGGTGGCCAAGGATTATATCTAGAAGAGATATAATTAATTTCCACCTTATTTATCTAAATTGCATAAAATAATAATTAATTAAATAATTAACATCGTTTCTTTAACGACTCCCAAGGTGGAGCCTTCTTCTTTCGCTTGAGGATGACATCATTCTCCTCCATTTGAAATCGACTCGTCCTCGAGTCGTCGCCAGGATCAAGATCGTTGTTTGACCCACAGAAGGCCATCTTGACCCGCATCATTCTCCCCCTCTTATCTTCGATTCGTCCTCGAATCGAGTCAGCGATGATCAGCGAGGAAGGAGCAGCAGCCTTCAAAGAACATGATGGAGAAATGGGTGGAATAGGTGCCAGGAGAATTCGAGGTATAGGAACCCCAAAAACAACACCTTCACGCGCGATCGTTGAACGGACTTGATCTTCAATAAGAATAGGATCAATGACCACACAAATCTCAACAACTGGAACTTCATGAACATGCCCAAGAGGTACAATCGCTAACTCTTGAGACACGTCATCAAGTACCCCATCCTCGTCAACGGAATCAACATGCTCCACCTCCTGCACAACACTGCAGTAGACTTTAAGTACAGATTCGGAGGTTTTTCCGGAGGCGTCTGACAGCGTTTGACCCACCGTTGGAAAGCTCGTCGAGTCAGCTTCGCAACAAGACTGAGTTGACTCAATTCCGATGTCGGAGTCAACGGGAATCTGCGAAACAAGTTCAGTGCGCTGTGCTGAATCCGTGGCAACGATTTCAACAGAAGACTCCTTAGGCTCAATTACCTCGTCGTCGGTTGAGGCAACTTTAACCGCTGGAGTAGTGGGACAGTGTAACTCCAACGCTTGACGAAAAGCATCCGAGAATTTCTTGAAGTCGTCCATCAATTTGGCATTAAAGGCATCTCGTTCGGCTTGACGTTGTGCCTCCACGACGGCAAAATGTGCTTGAATTTTGGCTGTAAGTCCGGCTTGAAATTGTTGTAGTTTCTCCTCCTCAATTGCGGCTTGACGTTGACGCTCAAGGAGTTGTTGTTGTTGTCGACACCTTTCCTCTTCAATTTCTGCTTGCCGTTGAAGCCAAAGGCGGCGCCTTTGAGCCTCTCGTTGTCGCTCTAAAGCTTGTTGTTGCAAAGCTCGTCTCTGCAACTCTCGTTGGCGTCGATGTTGCGCAGCCCATGGATCGGGATCATCATCCCAGTCTCCTCCCCAGATTTCCCAAGCCATCAAATCAAAACTTCAGTAACATCAGAGAAACAAAGAGCGTAGCATAACCCGTCTCTGAATACCAATTGATGTATAGCAATCGGCTAGACCGGCCAATTGCTAAACTAATACGCCGATCTTGCTTAGCTCCTTGTATTTCTTGACGATTCGACACAAATTAACTAAACTAATTCTTAACTAAATAAAACTAAACTAACTAACGTTCTTAACTAATGAAATAAACTAGCTAATTCAATTTATCTAAGCTAACAGTAACATGTTAACAAAGAAGCGACGGAGAGAAGGGGTGCGCCAGGGCTGGTTGAAGCTATTGAGGAATAAAATATATATATTAGGAAACTCAACCTTTTCTTATTATTGTCTATAGATAATATCCCTTGATTATCTCTAGACCGTTAGAAAATATTGCCCTTCCATATTATGTATATTCTTTCTTGATCATTGCCTCTAATTGAGCATTTGTAAATGTATATAAACGCCATTTTGTACGTTTGAGAATATAATACAAATTTGTATTTTTGCTCATTCGAAACTTATTATGGTATCAGAGCTGTGATTTTGAAAACCTAAATACACTTGCAAACACAATCTCAATACCTCATGGCAGACGGGAATCAATCAAACGCCTTAACCGGCTTGATTTCTACGACAAATTCAGAACCATGGGAGAAGTCATCGCATCCTTTATTCATCCATCACTCTGATCAGCCGGGCGCAGTCTTGGTATCACAACCCTTGATGGAGGATAACTACATAACTTGGCAACAATCCATGCTCATGGCCCTTACGATCAAGAACAAGAAGGGTTTTGTAGATGGAAGTTTGCTCAAACCAAGTGACAAACCGACAGAGGCGTCACAATGGGAGAGATGCAATACACTAGTCAAGACTTGGCTGCTCGGATCCATCTCCAAGGAGATTTCGGGTAGCGTTATTCACTGCGAAAGTGCAAGAGGTATGTGGCTCGAACTTAAAGAACGATTTTCCCATACAACCACGGTCTCCTTGTTTCACATCGAGAATGCCATTCACGATTGTGAACAAGGAACAGATTCAGCCTCAACATATTTCAACAAGCTCAAGGGATTCTGGGATGAGAAAGACGTACTTTGTGCGCATCCTCCCTGTACCTGTGCAGCAGCTACTTTCATCAAGAATTTCAAAGACACACAAAAGACTATGAAATTCTTGATGGGGCTAAATGAAAATTATGCCCAAACTCGTAGTAGTATTATCGGCATAGATCCACTACCAGAATTGAACAAGGCCCTTGCCATGGTGTTAAGGGAAGAAAAACAGGCTGCGAAGGCAAGCACTAAGGCACTAGCAAACACACCAGCAACCATGGATGCAACTGCCTTTGCGGTGAAAAGGGGGGCTCGATCTTCAAATCCTACAGGTGAATCGAAGTTCTGCGAAAAATGCAATCTCACTAATCATAATACGCAGCAATGCAGGGCACATTATAAGTGCACTTTTTGCAACGCAAAAGGTCATACATATGACTATTTCCGCAAAAGAAAGAAGGCCATGGAACAAGGACAAGGAAGCTCGAAAGCAAATTATGCAGGTTCCAACTCGGAAGGTTTTCCGCTGACCAAAGATGAGTGCCAACGCATGATGAATCTATTGAGCAAGTTCAAGTCCATGTCCACTGCACAAGATGAACCATCATCCGCAAACCTCGTCGGTAACATTGGTAACATCTCTAACTATAAGGACTTTTCGGGTAAGATTCCTTCATTAATTCAATCTCATAAACATACCTTATGGATCATGGATAGTGGTGCAAGTGACCACATTATTTGTCATAAACGTTTCTTTACCCATTGCAAAGTTGTGCACAACAAATTTGTTTGGCTACCGGATGATAAACATCTAATGGTTTCACATATAGGCACTGTTGAACTTTCATCACAATTTCAATTAGCAAATGTACTTTGCGTGCCTGATTTTTCCATTAACTTAATTTCTATTAGCAAGCTTGTTTTTGATTCATTTTATGTAACTATTTTTCTAAAACAAATGTGCTTTGTTCAGGACCTTCGATCGGGGAGGACGATTGGGACGGGAATTGAGCGAAATGGTTTGTATTGTCTCAACGTGCCACAAACAAGTTCCTGTAATGTGGTCTCTTCACCGTCCGATCATCTATGGCATTTTCGACTCGGTCACCCATCATCCAAAGTATCTTCTTCCTTTTCGTTTTTGAAAAATAAAGCTTGCAATACAAGTACTTGTTCCATTTGTCCTTTAGCAAAACAAACTCGGAATACTTTCCCTTTACGCACTTCGAATACTCAATCTTGTTTTGATTTAGTTCATATGGACATATGGGGTGGATATCATATCCCATCAATTTCCGGAGCTCGTTATTTTTTAACAATTGTTGATGATTATACGCGTTTTACTTGGATTTTTCTCAAGCACCGAAAGTCCGACACACGTAACCTCGTTATTCAATTCCTTAACCTTATTGAAAACCAATTTGGAAAAAGGGTCAAAATAGTTAGAAGTGATAATGGCCCCGAATTTAAATGCACGGATTTTTTCGCATCAAAAGGAATTTTGCATCAAACAAGTTGTGTTAATACTCCTCGACAAAATGGAGTTGCCGAACGAAAACATCGTCATTTATTAAATGTAGCTCGAGCTCTTTTATTTCAATCTAAATTGCCTAAAATTTTTTGGGGTGATGCTATTCTTACTTCTGCTTATTTAATCAATAGGACACCCACCCCAATCTTGCAAAACAAAACTCCTTTTGAAAAATTATTTTCTAAACAACCGAATTATTCGCATCTTCGTGTTTTTGGATGTCGTTGCTTTGCCTCTACACACCCACTTAGACCAAGCAAATTTGACCCGAGAGCTCTTGAATGTATCTTCTTAGGCTATCCTATTGGCACCAAAGGATACAAAGTCTATAGCATAAAAGATAAGAAATCGTTCATCTCTCGGGACGTTATTTTTCATGAAACCGAGTACCACATTTTTAGTACATCTGATGATGGCTTCCTACCACATGTAACTCCATTACCCATTCCTACGTCTACAAGCTATGTGGGTGATGATGAGCCCATCGTAACCCCGACTTCCGCCGATCCAAACCGCACTCTTGAAACCCTTACCGTAACTCCACCTATCCCACCAGCAATTCCCATGATTGACCCACCAGCAACTCCTACCCCCGTTTCCCCTCCACTACTTCGACGCTCCACACGCCCGACTAGACCGTCGACTACATTACATGACTTTCACGTTGAGGCAACACTACCATCTCGAGCAGCTCCTTCTCCTTCCTCGCATCATGTTACTTCAAGCATTACTTACCCATTATCTCATGTTTTATCATACAATCGATTGTCCCCTTCTTATAAACACTTTGTGGCTAACATTACACTTGAGAAAGAACCAAGATCTTTTTTGCAGGCTTGCCGAGACCCTCATTGGAAAGAAGCTATGATCAATGAAATCAAAGCTCTCGAAGATAACAACACCTGGAGCATAGTGCCTCTACCTTCCCATAAGAAACCCATTGGATGCAAGTGGGTTTACAAGATTAAATACAACCCCGATGGCACTGTGGAAAGATATAAAGGCTATAGTCAAGTCGAGGGCATCGATTATCGAGAGACTTTTGCTCCTGTCGCAAAACTTACAACAGTCCGTGTTCTCCTCAGTTTGGCTGCAATACAAGGATGGCATTTGCACCAATTAGATGTCAACAATGCCTTCCTTAACGGCGACCTTCACGAGGACGTTTACATGAAATTGCCTCAAGGATTCGCTCGAAAGGGGGAGAACCAAGTGTGCAAGTTACACAAGTCTTTATATGGCCTTAAACAAGCCTCTCGGCAATGGTTTCTCAAGCTCTCCACAGCCCTAACCTCAGCTGGTTACCAACAATCTTTATCGGATTATTCTCTATTCATTCGACAACGACAAGGTAATTTTACAGTTTTATTAGTTTATGTCGATGACGTTATACTTGCAGGTAATAATTTGCAGGAGATTGAAGAAACCAAGTTGTTTCTTGCAAGCAAATTCAAGCTCAAAGAAATGGGTCCTTTACGGTTCTTTCTTGGAATAGAAGTGGCTCGTTCCCAACATGGCATTGTTCTTTGCCAACGCAAATATGCATTGGAGATCTTGGATGATGCCGGATTCCTTGGCTCCAAACCTGCGAAATGCCCCCTTGATGCCAACCTAGCTCTTTCATCCATGGAAGGTGACGTCCTATCAAATCCATCCCAATATCGAAGATTAGTGGGACGCCTCATATATCTCACCATCACACGCCCCGACCTTGTGTACGCCGTACATATACTCAGCCAATTCATGGGGAAGCCTCGTCAACCACACCTCGACGCCGCTCACCAAGTCCTCCGTTATGTCAAGGGAACCCCTGGCCAAGGCATCTTCCTCCCAGCTCATGGCCGCATCCATCTCTCGGCCTATTGCGATGCCGATTGGGCACGTTGTCGAGACACACGAAGATCAACAACAGGCTATTGCATATTCTTAGGTGGAGCTCCCATCTCTTGGAAATCAAAGAAGCAGTGCACAGTCTCCCGATCAAGTGCCGAAGCCGAATATCGCGCCATGGCTAGCACATGTTGTGAGCTTACTTGGCTACGTGCTCTCCTACGCGATCTCAATGTCTGTCACACACTACCTGCTACCCTTTACTGTGACAACAAGGCAGCGATCCATATCGCCTCCAATCCCGTCTTCCATGAGCGAACAAAACACATTGAAATTGATTGTGATTTGATCCGGGAAAAGGTCCAACGAGGTGAAGTTCACACCATCCACATCCGTACTACTGATCAACCAGCAGATCTTTTAACCAAACCCATTGGTTGCAAACAATTTCATTCCCTTCTATCCAAGTTGGGTGTCACCAACATCCACTCCAACTTGAGGGGGAGTATTGAGGAATAAAATATATATATTAGGAAACTCAACCTTTTCTTATTATTGTCTATAGATAATATCCCTTGATTATCTCTAGACCGTTAGAAAATATTGCCCTTCTATATTATGTATATTCTTTCTTGATCATTGCCTCTAATTGAGCATTTGTAAATGTATATAAACGCCATTTTGTACGTTTGAGAATATAATACAAATTTGTATTTTTGCTCATTCGAAACTTATTATAAGCTTGCCGGAAGCGACCCGGACACGCAGGAGCGCTGGCTCCTCAGGGCGTGTGAGAGCGCGGAGCCGAGGGACAGGTTCCCGGATGGGCTCGTTGGGTCGAGAGCGAAGGCGAGCGCACGAGATCGATCGAGGCGAGAGCGAGACAGCGCGATGGCGCGACAACGGGAGAGCGAAGACGCGAGATCGCCGAGACGCCGGATGCAGGAGCGAAGGCGATGAGGCCGAGCGCTCGCGAGGGCCTGCGCCGCGCGCCTGGGCGCGAGTCTGCGAGGGCCTCCAATGGGTTCCGTCCTTGCGTCGATTTAAGGTTGCTCCTGGGTTTGATTTGGTGAAGGTAACAAGTTGAAGGGTGATGGTGATTGTGAAGGATGAAGAACGATGATGATTGTGCAAAACGGTGATGGTGATGATTGTAATTGGATGAGTGCCGAATAACATATGAGCCAAATAGCCTTTGGGATTGATAATCGAAGAACCCTAATTCCGGTAAGGGTTTCTTCAATTCTATATTCAATCTGATTAATTCAAAGTGCATAAACATGAATATATAGTAAAGCTCTGGAAGATCTTACCAATCCTTCCTTGCAAAGGAAAGGGGTTTGGATAGATCTATTATATCTAGAGATAAATAAAATAAATCTAAGATAAATAAAATCCTAATAAGATAAATGTTTTCATAACTTGGTGGCCAAGGATTATATCTAGAAGAGATATAATTAATTTCCACCTTATTTATCTAAATTGCATAAAATAATAATTAATTAAATAATTAACATCGTTTCTTTAACGACTCCCAAGGTGGAGCCTTCTTCTTTCGCTTGAGGATGACATCATTCTCCTCCATTTGAAATCGACTCGTCCTCGAGTCGTCGCCAGGATCAAGATCGTTGTTTGACCCACAGAAGGCCATCTTGACCTGCATCAGTTTATTTATAATAAGTTCTAGATAAGGTAGGTTTATCTATATCTAGGTTCATCAATAGGGTTATCTATAAGAGCAAAGCCGGTCCTAATATTATAGAGGTCCAGGGCAGATAAATTTTTTGGACCCTAATAATTTAAAGGGTGATTTTGGTACTGGGCCTTTTTTAAATATCCAATTAGTCACCTAGCCCATAAATCAATTTAATTAGTTTTGCCCTAGCCCCCTTCCCAATAGGGTGGGTTGGTCAATGGTCAACCGTTTGACCATTGACCGGTCAACGTTGACCAACCCATTTTGATGCCAACTTTTTTTTTTTTTTGATGCCAACTTTTTTTTTTAGTGATGCCATATTTTACCGTTTTGATGCCAAAATTTTACTATATTTTATTTTCACTTTGATGCCACTTTTTTATGTCAATTTTTTGATAATATTTTTTTTTACCGTGATGCCATATTTTTGATGATATTTTTTCAAAGTAGTATTTTTGATGACATTTTTTTCTTTAATGTGATACAAATTTTTCAAAATGGCATCAATGGTCAATGTGACATTAGAGTAAACAAAAAATGTCATCAAAGTTTAAAAAAAGTGTCATCCAATAATTTAATTAGAAAAGTGGCATCAGAATGAAAATAAAATGTAATAAAATTTTGGCATCAAAACGGTAAAATATGACATCACAAAAAATGTCATCAATGTTTTCAAAAAGTGGCATTAAAAAAAAAGTCATCCAATCATTTCATTAGAAAAGTGACAATAAGGTGACAATATTTTGATTCCACGTTTTAAGCTCTTATGCCATCAATTATATAAAATTGTCACCACAAAATGTTGGCATCAAAACGGTAAAATATGGCATCACTAAAAAAAAAGTTGGCATAAAAAAAAAAGTTGGCATCAAAAAAAAAAAAAAAAAAGTTGGCATCAAAATGGGTTGACCGGTCAACGTTGACCGTTGACCGGTCAAGAGGGCTAAGCAAGCTAAAAAAACAATTAATGGGCTAAGCATGCTAAAAAAACAATTAATGGGCCTATCTAGCTAACCAAATATGCTTAAAGGTCCATTTGAACAAAATCCCTCAATAAACGGTAATTAATTAATAGAAAATAAAACATTTCAACTCTCAATTAAACAGGTAAATCATTAAAACATGTACTATTTTCAACCTATTTATTTTCGAACAATAAAATACAATTCTAACAAGTACCTAGTGCAATTGTAATGCGATATGGATCAACGTTATAAATTATACTCGGTATGGACTATGGAGTATAATTAAAAAGATTATATATTTAAGCAAAAAAAATTATAAGAGAAACTCAAAAATATTTATGCAATTGAATCGATTTTGAAATAACATTTAATTAGTTTTGTTAAACATGAAAAATAACTATGGAATGAACACATTTTTTAACATAAATTTTAAGAATGAATTTTGTAATACTCGATATCTTTTTCAATTTTAGTGGACTTTCAAAATTTTAATTGCATTGTTTTTAATCCAAATTCGTACAACTTATAGCAATTATATATACGGAGCACTCTAATATGAATGCTTTCTGGATGGGAAGACTTATTTCTTTCATGGTGATTTGGAAGAAGAGATTTAGATGCATGAAGCCACCAAAGGGTTTTTTTCCGACCTAGAAAGGAGCAGCTTGTGTGCAGTTTGAGAAAGTCATTGTATGGGTTACAACAGGCTCCTAGGCAATGGTACAAGAAGTTACACTCGTATATTCTTTGAATTGGCTACTAGAGATCGATGTGAGTATGATTTTTATATTGTTGCGTTTATGTGAAATATCTTAATGATGGCTCCCCTTTGCTTTCTGTTATATGTTAATGATATGCTATTTGTTGGGAAGAACATTGATGATATTGTTGAGATTAAAGCCTTGTTGGGAAAGGATCTTTGGTATGAAGGATCATGACATTGCAAAGAAGATTCTTGATATAGAAATTCATAGAGATATATATAGTATAAATAATAGGAGAATAAAATTTTGTAGAGTACGTATCTCATACAACTAAATATCGACTCATTGGTGAATGACATGCTCAACCGACAACATCTTCATAGGTATGTCCAATGATATGTGGATTTTAGATTGGGTCGGGTTTGAGTTGGCTAAATTTAGTTTTATTATAAAATGATTATTATTTTTTGTTTATTTTAATTATAGACTTGTTTTTGAGCAATAATTATTAACTATTAAATATCATAATTTATTTAGTTATATTTGGTCTCATTATATGTAAATCACAATATTTAATTTGATTTTTTAAAAATAAGACAAGTAAATTAATATGTAAGGATGAGTTAGTTGTTGTGATGGTTTTTTGTGCTTTCACTTATAGATACTTGTAAGGCAACTCTCGATTCCGAGTCAAAATGGAACCCAAAGTTGAATGCGGAGTAGTCTAATTTTCGTAGCTTGAATACAAGAGCCAAACGACATAATAGATCAATGCGCGCAGGCCGCAGAGCGCCATCTGATATCATAAAGATAAAATAAATAAATACTCCCTCCGTTCAACAAAACTTGTCGTTTACTATTCACGCACGCTTTTTTAAAATGATAAAAACTATATTAAATACTCCCTCCGTTCGGCAAAACTTGTCGTTTTAGAGTTTTGTTTTTGTTCGGAAAAACTTGTTATTTTAGGTATTTTTGCTTCTACTTTACTAAAATGCCCTTGATTTAATTGATGTGTTGTGAGTTGTAGTTTTTGATAAAGTAAAAAGTAGAGTAATAATTGAGGGTAATTATTAAAAAAAAAGTGTAATTATTAGTTTTATTAAAAGTTGTGTGGAGAGTTAAAATGATAAGTTTTGCCGAACGGAGGAAGTATTCATTTTTTTTAAAATTTTTTTTAACAAGTTTGTACTTATTAATAATAACTACGAAATTGTTAAAAAAAATTATTTAAAAAGTCGATATTTTATATAGTTTTTAGCTCCTAAAAAAGCGTGCATGAATAGTAAAACTTCAAGTTTTGCACGTTTTGTTGAACGGAGGGAGTAATGTGCTAGTGTAAATGAATCATACGGAGTGGCTAATAGTGTACATTTTGCATTAATTGCCATTAGCTTCATCTGAGCAATTATTAATCCATAAAGAAAGCACTACCCAAAATTAACAACAGGTACAAATGAAATTATTTAAACAAACAAACAAACAAATTAAAGTTTTGATTTACCTTTATACTCCATCCGTTAATTAAAACTTGACGTTTTACTATTCACGCACGCATTTTTAGGTGTTAAAAACTATATAAAATATTAACTTTTTTAATAATTTTTTTAAATAATATCATACTTATTACTATTAAGTATGAATTTATAAAAACAAATTTAAAAAAAAGTTAATATTTTATATAGTTTTTATCGTTCTAAAAAAGCGTGCATGAATAGTAAACGACAAGTTTTAATTAACAGAGGGAGAGAGAGAGTATTTGACAAATTAATTCAAGTCTTACGTATGCCTCTTTAAACTGATTACATCTTGTAGGATTGTTCTTCGAACATGTATCCTTATATTAAATCTTCATCATTGTCACGCACGGCACGAGCTTATTATGTACGTACGGACGACTATATATCTTGAAGCATCTTCCGGAACCTGTCCATGGCGGATCCCGGCAAGGCGACGAGCATACTGGTGCTCATCTCCCTGTCGCCCCCATTGGCCAGAATCATGACGACCTCCTTCCCAGGGACTCCGACCGGGCCGGTGCAAACCGGGTCGCCCCACCCGAAATCCGTCTGGTAGAACGACAGCCTCGCCCACGTGGTCACCAGCAGCACCGACTTCATCGACGGCCTCGCCCTCGTCACCTCGTAGTAGTCGATCGCCGACCTCAGGAAGTCGTCGGTCATCCTCTCTATGGCCCGCTGCACCTGCCCCACCGCGTACGACAGAGGCCTCCTCGCCAGCTCCCCTTCCCCGCACTCGCACGTTGCCATCACGATCGCGTTCCCGAAGTATCCCTCCGGCAGTGGCGGGTTGAATCTTGGTCGCCCGTCAACCGGAAACACAAGCCTTGTCAATGTCTCGTTGTTTCGGGTTTCGTCCTTTTTATCGGGTCGCAGTGCCATGGTCCTCCCTTTCCAAGCGAAGGCCGTCAGAACCTAATAAATAATATTTTAAACATGTTGAATAAAATTAACATTTTATAAAGTTTTTAACTCCGGTTAAAAATTAAAGTCGGTAATGCATACCTCAAAAGATGTGCACCGATCAAGGACACCGTCTTCCAAAGCCTTGTACTTGAGGCGTTCGATGGTCTTGCCATCGAGCACAAATGTATTGTGTTCGAGCTCTTCTTGTTCATCGTGGTAGGATGGGGGTGGAGGCATTTCTTGGAACTCCGGGTGGGGGAAGTCGATCCGAGGAGGGGATCGGGGTTGGAGGAGGGTTCGGTCGAGGAATGGCCGGTTCTTGAGGGGCAAGCCCCGGGCCATCTGACCCCACGCCTTTACGAAGGCTGTTGCGCCGACACCGTCAAACATTGCGTGATTCAGTGTCATCCCCAAAATAAAGCCTCCACATTTGAATTTCGTTACCTGTTCTAATCAAATTTGATTACTACTATACGTCATACACAAAACAACAAAGATTACCGTTATATTATTTTATCAACTCTAAATTTTGCTCTTTGTGGGTTGACAAGGTGATCTTAATTCTATATTCTAATAATTACTATAATTATTTTTACCGGTTTGGTATATATTTCTCGGAATTCAAAATAAAGATGAAATAAAGCAAATTATATATAAGGATGGAATTTGTCATTGCAGGAAACTCTAAGAATAGTTTTGGGCTTGTCAAGGTAGAAATCATAGACCAATTTATCATAACAATATAGTTTTGAAACCCAATATAAAAATATTCTTTTGAGATTCGATCAATCGCAGATGAGTATATGAACCTTTCGATTTTAAAATATATACATACTTATTAATAATTATACAATTATATATTATTTTTAAAAATTGTTAAACGTTGGTATTTTATAAAATTCGGTAAAGCTTTTTAAAAATTGTATTTTAAATAATCTATACTTTAATACGGAAGGAGTAGCTATGACGTTAAATTTTAACTAGATCCGGACTCGTTGCATCATAGAAAACACGATTAAGAAGAACAAGAACAAACTGATTTCCCATCAAAAAAAGAAAAAGAAATGTATGAAGTACCTGGACCATGATAAGTGGTATATCAACAATAGTTTTGGGCTTGTCAAGGTAGAAATCATAGACCAACTTCCCGCGGTTTGTGGGGTCAGGGTTCATCAAATCACCGATCTCCTCCATCCTACAGTCGGCCTCCGCTTCCACAAACACCGCGCCCTCTCCGGTGCACTCGACTACGAGCATCCCGTCAGAGCCGGCCCTCAGCCTCCCTGCCATCGGGTAGTACGGGACAAGCACCCTCGACAGCGACTCCTTCATCACACGCGCCGCGTCCTCGTTCCCCCTTTCCTTAGACTTGAAGCAATAGATGGTCGAAACCACCATCCCTATGTTCTCCTCAAGGCTCACCAGCAAGTACCGACGATCCTCGGGGTCGTCCATGTTGAGGGCCCTCCCGTTGGGGTTGAGTCGGATCTTGTTCTGGTCGAGATTCGAGAGGTAGTAGATCCCCCTCGGTGTCTCCTCCTCCGGCACCACCATCGTGGCATCGGACTTCTCCACTAGGAGCTCGAAGTCGCCGCCATTAGTATTGCTGTAATCCTTCATTTTTTATTTTTTTTTCTGTGTGGATATTTCTTGTTTAATGATTGAAGGAATTGGTAAGTACAAGTATGAGACGAGTAGGAGTGGAATTAGAGGAGAAACTATATAGAGGAATAAGGGGAGGTTGGGGTCAAATTTGAGGACCCCAAATCGTTAAAGACGCACCTAAATGTTCCCCGCTGTAAATTGAGGGTGGGATCCATCATGACTCAGCTCATCTACAAGTTGGGAATTGACAAATTGGACTCCAACGTGTTAATTGCTCCGAAACAATTACTACTTTTTACAGAGGAAATTTCCAAAGGTCTTCGTTCCTTTGGTATTTGAGCTTTTAACAACTTTGTGGTATGTAATATGTATGGTAGGTAATCCCATATTTTATAAACCCTAAAATGCATTAGTGGGTTTAGTGTAGTGTGATAGTAAATATAAAGTAATATAAGCTTTCAAGGCATTGCCATCCGGGAAAGATTGGATAGAATATGGATTTTTAAGTTTGGTAAGGCATGATTAATTTCCTTTAAAGTCTTGTTCAAGCTAGCTATTATCATGCTTCTCATATGATATAATACCCCTTTTCTTTAAATAAATTATGCATACACAGAAAAAAGTTTCAAGTTGCGCAATAATCTTTGGATCAATTGGGGCTGTAATCATGAATTATCAATTTTACAAACATATTTTAATGTGTAGGCCGGATAATATGAGTAGAAGGCTAACGTAATTTGATGATTAAATCGATGATAAATCGGGTAAAATTTTTAAAAAGACGCTAAATGTTAGGTGTGAGCACAAATTCTGTCAATCTCGTCTCTTCCCGCATCCCGTCCCGATCCCAGTAGAATTTAGAGAGAGAAAAAATCCAATATATCTCTTCCGCAAAAGTTCTAGTGTCTATATATATTCAAAATTTCTAGTGTCCTACCCTACCCTATCTATATATCAATCTATATGAAGAAATATTGTTAGAGTATCTTGGAAGTTATAAAGGACTTTAGTATTTTGGTGAAAACAAATTCTAATACTCCCTCCGTTCGGCAAAACTTGTCGTTTTAGAGTTTTGTTTTCGTTCGGAAAAACTTGTCATTTTAGGTATTTTTGCTTCTACTTTACTAAAATGCCCTTGATTTGATTGATGTGTTGTGAGACAAAGCTATAGGGAAACTCAAACAATAGGTGGGTCACAGATTCCTCATCAGCTCCACAACGTACACCCAATAATGTGAAGCATATAATTTGTGAGTCTCCACTTAATTAACTTCCACCAGCTTCTCCGCCTAGACGTACGTACATCTTAATTATCATCCAATGCTGGCCACTACTGGCCAGCATTGGATGCCATGCCATCCATATTTAGGATGACCCCGGCCGAACCATAATCGACTCTACGTATTAATGTCCATTGAGACTCATGTATGATCGATCAAAAGTCATGTGCATGAGCTTATTATTATGTCCCGAGATAATCCGAGATGATTGTTGTACCTTTAATGTTGAATTTGGGAAACGAAGAGGAAGTAGATGAGGGTTAGAGTTTAGACAAGGTGAAGAAGATAAACGCATAGATATACAAAGAGGATTAGAAATAGAGAGAGATGAGACATATATTGTTTGATTATTTTCTTTATAAATCTTTCCAAACACAACCTATGATCATCCCTGGGCAACCTCTGTCTCACCTATGATTATATATACTAATCCCCAAGTAACCCATACGTACATGACATATACCAATTATTGTGTCCTGTTTGAGTCAATTAAGTTTTTAGATGTTATCTTTAGAAAGTCTTATCTATAGAATATATTTTTTTATAGAATGATTGATGTGGATGGTTTATCTACAATAAGTTCTAGATAAGGTAGGTTTATCTATATCTAGGTTCATCTATAGGGTTATCTATAAGAGCAAAGCCGGTCCTAATATTATAGAGGTCCAGGGCAGATAAATTTTTTGGACCCCAATAATTTAAAGGGTGATTTTGGTACTGGGCCTTTTTTAAATATCCAATTAGTCACCTAGCCCATAAATCAATTTAATTAGTTTTGTCCTAGCCCCCTTCCCAATAGGATGGGTTGGTCAATGGTCAACCGTTTGACCATTGACCGGTCAACGTTGACCAACCCATTTTGATGCCAACTTTTTTTTTTTAGTGATGCCATATTTTACCGTTTTGATGCCAAAATTTTACTATATTTTATTTTCACTTTGATGCCACTTTTTTGATAATATTTTTTTTACCGTGATGCCATATTTTTGATGATATTTTTTCAAAGTAGTATTTTTGATGACATTTTTTTCTTTAGTGTGATACAAATTTTTCAAAATGGCATCAATGGTCAACGTGACATTAGAGTAAACAAAAAATGTCATCAAAGTTTAAAAAAAGTGTCATCCAATAATTTAATTAGAAAAGTGGCATCAGAGTGAAAATAAAATGTAATAAAATTTTGGCATCAAAACGGTAAAATATGACATCACAAAAAATGTCATCAATGTTTTAAAAAAGTGGCATTAAAAAAAAAGTCATCCAATCATTTCATTAGAAAAGTGACAATAATGTGACAATATTTTGGAATATGGGTTGACCGTTGACCGGTCAAGAGGGCTAAGCAAGCTAAAAAAACAATTAATGGACTAAGCATGCTAAAAAAACAATTAATGAGCCTATCTAGCTAACCAAATATGTTAAAAGGTCCATTTGAACAAAATCTCTCGATAAACGGTAATTATAAGGGAATTTAGTATTTTGGTGAAAACAAATTCTAATATACAGTAATATGTGTTTTTCTATATCCTTACACCGCTTTATTTTTTCATACGTCTCAATCATGGGCACCATGAAAAACTAGCTAATGATGTTAAATCCATAATGTAACTTGTCATTAATAGACCAATTAATGAAAAGCATGATTTCAGATAGTTAATTTGATTTTAATATGTCTAATCCTGAAATCTACATTTTTGTTGCCATAGGCCCATCGTTTTTCTTTCTTATTTACACTCTCATTTCTAATTTTCAAGTACCTTTTCCCAAAACACATTCTAGAAAAACGTTTACCAACCCGGCAGTGGTAAAATGGATTGCTCACCTTCCAATGCCTTTAACTACAAAATAATGGGCATTTTTTTTTCCCTTTGTGAAATAATTTGATGAAAGATACATTTTGGGGATTACAATTTTTAAAATATTTAAAGTGAGTAGAGGTGATAAACGGGCTTTTTAGGTAGGTATATATTGAGTATCCTCATTTGAGTTCGATCATATATCAAATCAGCTAGGTTATATTTCGGATATATTGTATGTTTTGTCAAGTTCGGATCAGATCGGGTAAGTTTACCACTCTCCATAGTTCACGGTCTTTGCTTGCTGGACATACCTCTCCTCCATCCAAGTTCAGGCCAAGATCCAAGAGATCTTCAATCTCCATGCCTACACTTAGATCAATGACGATAAAGGGCAAAGATAATTCTCTCCAAGGGACAAACATCATCGCCTTTGGGTCGTCAAGCCTGATAAGGCTTTTGGGAAATAAATGAAGAAAAAGACGAAAAAATGTTTCTTTTGCGCCATTCGACCGACAACCTATAGAAATTGTAGACCAAGATAATTTGTTGTCTGATCTTAATATCCAGTCCAGAATATTACTTTAGCACATACCTATTCATAAATTGCACTGTTGAGAGATTGATGACATAGTTTATAAAAATACAGATTATTTGACATGTTTTAAAATCCAAATTACATATTGCAGAACATATGGAGTGTGTTACACAGTCAACTAATGAATACATAGAATCCTCTGCTTCTTCTACTACTGCAATTGTTTGTGCAACACCAATTAGTGCCGATACAGAGCCTGAAACAAATATCATGAATCTGATAGTACAACACCAGCTACCATACATAATATTTGTCTCACCAAACAGCACGAAGTACTGGATTCCCATGTGCAGTGAAGAATTAGAGCCAAAAGAAGGAAAAGTGTTTCAAACAATTAATGAAGTTGTGAAGGCATATAAAGATTATGCATATAAAGTGCAATTAGTCCCGATACAGAGCCTGAAACAAATATCATGGATCTGATAGTACAACACCAGAAGACGGAGAAGACATTGGTCGATATCGAGGAAGCTACTCGATATCGAGTTGACCCCCAAAAGCCGAAATCGAGTAGTCCGAGTCTTGTTAAGATTCTATCCCGAATCCGATGAAGATATTTTTGAGACCAAATTCCATCAAGATCTATCAAGTGCTACCAAGAGGAGAAGATATTTACCTACATTAGATATATTTCCTTTAGAGATCTATCAAGCCAAAACCGCTGACACGCTTCCTCGAGGATCGATCCTAACTTCCCACTGCTACATCAGAAGGAGGCCTTGTAATCATTTGCGTGGGCATAATCCGGTTTGATTTATATTTCTATATTTTAAACTCGATTTTCTCTTACAACAAATTGACGACGTTGCTGGGGAAGCAATCATTCGCGTCTTAGGTAGTTAGATCTCACGTTTTCTTTAAGTTTTGATTTTGCAGGTGTATGCGCCGTTCTGGTCAACCACCTGAGTTTGACGCCTTAGACGATCTGGAGCGTCTTATACACATCCATTCTAGACTGAAAAGGATCATGGCAACTGCCGAAACACAAGTTTAGATGATTGAGAGGCTTCAGAGGGAACTAACCGCCAAGGATACTGCTCTCACCGCTGAGAGAGCACGCACTACACAGGAAGCCGAGCGAAGGAGGCAGGTGGAAGCCGAGCTTGCCCAATACCCTACCACTGCAGAGGATTACATGCACCCGACTCTCGTCGTGCCTGAATCGACCATTCTAATCCCTGAAAATAATTTTGAAATTCGCACTCCTTTCCTGATTGAGATTAAAAATAATGCCTTCTATGGTAGATTTAATGAATGCCCTCTTGAACATATTACCAATTTTTCTGACATGTGCCATACTCTTGCTGAAGGTACAACTCTGGAATATGTCAAGATGAAAGCTTTTCGATGGTCTCTGGCCGGTCCAACATTGAAGTGGCTTGAAGGTCTCCTTCCACGGTCCCTTACAACATGGGCTTTGAAGTAAAACATGAATTTCTCAACAAATTCTTTCCTCCTACCAAGACAGCGTTCCTCCGCCAGAAGATTACAGCTTTCAAACAGAAGCTTGGGGAGGCGCTAGCAAAAGCATGGGAACGATATAAGGATCTATTGCGATCCTGCCCTACACATGGACAGCCACCCTACGTTGTTCAGGAGATCTTCTTCAATTCTCTCGATCTGGCCGCTAAGGATAGGATCAACTAGTATACTCATTATGAGTAACTGACAATGTCGCCAGCCGACGCATGGGCTACCCTCGACAAGCTTACCAACTACGACAATAAGTATAGGACTCCGACAAACTATGTTAAGAACGCCTATGCCAGGCCAGCCCCATCCATGCCCCTCTATGAGCCTTCTAAGAAGATTGACCGATATGTCAAGGAGCAATACTACAGAGATCAGAATCGCAAGCTCCTCAAGGAAGTCAAGTATATTCCTGTCAACCAGCCCTGTATCGAATGTGGCTCATAGCGGCACACCACTACTGACTGCCCACATACGGACCAAGTCAGGATGGTAGAAACCCACGAAGAGGTAGCTTACGCAGGGGGTCCCAATCGTTATATGGGGGACCAAAGGTTTCAGCAACCACAATGGAACCAAGGTGCCCCTAGGAACCCCCCGCCATAAAGAGCTCCAGGACATCCAGAAAGAAATCAACGGAAGGATGATCTACAGATGATCCTCGATGAGATGCGCCGGAATCAGGCACAACAGCAACAGTCTACAAGCGCCATCAACAATCAGCTTCATAACCTCAATACAAGATTTGGAGAGATGGACATCTGGAAGAGGAACATAGAGACTCAGATGGGTCAATTCGCGGCACAAATTCCACGACCGACTGGGCAACTCCCTGGGCAAAAAGAACCAAATCCTAAGGGGAAAGACTGGACACGTTGCCGCCGTAAAGCTCAGGAGCGGGTACCAACTACGCGAGCCAGAAGTCGGAAAGCAACAGGACGAAGCTGAGAAACAACTCGATATCGACCAGCAGCAAGTTGATGTCGACGAAGATTTGGTCGATGTCGAGCAACATCAAGTTGAAATCGAGCAACAGCTAGGCTAAGATTCGTCTGCACAGCACTCCAACTTGACATCGAGGAAATTGGTCGATGTCGAGCAACATCAAGTCGATATCGAGGAAGCTGCAACACCTCCGACATCTGTTCTGGCTTCGAACCAGAAAAAAAAGCTACCTTTCCCGACAAAATCTCCAAAGGATCCAGCAGAGAAGAAGTTTCAGCGCTTCATCAAGATGCTTCCTTGGTTCAGACTTTGGGGGAACGCCGTCAGCCTAGGCTTCGGCCGATTTGGTTTGTTTAGCTTTAGGTTTTAGTTTATGTTTTACTTTTCTTACTTGTTTTCGGTATTGCACTTTAGATTGAAGACAAATATTTATGGTTTGCATCTAATTTTTAGCATGTCTTTAATTTATTTCATTATTTTCTATATTATGCTTAGCTAAATTTTCCGTTTTAGGGTTAGGGTGAACCCGACAATGTCGCGAATTGTTTGATTTCGATGTTTGCTTGAACTTAGTCTGAATTTTATGAATTGATTTGATCCTAGTTGGTTAACCTAATTGATGTCAATCAATTAGAATCCTTTTTAGATTCAAGATGCTACCGCTGCGAATTGAAATTGGATAAATAGATGAAATTCATGAACCCGAAAGGAGGATTGGTTTCATCGGAACTCTAGGATTGAACTTGAGGAATCAACAATTGTTATTTTGACATTTAAACGATTGTTGAGGACTCTTGAGGATTAATAAATTATCGTAGATTCTTAGGTCTGAATCGGTTAGGT
This sequence comes from Persicaria tinctoria, assembly GCA_037127255.1. Taxonomy (NCBI): domain Eukaryota; kingdom Viridiplantae; phylum Streptophyta; class Magnoliopsida; order Caryophyllales; family Polygonaceae; genus Persicaria; species Persicaria tinctoria. The sequence continues at coordinate 60,583,833 of JBANSL010000003.1, read as the reverse complement.
GGAACGCGACAGCGAAAGTTTAATTGATTTTCTCCTAAGGTCTATAAAGAACTTAAAGGATCTAGATTTGGTTAATTTAGAGCATGCGCAGTGGAGGGACCAAGACCCGGACCCTTAACTTACTTTTCTTCTACCACATCAGTTTAAGGGCCCAACTCCATCTTTTTATTATTTACACCCTCATCCGAGAGCCCCACCTTCGAGCCCTTAAGTTACTTTTTACTATTTACCTTTGTCAATTACTAAATTATTATTATTATTATTATCGTTATTGTTATTATCGATATTGTTGGGGTAATTTTTTTTTTTCAAAAATAACATATGCAAAATGGGTGTCTATGAGTAGATAAAATTAATTCACACTTGAATATAATTTTTATTTTATTTTTTAATTATAGAATATGACGGAAATTGCATTTATAAATTTTGATTTTAAACCGGTAGATGTGGCGCCACATAATTGGACCACTTGTCACGCAATGGAAAGAGGATGCATTTCACCTCTTGGGCTGTTGGAAGCTGCAGCATTTCCTCCTCGGAGCGAGCGCATTGGGGCCTCCTTTCCCGGACTCCATTTTAAGGGACTAATTTCCGGGCCCCTACCCCTTTCTCCTTTTTCTGTTTTCTTTTTGCTGATTTGGCATGCTCTAAGGGCCTCTTGGCCCTCTATTGTTCATGCTCTTAGACACAATTACTACAACATGCGACAACTGAGTAATGATGACTTTAGATAATTTACCTTCAATTTGACATATTAAGAAGATGAAGTTCGAGTGATCATCGGGTTGAATTCTTTGTGGGATTGTCGTCGGAATCCTTAACCCTGGAATTATTTCTCATATATATTTTATTCATAACTTTTGCTTGTTTTTCTTAGTTTAGTTGAAAAATCAAATCCCCCTTTATTGGCTTAGCTAATTAGTTCTAGATAACAATTGATACATATATAATCCCCGTGATCGATATCCGTATACTGCAATTGATCTCGTATTCTTGCGAGGTTGGTTCAGGCTACACTATTCTTGTGTTGGTTTAGACCACATCAAGTTTTGGCGCCGTTGCCGGGGATTATTGATAGTATTGGTTGTTTCTATAACTAGTTTGCTAAGTCTTTCTTTTGCTTTTGATTTTTTTTTTCTTTCTTTTTGTTATTTTAGGTGTGTTCTTGTAGAGATGAATTACGTTCCTTATTGTGATGTTTTTTCATCGTCTGGTCATGCCACTTTGGAAAATCAATTCTCAACGTATGAGACTCACGCACATTGCGAGTTTTGCGGGGGTTTTGGGCATATGATCTCTTAATGCCCGGTGTTGTGGGCCTTCATCTATGAGGATGTTGATGATACATACCAATGGGGCAATTCTGATGAGTATCATGAGAGCAATCACTCTCATGAAAGGGCTCCGATATGATTTCAGTTTCGACCTTCACAACCTCCTCTCGAGCAAAGACCTTATTCACACCTATCAACGGAGGAGCTACTCGCTAAGATCGCGGCAATTGAAGCCCAAATTGCTCACCTTACCATGAATGCTCAAACTGTTCCAGAGAGCCTCTCGAACCAAACAGATGTCAGTGACAATGACGATTGCACCGTCGTATCTATTGAGATTGAGAAAAGTCTGGAAGAGCATATACATGAGTCTAAGGTGCCTGAGATTGATGATCCTGGGGAGGAGGAATCTTGAGAAGAGCCCGAAATGGTTGTTCCCCGAGTATACATGTCACCATTGCTATTTTATGAAGTGATGGTTCAAGAGAATGTTAAGGAACGATTTGGGGCGTTTGTTGGACTACTCTCCAAGTGGCATATAGATGACCCGTCAAAGGAAGTTCTCATTGACCTACCGCCATACAACAAATCCTAAGAGGAAGTCTTTCTATTCAAAGATGGTGGTAAAGGTGAACACACAAAGGAACAAGATGCTAAGGAAAAGAGCACATCTTTCGGGCGCTTGAACTTCAATGGAGCCTGATTATATCTCCCCGAAAAGACTTTACTAGACGGGTGGATCGAGCCATGGACCATCCATTCGGGAAGGTTCAAACGTTTTTTAGCCAACCTGAGGTAAGTTCTCCTTTTATTTTATTTAGTTAATATTGTTTGTTATTATAAACTAAAAAAAAATAAAAAATTTAAACCGCACCTAAATTGAGCATTCTCAGCAAGCAGGTGAGCGGGCATGCGCTTTTAGTGCGCGCCCGCGTGGATCCTTAAAAAAAAAATCTTTATGTCCATTCTTCTTCGTCGCCTCTCCTAAACTCTCACCGGCTTCCTTTCTCTCTCCCTGTTTATCACCTCATCACCTCTCCTCCTTCGCCCCAATCACCGGCGAACCACCATCGCACCACCCTATCCAGGCGCTTTCCTCTTCTCCCTTCCTTCTTCGTCTCTCTGTCATCACCGCAACATTTCGCCACTCCGCCTCCCAGGAAGCGCCGACAACCCCTCCTTCTTTCCCTCTCCTTCTTCCGTCCGCTTTCTTGATCCCACTGCCCCGCACACCGCTGCCTCTCCTTTTTCCCTATCCGTCTCCCTTCTATGTCGGAACCCTAACCTTTCCGTCACCAACAGTCACCCGCGCAATAGCAGGCCCTCCTCGCTTCCCCTTCTCTTCCCTTCACATCACCGTTGGAGGACCTTGTCGTTGCTGCTGCCCCCGACGAACGGCGATTCCCCTCTCCTTCGCTTCTCAGCCTACAATTCAGAGCCTGATTTCATCCAGGTAAGCAGAGGTATATCTATTCCCTTAACTAGTTGTTGAGTTGCAATTTTGGCAACTGCTGGAATAAGTTATTCATTGAATGTGACATTGGATTGGTCTTTGGATGTAAGGGGAGTCTGCTGAAAACAATCTGATTTCCAACTGTGGTGAATTTGTCAAAATTGCAGGGTTTTCGTGGCGTTGATTGCTGCAACTTTAGTTGCATTTGACTTATGTGCTTAATGTCATAGCAATTTTGCTAAGTATCTAACTAATTTGAGGTTTTTGATATGTCTGTTGAAGCTTTCTATTGATTTTGATTGGAATTGCTGATCTTGAGATGTTTTCTTGTGCACTTGTGCTAATTTTGTGGTCTTAGTTGTGCTCAATCATGACACCTCGACATAGATACTTTGGTTTGGCTGGTTTTGTTATGTTGGAAAGGTTGTTACTTGCTTGTCTCATGCTCCCTGATTCCATTGAGTTTTCATGATTTTACTTTGCAAAATGTTGATGAGTGTGAGGCGTAGGACTGAATTTTGTGCATGCTCTTGTTTCATTGAGTTAGAGCATAATTTATCTGGTGAAATTGTGGTGTTAATGGTGATAAGGTTGTTTGAGGGAGTAAATGCTTTGTTCTTCATGCTCTGGATCATTCTCCTGGACTTGATTATTGATTTTTCATGTTATGTTCATGAAGTCTGTTTGATCTAAGTGACTATAACTTACCGTTGGTTTTATATGGTGTGGTGCCCTTGCTATTAGAGAGCTTGTGTTGTCTTGTTGGATGGTTGTTTTCTTTGTTTTTGATGTCTTGGCCATATTCAATAACAAGGAGATGCAACTACATTTTTTTACGAATTTTCAACCACACCCAGGAGTGATGTTGCTTATTGATTTTGCTGAGTTCGGGAAGCTCCTATTGTGCTGAAATGGATAAATTGTCTAGAATGCCTGAGTGTGCCTGATTTTTGGTGAGTTTCCTCTTCCCTTACTCTTTTCTTTTATTTACTTTGGGGACAAAGTAGGAATTAAGCATGGGGTGGGGGTAACTCACTTATAGCTCACGTGTAACTCCGTTTTTGCATATAATTATTTTCATTTTTTTTCTTTTTCATGTGCATTTCATACATTGCATTTCATTTGCATATAGATGTTTTGAGATGAACCCTTGCTCTTCTTGAAGAACATGTCATTTTATTGATTGATTTTGGTTGATGATATCCTCTAAGGCATGTTAAAAAGCTTGTGATGATTTATATTATTGGGTTTATGCTATAATTCTTTCAAAACTAATCATTGCTTGAGACTTGTTAAGATTGAGATTCTAAGACAAAAGCATGTGAGCATCTGAGCCTAGGACTGACATCCATGAGTCCTCTTTTCTTTTGGGTGTGAATTGCTCATCTTGATTGCTCTATCTTCAGAACTTGCATTAGAACCTCTTGAGGCCACATGTATGACTTGTGTGCATTGCATAAACATGATTCAGGCAATTTCGTTAGCCTATTATTCCCTTTCTACCCATGAATATATCCTTTGCTTGAAGCCCATTAAGCCTATTTGCCTATTCATCTGTGCTACACAAGATTATCCTTAAGCCTATTTTAGCATCGTTTACCCATTCGGGAAGTAGGATGAAATAGATTTATCTATAGTTTTGTGGACAAGAAGGAATATGTGCTTTGAGTGATTGATGTATTGAGTGGAGGATTTTGTGCTTCAAATGTAATTTTCTTGTGATGAAGAAATTACAAATTTGAAAAAAAAAAAGATGAGAAAATGGAAAAGAAAAGAAAAAAAAGAAGAAAAAAAATTGAATAAAATTCTTCATCACTAGAGAAATGTTTGTGAGAAGGGAATGGGTTTTCATAGTTGTGAGTTTTGAGCTTATTTGATTATGTGATGTGGTTGTTGTGAGAGATTTGGTATGCTTGTGGAAAAGAAGTTGGAATTGTGGTTGAAGTTTAGAAAGTAGTTCTATTTCCCGAATTTAGCACCACATGGCTAAAGAATCCATACCTTTTGCTTCTTACCTTGCCCCATTACAACCCATAAAAAGACCTCATGATTTATGTTTATGTGCATAGTTCGAGTGGTGGAGAGTTAGGACGCTAATGCAAGCATATGGTAGATGAGCCTTCAAGATTTGAGCTCGAGCGGAATATTTAACCTTAAACACAAGATCGAGTGAGAGCGTTCCACATGAATATGTCCTATGCGAGGTCTTGGAATTGGTTTCTTGACTTGTCTCTTGTATGATTTGCTTATCCTTGTTTTTGAACCCAATGTCTAGATCTAAATGAGCAAATGCAATGCTTGGATAGAGATTGAAATCTTTCTTGTGAAATCTTTACACTTGTTCTTGCTTGACGACAAGCAAGGTTCAAGCATGGGGTAATTTGATGACATCTAATTTAGTCATATTTTAGAGTTACATTTGCATATTAGTTTAGATCATTTTCATGCATATTTATCATATTTTATACTTTATTTAGTTTATTTTGCATTTTCGGAGTCTACACCGAGTTATTATTGATTTCAGGCACTTTGAAAGTGATATTGTCGAAATTCAAGAGTTGATGCGAAGGAGCAAGCATGATTGGATGGGACCTTGGAAGCTAAAGTGCAGAAATTGCCAAATTGGAATCTTATGGGCTGAATTTATAATTAGATGTTGGGTTAGATTTTAATTCCTTAAATTATTGGGCTGAATTGTAATTTTATGAAATTCATTTATATATAATGCGTGATTAGAAGGAAATTGGTGGGGGGGGGGGCTCTTGGTTCAGACTTTGGGGGAACGCCGTCGGCCTAGGCTTCGGCCGATTTGGTTTGTTTAGCTTTAGGTTTTAGTTTATGTTTTACTTTTCTTACTTGTTTTCAAGAATAAGATTTCTGGTTTGCATCTAATTTTTAGCATGTCTTTAATTTATTCCATTATTTTCTATATTATGCTTAGCTAAATTTTCCGTTCTAGGGTTAGGGTGAACCCGACAATGTCGCGAATTGTTTGATTTCGATGTTTGCTTGAACTTAGTCTGAATTTTATGAATTGATTTGATCCTAGTTGCTTAACCTAATTGATGTCAATCAATTAGAATCCTTTTTAGATTCAAGATGCTACCGCTGCGAATTGAAATTGGATAAATAGATGAAATTGATGAACCCGAAAGGAGGATTGGTTTCATCGGAACTCTAGGATTGAACTTGAGGAATCAACAATTGTTATTGTGACATTTAAACGATTGTTGAGGACTCTTGAGGATTAATAAATTATCGTAGATTCTTAGGTGTGAAACGGTTAGTTGGAACGCGACAACGAAAGTTTAATTGATTTTCTCCTAAGGTCTATAAAGAACTTAAAGGATCTAGATTTGGTTAATTTAGACACAATTACTACAACATGCGACATCTGAGTAGTGATGACTTTAGATAATTTACCTTCAATTTGACATATTAAGAAGATGAAGTTCGAGTGATCATCGGGTTGAATTCTTTGTGGCATTGTTGTCGGAATCCTTAACCCTGGAATTATTTCTCATATATATTTTATTCATAACTTTTGCTTGTTTTTCCTAGTTTAGTTGAAAAATCAAATCCCCCTTTATTGGTTTAGCTAATTAGTTCTAGATAACAATTGATACATATATAATCCCCGTGATCGATATCCGTATACTGCAATTAATCTCGTATTCTTGCGAGGTTGGTTCAGGCTACACTATTCTTGTGTTGGTTTAGACCACATCACTGGTGTAAGTATAATGTCTTTAACAATATGGTCCAAGATTAAGATAGGTGCCCTAGAGCCTGTGGATGCTAAGCTTTATATGGAAACCAACAAGGTGGTCATCCCAACAGGCATGGTGGACAATGTACCAGTGCAAGTAGGTAAGTTCTTTGTCCTTGCTAATTTTCTATTTATTGATATGGCAAATGACCCTGCTTGTCCAATTATTCTAGAAAGACCCTTCTTACCGACGATGGATGCTAATATAAGCGTAAGGAAGGGAGTGCCCACTTTTAACATCAGCGATGAGGTAATTGAGTATTCCTTTAATAAAACTGGAAGGCATACAGGTCCCATGGAAGAGGTAAAGTCTATATCAGCGGGTTACATTACTTGCGGGGAGCCTAAGGTAAGAAATATGACTCCCGAGGAGTTGGAAAAAAGGGATATGGAAGCCCAGGTGGAGGAGATCATGACCATCCTGAACGACGACACAGAGGATCTGCTCGACATCGACCAAGGTAAGTCGACGTCGACTAATTATTTTTTGGATGCCTTGACAGTATTCAAGTATGGGGTCGAAGTCGACCAGAGTTACTCGACGTCGAGTAACTTGGTTGACGTCGACCAAAATCAGAGCCCTCCACCAACAGCAGCTTCATCGAGCAACCAACCCGAAGCCAAGCAGAACTCGACATCGACCAAGTTGTTCGACGTCGACCAAATCCCTATTTCCTCGACTTCTCATTCTTCGACCAAGAGTCCACCAGATGAGCAGAATTCCTTAACATCGAGCAAGTTGGGTGATGTCGACCAAAAATCTCCTTCCTCGACTACACCTTCATCGACCAGCAGCCCACCAGAAGAAGGAAACTCCTCGATATCGAGTAATTTTGCTCGATGTCGAGTAGAATCTGAGGCCCCCGAATCCAATTATGCGAAGGTAATCCAAGGTATGGATCCTTCTTCTCCTATTTCCATTAAAGATTTATCTATACATGGGAGAGGTTTGCCTTGGTATGTGCCTAATAAGTATGAAGTTGGAGACAAAGTCTATGTCGCCAAATCAAAGGATCATTGGTTTCCTAACAAATTCAACAAGAAGAAGATGGGGCCCTTCATGGTGAACAAGATCCATTCAGGCGGACTGCAGCTGATGGACAAGAATTGAGTCATATTTGAAGCCCAAGCTACATGGGCCCTGCAAATGCCACCTTGAGCTTCATAGAGAAAGTTGGCCTAGCAACTATAAAGTCTAGAGCTTGTAAATATACATTTATGTTTTGGGACTTTTGGAAATTGTTGCTTTTTTTTTTGTTTTTGGTTTTGAACTTTTACTTTTGATATTGTGGGTATTTCTCTTGTACATTTTCAGGTCCATGGGGATAGAAGCAAGCTAAAATCGGACTAGGCCCAGCAGCATAGCACTCAATTCTGACAATTAGCACACCTGTCTAGTGAGTTTCTTTCTTTACCCTTGTTTTTATACAGTGAGGACACTATAATGTTTAAGTATGGGGTGGGGGAAAGGCTTACTTTGTGCATATTTGATTTATTTGACATTATTTGTGCATTATTTCTTGAATTGCTTATGCATGGCTATTTTGGAATTCATTATTGATTCATGTGCTTATATGCATGTTTTCCAAAGTTTCAAAAAATGACCCCCATTGAAATTTCTTGATTAGTGTCATGGAAGCTTTGATTGAACTCAACGATACAAAATTGGATTCATTAGATATATAGCATGAAATTGCCTAGTAAAGGGAAGTCACAATGAAGTGCATATTTTATTGAAAACCATGAAAGGAGGTAAAATTTGAAGTTGGTTTTGACATGTTGCATGATAAAAGGATGGAGGACTTTGTATTTCCATATATGATCATATTGTTGTAATCCTAGCCCTACCTATGCTTATGCATCACAAAAGCCATAATATGCCTTATTTCAATTATTGCTCCACATATTCTAAATATCGTCATTCTTTACCTTTCTTATCCGGGGATTGTTGTGAGCTGAATCTGCCATGTTTTACAGTAACTTTTATATCGTTTTCTGCATACATTTCATGCATTTGGGTTAGAATAGTACATAATCTATGTAGTTTATGTTTATTTGCCAAATTATGGAATCTACACCAGTTTCTGTTTAAATTCGCAGAATTGGAGGAAATTTGCAGTAGTTTTGAGAAAGGACGAAGAGCTCGGACATCAACTACAGAAGTCTAAAGTCAAAGAATGACGGAACCAGGACGAATCAAGATGGAGCCAAGAGTTACTCGATATCGAGTACCTTTACTCGATATCGACCAAAGAAGTCGAGCAGTGCCTGGTCGAGTAGGAGTTGATCGAGGAGCTGAAGACGAAGCCAACCCGACGCCGGAGCTCTACTCGATATCGAGTATTTTACTCGATATCGACAAACCTGAAAGCCATGCCCTGAGTCGAGGAGCCATGCCAAGTGTAGAAGCCGAGGACAAAACATGTCGAGAAGCATCTACTCGATACCGAGGAGTTTGCTCGATATCGACAAACCCAGCACCAGATGACCGAGCCAGTGTCAGGGAGAGGTTGCTCGACAAACACCAGGCCAACAACTCGATGACACAATGTACTCGATATCGAGTACTTTTCTCGATATCGATAAGATCTGCACCACCTGTCCGAGCTAGATCGATAACCAGCTACTCGACCAAGAGCCAGTGAAGAAGTCGTCGACACGGTTACTCGATATCGAGTAGTTTGCTCGATATCGAGGACATCTATCTTGAGCCGCGTTACGCAGTGAGCTGTCCGTGTCGAGCTGGGATTACTTGGAGCCGAAGGAGTCCGATTCTGTCCAAGATCTATCAAGTTCTATCTAGGGCTGTGCATAACCGGGTATCCGACACGACACGACACGACAAAAACACGAAACCGATAAGGGGAAAAGTGCCGATCCGAACACGACACGATAAGTACCGGGTATCCGACACGATAACACGACACGGTTTCGTGTCGGATACCCGTATAACACGACATGACACGATTTCTACAAAAACCTTTTTTTTTTCTTTTTTCTTTTTTTTTTTCTAAATGTTGCCGTACTGGATAGAGACTAAGATAGGGCTCGACCGGCGACGGCGACGACGACGATGTGGGCTGGTTGAGAGCAATCGGCGAGCCGTGGGCGGCGATTCTGAAGGCTGAGAGCAACCGGCCACCGAGAATGAAGATTGAAGAGATGAAGATTGAAGAGATGATTAAAGAAGAAGAGGCAAACGTCGGATGTAGATCTGAAGGAGAGGACTCGACAGGCGGCAGCGACGACGACGTGGGCTGGCTGGTGGCGAGCCGGGAGCCTGGAGGGCGGAGGCTAAGAGCAACAGGCCGCCGAGAATGGAAATTGAAGAAGATTGAAGAGATGATTAAAGAAGAAGAGGCAAGCGTCGGATGTAGATCTGAAGAAGAGGACTCGACAGGCGGCAGCAACGACGACGTGGGCTGGCTGGCGGCGAGCCGGGAGCCTGGAGGGCGGACGCTGAGAGCAACATACTGCCGAGCCGCCGAGAATGGAAATTGAAGAAGAAGAGTGAAAAGCGGCAACCGGCTTGAGTGATTGACCAAACCCTAGACTCTCACACTTAACACTTTTAAACAGGAATAAAAAAACAAAAGGAAAAAAAGATAGAAAAGGTTGAAAGCTCCGGAATTCGAACTCGAGACCTCGCGTATACGCCCCATCAGCTAGCGCGGTAGCGCCCACGCCTAACCAACTGGGCAAGCAGCGTTTTATGATTTCCTAGGACATTTATTGTATTTGTATTAATATAGAATGTTAATATTAAAAAAAAATAAAATTATCGTGTCGTGTCGGATACCCGACAAGGGAAAAATGCCGATCCGAACACGACACGATTATTATCGTGTTTTACCGTTTCGTGTCATAATCGTGTCGTATCTATATCGTATCGTGTTTTTTCGTATCGTTTTGTTGCGGTTTCGTATAATGTCAACCGTGTCGTATTTTTCTGCACAACCCTAGTTCTATCTGTGGAGAGGAGATTTACCCACACATGGAGGATTTACCTTTTTGGATTTAATTATTTTATTCCATTTATTTATCTTTAAGCTTTTAGATATAAAGATTTAGATATAGATAGACTTTCTTGCCTTGATTAGCAAGGGTTGGAAGCCTATAAATAAAGCCTTAGGGGCTGGTTTTTTAGACATTCAATTTCAGAGAGAGCAAGTAAGTAATTACAGAGAGAGAGAGAGAGAGAGAGAGAGAGAGAGAGAGAGAGAGAGAGAGAGTTTGTGGCGAGTAAGGTGGAAAGGCGAAAGTGGATTTGGCTTGTTCGGTTGTAAGTTTTCTTTGGTTTATTTTAATGCAAGTTAGTTTCTTTTGTTTATTGATGAGTTTATTGATAATGAAGAGTGAGTAGTCCACCCACTTCTAGGGTCGGGGTGAGCCCGACAGTGGCCATGTAAGGTGATGCGGTAAAGGTACGAGCTTTTTATGCAATTCGTCTTCTATCCCTGTGAGCATGATTCTTTTGCGAGAGTTGAATGTGATCCTTGTTTCTGTTATTGAAGCGAAAGTGATCTTAATGCAGCTTGGGTTAATTATGTGAAAAAGGGTTAGTAACAATTAGGGTTTATGCGAAAGCCTCTATATTCCTATTTGTTAATAACGAAAGTTATTTGATGGAAAGCATGATCTTTTATGCCTCTATGTGTTATTTTGCATGGTTATTGTTGTGGTGTTGATACCCTGGCATTGGAAGTCTTTAGTTTATTGAATTTATTTCATTGTAAATCTGCGTTCTGTGTTCGAAAAGTTGCAATTATAGTTTTTGTTCTTTGTCGATACCGAGGAAGTTTTGTCGATATCGAGTATTATTTACTTGATATCGAGGAGACTTTGTCGAGATCGAGTTTCTGTTGCTGAGTTTGCGTTCTGTTGTCGACTTGTTGTAGTCGATATCGAGGACTGTTGCTCGATATCGAGTAGCTTTTGTGTCCTTGCTTTATTTTCTGCTTTTGTTTGTTATTTCTGTCTTCCTTTCTGTCTTTCTGCTATTTTGTCTATGAGATTTACAGCTACCTGAGATCCGCTGACACGCGTCCTTGTGGATCGATCCTGACTTTCCACTACTGCACAGGGAGGGAGTCTTGTAATCATTTGCAAGGGACGGAATCTGGTTTGCTTTACATTATTTATATTTTATTGCAAGTCTCGATTTCCTCCCTACAACAAATTGGCGCCTTTGCCGGGGAAGCAATCATTCGCGCCTTAGATAGTCAGATCTCACTTTTTTTTTGAGTTACTTCGCAGGTATATGCGCCGTTCTGGTCAAACACCTGAGTTTGACGCCTTAGACGAACCGGAGCGCCTTATACACATCCAAGCTAAACTAAAAAGAGCGATGGTGGCCGCAGAGACACAGGAACAGCTGATTGAGAGGCTTCAGAGGGAACTAGCTGCTAAAGATACTGCTCTCACCGCTGAGAGAGCACGCACTACAAGGGAAGTTGAGCGTGCGAGGCTATTGGAAGATGAGCTTGCCCAATATCCTACCACTGCAGAGGATTACATGCACCCGACTCTCATCGTGCCTGAATCGGCCATTCTAATCCCTGAAAATAACTATGAAATTCACACTCCTTTCCTTATTGAAATTAAAAATAATGCTTTCTTTGGTAGATTTAATGAATGTGCTCTTCAGCATATTACCAACTTTACTGACATATGTCGTACTCTTGCTGAAGGTACCACCTTGGAGTACATCTTGATGAAGGCTTTTCGTTAGTCCTTATCTGGTCCAGCATTAAAGTGGCTTGTAGGGCTGAAACCACGATCCCTCACGACATGGGCTGAAGTAAAGCATGAATTCCTCAACAAGTTCTTTCCTCCTGCCAAGACGGCACTCCTTCGCCAGAAGATCACAACTTTCAAACAGAAACTTGGGGAGCCGCTGGCAAAGGCCTGGGAACGATATAAGGATCTACTCCGATCTTGCCCTACACATGGACAGCAACCCTGCGTAGTTCAAGAGATCTTCTTCAACTATCTTGACTTGGCTGCTAAGGATATGATCAACACATATACTCATTATGAGTATCTAACAATGCCACCAGCTAACGCATGGGCTGCCCTCGACAAGCTGACCAACTATGATAACAAGTATAGGACTCCAACCAACTATGATGAGAATGCCTATGCTAAGCCAGCCCCATCCATGCCTCTCTATGAGGCTTCTAAAGAGATTGACCCAGATGTCAATGAGCAATACTACAAAGATCAGAACCGCAAGCTCCTCACGCAAGTAAAATACCTTTATGTCAACCAGGCCTGCATCGAATGCGGATCGCAGAGGCACACCACTACTGAGTGCCCACACACAGAGCAAGTCAGGCTGGCAGAGTACCACGAAGAGGCAGCTTACGCAGGGGGTCCTAATCGCTATATGGGACCAATGAAACCAAGGTATCCCTAGGAACCCCCCGCCCTATAGAGCTCCAAGACATCCGGAAAGGGACCAGAAAAGGGATGATCTACAGACCGTCCTAGAGGAAATACGGAGAAATCATTTAGACACCAAGCAATCCTTCAACTCAGTCTACACTCAGATACAATGTGTCAACTCTAGGCTTGAGGAGATCGATGTCTGGAGAAAATCAATTGATACACAGATTGGCCAGCTAGCGGCAGGAGTCCCCAGACAGTCAGGTTCACTCCCAGGATCTTCAGAACCAAATCCCAAGGGGAAGACTGGTCACATCGCTGCTGTAAAACTCAGAAGCGGCCATCCACTACAAGAGCCAGAGGTCGGAAAGTAACAGGACGAAGGAGAACAGAAACTCGATATCGACCAGAACTTGGTCGATATTGAGAAGAGGCAACTCGATATCGAGGAAGGATAACTCAATATCAACGACAGAGTGGACCATCCTTCATATGCAGAGCACAACAACTCGACGCCAAGAAAAGTAGTCAATATCGAGGAACAGCTGGTCGATATCGAGAAGAATCAAGTCGAGATCGAGAAAGCTACAGCACCTCCGACATCTATTCTAGCTCTGAACTAGAAAAAGAAGCTGCCCTTCCTAACAAAATCTCCAAAGGACCCAGAAAAGAAGAAATTTCAGCGCTTCATCAAGATGCTTCAGAAGCTCAATGTCACCACACCCTTCACAGAAGCTCTCAATGAAATGTCATCCTATGTCAAGTTCCTCAAGGAGATTCTAAGCAAGAAGAGACCAGATCCAGGTAAGTTTGCTATAACCATTGGATTTGGTCAATATAAATTTAATGTTTTATGTGATCTTGGAGCTAGTGTGAGTATAATGCCTTTAACGATATGGTCCAAGATTAAGATAGGTGTCCTAGAGCATGTGGATGTTAAGCTTTATATGGCCAACAACACGGTGGTCATTCCAACAGGCATGGCGGACAATGTGCCAGTGCAAGTAGGTAAGTTCTTTGTCCCTGCTGATTTCTTAGTTATTGATATGGCGGAGGACCCTGCTTGTCCAATTATTCTAGGAAGACTCTTCTTAGTGACGGTGGATGCCAACATAAGCGTAAGGAAGGGAGTGCTCACTTTCAACATCAACGATGAGGTAATTGAGTATTCCTTTAATAAAACTGAAAGGCATACAGGTCCGATGGCAGAGGTAAAATCTATCTCAGCTGGTTACATCACTTGCGGGGAGCCTAAGGTAAGAAATATGACTCCTGAAGAGCTAGAAAAGAGGGATATGGAAGCCCATGTGGAGAAGATCATGGCCATCCTGAACGAAGAAACAAAGAATTCACTCGACACAAACCAAGGTACGTCGATTTGGACTAACTATTTTTTGGATGCCTTGACAGGATGCAAGTATGAGGTCGAAGTCGGACAAAATTCCTCGACATCGAGTAATTTAGTCGACATCGACCAAACTCAACCTCTTCCACCAGCAACAGCGTCATCGAGCAGCCAACCTGAAGCACAACACTCCTCGATATCGAGTAAGCTACTCGATATCGACCAAAACCCCGCTGCCTCGACTTCGCCTTCCTCGACGTTGATTCCACCAGTCGAGCAAAGGTCCTCGATATCGACAAAACTGGTCGATATCGACCAAGCACCGTCTTCCTCGACTCCAGCATCCTCGAGCAGCAGCATGCCACCAGAAGCTGAAAACTCATCGAGATCGAGTACTGTTACTCGAGATCGACCAAATACAGTGGCACCCGAATCCGTTTCTGCGAAGGTAACCCAAGGTATGGATCTTTCTTCTCCTATTTCCATTAAAGATCTATCTATACATGGGAGAGGTTTTCCTTGGTATGTGCATTTATATAGGATTTCCAATGATGAGCCCAAAGAGTATGAAGTTGGAGACAAACTCTATGTTTCCAAATCTAAAGATCATTGGTTTCCCAACAAATTCTACAAGAAAAGGATGGGACCTTTCGTGGTGAACAAGATCCATTCTGGAGGATTGCAGCTGATGGACAAGAATGGAGTCCTATTTGAAGCCCAAGCTACATGGGTCTTGCAGATGCCACCTTGAGCTTAATGGAGAAAGTCGGCCTAGCGACTATAAAATCTAGAGCCTGTAAATAGACATTTATTTTTGGACTTTTTGACATTGTTTTCTGTTTTTGGTTAAGAACCTTTTAGTTTTTCTATTGTGGGTATTTCTCTTCTAAATTTTTCAGGTCCATGGGGATAGAATCAAGCTAAAATCGGCCTAGGCCGAGCAGCATAGCACTCGATTCTGACGATCTGCACGCATGTCTAGTGAGTTTCTTTCTTTACCCTTATTTTTTATATAGTGAGGACACTGTAATGTTTAAGTATGGGGCGGGGGAAGGGCTTGCTTTGTGCGTATTTGATATATTTGACATTATGTGTGCATATTTAAAGTTTATTTCTTGAATTGCTTATACATGGCTATTTTGGAATTCATTATTGATTTATGTGCGTATATGCATGTTTTCCAAAGTTTGTGAAAAATGACCCCCATTTAAAATTTTTTGATTAATGTCATGGAAGTTTTATTGCACTCGACGATGCAAAATTGGATTCATTAGAGATATAGCATGAAATTGCCTTGTAAAGGGAAGTCACAATGAAGTGCATATTTTTATGAAAACCATGGAAGAAGGTAAAATTTGATGTTGCTTTTGACATGTTGCATAATAAGAGGATGGAGGACTTTATATTTCCATATAATGCTCATATGTTTATATCCTAGCCATACATATGCTTATGCATCACAAAAGCCATATTATGCCTTATTTCATATTATGCTCCACATGTTCTAAATATTTTCCATTCTTTACCTTATTTCCTATCCGGGATTATGTTGAGAATGATGTTACATTATGGAGATTGTTAGATGGTGTTTGTGTTGTTGTTATCATTATTGGAGTTTGGTAGGAAATTGTTTGAAATATATGGAAAATTTAATGAGTGAAAGAAAATCCGATCACCTCAGGAGATAAAGGTAGATCGACCCTGCTCGCTGAGATAATAGTTCAGTGAGATGGGACATATGTGAGGAGTCCAAAGCACTAAGTATTCATGACACCCATGTTTGCGACTCGCGAGAAGGCAGTGCAGAGGTTAGAGAGGTAAAAGCATTATTATTGAAAAAAAAAGCATTATGAAAGGTGATGAATCTTATGAAGAAGGAATGTGGTTGAGAAAGTTTGGAAATAATGCATTTCCCCGGATTATTAGCACCACATTGCCAAAAATTGCCCACCTTTGGCCTTTTACCAATCTACTCCTTATTGAGCTTAAATTAAAGTCCTATTGACTATTAATGCTTTGTCACATGAATTGTTTTTTGCATAACCCTCCTTTTGTGAGTAGATGTTGCTTTTTAATTGCACATGCATGGATTTGTGACACAAGTACCTTTTTGAGGATGGTAATTGATTGCAGGGTGATATAAGAATGAATCTAAGATATTGAGAGTTTTGATTTCTTCCCCTAAATGGCAAATAAAGGTATTGCTTGAGGACAAGCAAGGGGATTATGTTGAGAATGATGTTACATTATGGAGATTGTTATATGGTGTTTGTGTTGTTATGTCATTATATGGAGTTTGTTAGGAAATTGTTTAAAATATATGGAAAATTTAATGAGTGAAAAAAATCCGATCACCTCATGAGATAAAGGTATATCGACCCTGCTTACTGAGATAATAGTTCAGTGAGATGGGACACACAGGTGAGGAGTCCAAAGCACTAAGTATCCGGGGCCATTCATGACACCCATGTTTACGACTCGCGAGAAGGCAGTGCTGAGGTTAGAGAGGTAAAAGCATTATTATTGACAATAGCATTATGAAAGGTGATGGATCTTATGAACAAGGAATGTGGAAATAAAGTTTGAAAAATACTCCATTTCCCCGGCTCATTAGCACCACATTGCCGAAAATTGCCCACCTTTAGCCTTTTACCAATCTACTCCCTATTGAGCTTAAATTAAAGTCCTCTTGATTATTAATGCTTTGTCATATGAATTGTTTTTGCATAAACCTCCTTTTGTGATTAGATGTTGCTTTTTAATTGCACATGTATGGATTTATGACACAAGTGTCTTTTCAAGGATGGTAATTGATGTCTCTAAAGTAGCCATGTCTTTATGCATATTTTAGTTCCATATTCTATACACTTTTCATATTTCGGGTTGGGAATATGTCGAATTCATGTAGTATATGCTTATTTGTCAGAAATAGAGATCTACATAAGTTTCTGTTTAATATTGCAGAATATAGAGCCATTTCGGGAGAAAACCAAGAAGCAAGGACGAAAGCTTAAGTCTACTCGATATCGATGAGTTGTACTCGATATCGACAAAGACATGTCCGGACACTGCACTAATCGAGGAGCCCATGTCGAGAAGCTGAAGACGAGCCAACCCGACTCCAGCACTTTCCTCGAGATCGAGTTCCCTACTCGACGTCGATAAAAACCCAAAGACCACCCGGAGTCGGGGAGAGCCTACCCGAGGAGTGCTACCCGACCTGGCTAGGCACCCGGACACCACAACTCGATATCGAGGACTTTCCTCGATGTTGACAAAGTCGAGCACCTGTCCGAGCATGTCGAGAAGAGTTGCTCGACAACACCAGAAAACCTAGTCGATGAGCCCACTCAACTCGAGATCGAGGAAGGTTCTCGAGATCGACGAACCCCAGGAGCCCATGTCTGAGCACATCGAGGAAGAGCAACCTGAGACGCCGAGCTGAAGCTGAAGTCGATGACCACCAAACTCGAGATCGAGGAAAACTCCTCGAGATCGAGGAAATCTTCCAGAAGCCGCGTAACGCATTTTGATCAGTCCTACTCGGATTGGGATTCCTTGGAGCCGAAGATTGCCGAGTCTATCTGATTCTATCAAGTTCCATCATGGAGAAGAAGATTTAGCCACTTGAAGACTTTTAGATATAATTCCCTTTTTAGATTTAATTATGTTGTCCATTTATTTATATTTAATGCTTTAGATAAAGATAGATATATTCTATCCTTGAATAGCAAGGAGTAGAAGGCTATAAATACAGCCCATGGGGCTGATTTTAGGAATCCTCCAATTCACAAGCTAGAGAAGTAGTTCACAGAGACGTTTTAGGAGTTCGAAGGTTTTAGGGTTTTGGCGTTCAACGAGAGTTGGATCGCCGGGATTTTAAAGGCTTTGAATTTAGTTTAATGCAAGTTTCTTTTCATACATCAATGTCTGAGGTTGAAATGAAGCGCGAGTAGTTCACCCACTTCTAGGGTTGGGGCGAGCCCGACGATAGCCATGCGTGTTTGAGGTAAAGATCCGACTTTTATCATGTTTTGAGCATCTACTACTTGTTATGTGTTTATTACCCATCTAATGGAGGTCCATGCTAACAACTTGGATTGTAAACATAAAATCAGTAGAGACAATTAGGGTTTCTTGAAAGAGTTGTCTAATTGTTAGAAAAGGCGAAAGTATGATCCTTTGATGCGATTCACATGATTATCTATTTTATTCTTGCCTTATGCATGCTTGGTTATCGTTGTTGCAAACCCCAATCTTGGAAGTCTTTTACATACAGTTTAGTTCGAAATCCCAAAGCACTTGTCTTTACTTTATTTCATTTTTATTCTCTGTCTTACTCGATCTCGAATTGCACTCCTCGATCTCGAGTTACTGATCTTCGATTCCAGAATCGCCGTAGCTTCTGTGTTCAGAAACTCGACAAATCCAACTCAACCAAGACGACTCTACCCGATCTCGAGTGAGATTAGTCGAGATCGACTAAGGTCTGTGCCTGCTACTGCGCTGTTCGACTGTCCGATCTTCTGTCGAGTAACTGTACTCGAGATCTAGGACCCCTGTTGTCGACCACTTTTGTGAGATTTCTCCGCTGCCTAGGATCCGCTGACACGCTTCCTCGTGGATCGATCCTGACTTCCCGCTGCTACATCAGGAGGAGGTATTGTAATTATTCGCGTGGGCAGAATCTGATTTGAATTATTTTATTATATTTTAAACTCGATTTCCTCCTTACAACAGTAATTGATTGCAGGGACATATAAGAATGAATCTAATGTGTTGAAAGTTTTGATTTCTTCCCCTGAATGACAATTAAAGGTATTGCTTGAGGACAAGCAAGCTTAAGAATGAGGTGTTTGATGTGAGCCTATTTCGCCATGTTTTACACTTACTTTTATATCGTTTTCTGCATACATTTCATACATTTGGGCTATAATAATAACGAATCTATGTAGTTTACACTTATTTTCCAAATTATGGAGTCTACACCAGTTTCTGTTTAATTTCGCAGAAATCGGACGCACTTTGGAGCTTAAAGAAATGTCATGGAGAAGCTAAGGATAGTGCAGCTGGAGAAAACGCCATTTTTCACCATTCTTCATTCTAAATCAAGCTTTGATGTCTTCATGAGAGTTGTAGCCCTCGAAAAGATCTTTCTAACGCATGGTCATATGTGTGAAACCGACGAATGAGGACTCAGGAAAGTGCGTTTCAAGAACAGAGAAGAAAGATGAGAGCTGTCATATTTGCTCGACATCGACCAAATTGGTCGAAGTCGACCAAGCCCAAATCAAGCTGGAGTCCTAGAAATTGACAAGGAAGCTGGAGCTAAGAGATTCAAGTCGATATCGAGTAACTTAACTCGATATCGAGTAAACATGAAGTCGATTTTCACTTCCTGGAGCCGAGATCGAGTCAAGAAGCTGAAGACGGAGAAGACATTGGTCGATATCGAGGAAGCTACTCGATATCGAGTTGACCCCCAAAAGCCGAAATCGAGTAGTCCGAGTCTTGTTAAGATTCTATCCCGAACCCGATGAAGATATTTTCGAGACCAAATTTCATCAAGATCTATCAAGTGCTATCAAGAGGAGAAGATATTTACCTACATTAGATATATTTCCTTTAGAGATTTATTTATTTATTTCCATGTTTTAAATCTTTAGATAAAAAATAGATAGAATTAGATATAGATATAGTTTTCTTTCCTAGATTAGCTTGGAATGAAGGCTATAAATAAGGCCTTAGGGGCTGATTTTTATTCATTCAATTCTAGAGATGGAGAAGAGGTAGTAAGTAGAGAGAGAGAGCTTGTGGCGAGAAGAGTTGGAGTTTGCGAAAGCGGTTTTGGCTTCGATCGGTTGTAAGTTTTGGTTATTTTTAATGCAATTTATTTTCCTGAAATCTTTGATGAGTTTATTCATGATGAAGAGCAAGTAGTCCACCAACTTCTAGAGTCGGGGTGAGCCCGACGATAGCCATGTGAGGTGATAGGGTAAAGGTTTGATCTTTTTATGCAATTCGTCTTCTATCCCTGCGAGCATGATTCTTTTGCGAAAGTTGAAGGTGATCCTTGTTTGTGTTATTGAAGCGAAAGTGATCTTAATACAACTTGGATTAATTATGTGAAAAGGGTTAGTAACAATTAGGGTTTATGCGAAAGCCCCTATCTTCCTATTTGTTAGTAACGAAAGTTATTTGATGAAAAGCATTATCTTTTATGCCTTTATGTGTTATTTTGCATGGTTATCGTTGTGGTGTTGAAACCTGATCTTGGAAGTGTTTAGTTTATTGATTTATTTCATCGAAAATCATGTTCTGTGTTGCGAAAAGTTACAATTTTAGTTTTTGAGTTACTCGATCTCGGGGAAATTTGGTCGACGTCGAGGTAATTGGTCGATGTCGAGGTAATTTGGTCGAAATCGAGTTACTTTGTTTGGTTTT
The DNA here is from genome assembly GCA_037127255.1 of Persicaria tinctoria. Taxonomy (NCBI): domain Eukaryota; kingdom Viridiplantae; phylum Streptophyta; class Magnoliopsida; order Caryophyllales; family Polygonaceae; genus Persicaria; species Persicaria tinctoria. The sequence goes on along the minus strand of JBANSL010000003.1, from coordinate 60,563,161 downwards.
GGTTTCTGTTAGTCGATTTTGACTTGCTGTTGGTCGATTTGCTTAGTCGATATCAAGGAACAGAAGTTGATATCGACCAGTTTTCTGTCCTTTGATTTCTTTTCTACTTTTCTTTGTTATTTCTGTCTGTTTGTGAGATTCTTCCGCTACCTGAGATCCGCTAACACACTTCCTCGAGGATCGATCCTGACTTCCCACTCCTACACCAGGAGAAGGTCTTGTAATCATTTGCGTGGGCATTATGTGGTTTGATTTATATTTCTATATTTTAAACTCGATTTCCTCTTACAACATAACACAACTTTACTAATGCACTATTTACAGTAGAAAAAAGAAGTTGGGCTTAAATGAGAGTTTTAATATATATATATAACGCACAAAGAATCAAAGACATTCACAAAACCAACAAAAACTTAAAATCCAAACAGATATAGAGTCCCAACAAGCACAACTACACCAACATAAACTAAAACCGACGAAAGCAGCCCAAAAAGGGCATAGCAAAGGGCAATCAGAACCTAAAATGTGTAAACCCTAAGAAGAAATAACAATTGTCCAGAAACTACTAATGAAAATAGAAGAACAAAATGAATAGATTACAAAACTCAATTAGTTTAATAAAAAAACATTATATTCCATATGCACAATAAGGTGTTGGATTTGCACAACAAAACAGTGTGTTTGCACATTATAATACTAGGAATGCACAAGACTATATTATATTGTCACAACATAAATGTATATAATTGCACATAATACGTTTGTAATTGCACAACACAAGTTTACTCGTGCACTATTTGCATTAGAGAAAAGAAGTTGGGCTTAAATGTGAGTTTTAATATACATATAAAACGCGCAAAGAGTCAAAGATATTCACAAAACCCACAAAAACTTAAAATCCAAACAGATATAGAGTGCCAACAGGCACATCTACACCAACATAAACTAAAACCGACAAAAGCAACCCAAAAAGGGCATAGCAAAGGGTTATACATTAAAAGACAATCAGAAACCAAAATGTGTATACCCTAAAAAGAAATAACAACTGCCCAGAAACTACTAATGTTTAAACCAGTACGGTTTTCTTTCCCATCAAGCAAACCGGAATATCTGAGCATGAACACCTTTTAGAGTCAAGGTCGCACGTGACATAGCTTCAGATACAATTTCGGAGCGAACTGCATTCACATCTGAACATATTATGTAAGTCATATACTTCACATGCAACTTTGAGATGTTCTTGTCACTCCCTTGTTCAAAACCACACTTGAATCCCTTATCTATTCCAGAAAATGCCTCCATATGGCGCATCAGACAAATCCCAGAATGACAACGCTTATCCTCACCAGCTCAGGGGAGATGAATGTATGATTGACTTAAAAGAGAAACAATCTCTACCTTATTCGAAAATCCTTTAGACCTCAAATACTCAATCAACAAATCGTGCTACACAAAAAAATCAAAAAAAATGAAATTACTTTAAATGACACACTGAAATGAGAAAGAATGAAAATAACGGCCAAAAGTAAAAAAAATTACAGATAAATACAAACACTAACCAAAATCCCAACTGTATATTGGAAGATGGAAGTAGAATTTGGACTTTCACTTGATACATCCAGAAATTGAATAGCGTGCATCTTCAGATTAAAAACTACCATGAAATAGTCGGTCCCTCAATAAAGCCCAAACACAAACTTTATACAAATAAATAAATAAATAAGACAACAGAAAGAAATAATGTAAGAAAAAGGGAAAGGCAGATAAAAAAGGAACGTATAAAGAAGCCTAAAATAAAACTTCAACTTAATTACCATATCAACATCTTTTAATCGAATGTGAGAAGCAACAACCAGTTCATCATCAAGGCGGATGCTAAATTTTGTAAAACGTTCAGTAAGGTCAACTACAGGGGGATTTGGGGCATATTGCTACAAAAAAAAAGACAAAGGAAATAAAGACAGTTAAGATGATAAATACATAGGACAAGAGGAGATAGAAAATAAAAAACAAAAATAAATCTTACAGTAGAGACGATAGATATGAAAAGCGTTGATGAAGAATCAACACTTTTATACTATTCTTTATGGTTAAGGACAGAAGCCCATGCATTCATAACAGAATAAGCCACTTCAAAATCTTCTTCAAGAGATTTTAAATCAGCTCTAATAACTTCAACATAAGAGTTCTTAAAAAGAACCTCACTACAATACACAAACAACTAATTATAAAAAAAATATAACCCACATAACATTAAATATAAAAAGATAAGGCAATCATAAATAAAACAGGCTTACACATCAGAAGTTGATCTCTTAGATAAATATGCAAAAATGCAACACTCAATGTAGACACACACTCATGTACATCAACAACTCTAGAATAGTATGAACTCTTCAAGGAATCAAAAGGTTTAGGTACCCTCCTACCACCAACGTCTTTTTCACTTTGATCTTAACCTGAAACATTTGAAAAAACAGAGCAACCCCTGGTAGACCAGCATAAAGGCAATACAACAGGAGAGTTTTGCTTCCTCTTAAACACTTTAGGGCTTGCACAAAGAATGCCACTTGAAGTTGAAATCACTGAAGGAGACGCAACACCACCCCTAGCATATTTCTTGGCAATACCAAGAACTGAGGCAGGAACACCAGATACACCCTCGACATCCTTCTGTGCAACTCTGATATCCTTATGTGCATCAGGATTTGGATTGGGTGCAGATACAAATAGGGATGGCAATGGGTCGGGTGGTGGGTGGATGGACCCCCATTTCACCCGACCCACCATGGGTGACCCATTTTCCCACCCATCACCCCACCCATATCCACTTCACCCATATCCACTTCGCCCATATCCATCGGGTGATCGGGTGAAATGGGTGAGATATGGGTGAAATGTGGGTGATTTTCCCTAAATGCAATTAATTGAATTCCAATCAATTTGGTACACAAAACACCGTATAAAATATGATTATCTTACACATTTAAGTCTTAAATAAGTCTTAAACACATACATAAGTCTTAAACACATACAATAAGTCTTAAACAACACATGCCACAAGTGTTAAACACATCATAAGTCTAAAACATAAGGAAAATAAGTAGTCCGACTTGAATTTGAATCGCCTTGATGAACATCAACATAGACCACTATAGGTAAGCTCCTTCTTCCTCCAAGCAAAATGCATCCTATTAAAAAAAATGCAACTAGCAAGTTAGGAGAATATAAACCGTAAATGGGATGATGTACAGTAAAAAAAAATATGTAAATTGTTGTACAGTAAAACTGATTTATAATGTTCCCAACTAGAAATATAAACTGTAAATGGGCTTATAAACTGATTTGCAAACTAGAAATATCTAAAATTGTATTACAAACTGATTTGTAAATTAAATAATTTGTGAACTTAGAGTAAGATCACTTGCGTCACTTTCTTCTTCCAAATCTTCATCATCCGCACAACGAGCCCATGCACATTTATTATCAATACGACATCCTACAAAAATAAAGTGTTCATTAACAAAACAATATGAAAAGGGATTAAAGCACCCGAAAGATCTTCAAGCATCCAATTTTGCAAGCATGTCAATGCCTCAACGGTCTTAGAATGAAGCTTAGAACGGTGAGCACTAATCAATCTTCCACCAGAACTAAAAGCATTCTCAGAAGCAACACTAGATGCAGAGATTGCTAAAATGTCCTTGACAACCCTACGCAACGTGGGAAACATTGTATCGAGGATGAAGATTGAAGGGAAGTTGGGAACTTTGGGAAGGGAAATTACTCAAATTAGGGTTTACAAAAGTGTATATATTTTTTTTATATAAAATGGATTTTTTTTATATAAAATATATATATTTTATATTAAAAATATATATTTTAGACGGGTCGGGTCGGGTGGCGGGTGGTGGGTCGGGTGGTGGATCGGGTGCGGGTGGAGAAAAACTTCACCCCACCTGACCCACCACCCATATCCACTTCACCCACATCCACTTTCCACCCGCTTTTTTTCGGGTTTTCACCCACTTTTTCGGGTCGGGTGATTCGGGTTCGGGTCGGGTGCGGGTGAAATTGCCATCCCTAGATACAAACCCCTTTTGTACATTCTGATCACTCTTGGCAAAGTCTTGAGCAAATTCGTTTTCAGTAGATTTCTTTTGAGAATTGAAGGCAGGATCAGAACTAAAAAGATCAAAAGATGACTCAGCGAGAAGATTCATTTCCATATCACCCTTACTCTTATCACCTGCAGAAGCACCCTTCTTCCCATCAACACATTCATGTTCACAAGCAAGACCTACAGGCCCACCTCCAGATACATTACGAAATGGAGCAAAAGGATGATCATCCTGAGTAGTCACTTTCATCTTACCCTTATTCTTGTAAGCTAACTCAATCTGAGCAATACAATAAAAAAACACATGATCTAACCAGAAAGGATCCTGAGAGGAAGCCCAGATAGAAGAATGGGATTCACTAAAATCAGAATGGTCTACAGCAACAGACCCACCTTTATCACCTTCAAACTCCAAACCCAACAACTTCTTTGCAGCATTACTAAGCGTTTTAACCATGTCATTATCTTTAAACTCAGGGGGGATTTTATTAGCCAATTCAACAAACTCAAATATTAAAGTAGCAAAGGCAGTAGTTTTTTAAGCAAAGGATTGAATAAAAATCTACAAATAAAAAATACAACACACAAACAGAGAACCAAAATCAAATAAAACCAAAATAAAACTATAAAAAAGGAAAAAAAGATTCACATATATATAAGTTACAAAATAAAACCTCGATAGAAGATGGTTCTTTATCAGGAACAGTTGGATTGTCAGTTTGGGTAGCTGAATGAGCAATACAAAGAGAAATAGGTTGATATGGAGGAACAGAATGACGTCCTTGAATTCTTCCATGCCCAAAGCCTCCACTTGAAAGATCATCATCCTCACGCTCGCGAAGCATTAGTGATGTCAACCCCATAAAAACAGGGAAAGACCGAGTTACTCTCTTCAACGCGGTACTTGAGAATAACTTCACCCTATCAATATAAAACAACTAACAAACACAAACACACAAAAAAAAACAAGAAAACATATTCAGAACCAAAGTAACTAAAAAATGTAATGAATTGGGAAAAAAAACAATTACACAGTAAAATAATAAGACCATTAGCTTCAATATGAAAGGGAATTATAACTGGAAAACAAATTCATATAAATACAAAACATGATACTATAATAGCACAACAGAATAGTATAAATGCAAAATATATGAAAAAAATATACTCACAATAAGGAAGAGGATAGGACCTCTAAACTGACTGTTTTTGTTCTTTTCCCAAAATGTCTTTGAATCCACTAAGGTTTCAAGAACAAATGCACACCAATTCAAATCCTTGAAGTCCTTATTTCCACACAAAACTTTAACCAAGCATTGATAACATTCCCATTTTTGTTACTATCCACAAGCAAGGAATGAAATAACACATCAAAGTTGACAACAAATTGATCACTAGCAGCAACATCAGCAACCATATTATCAGTTAGAGCAGAGGGTGTAATGGAATCTCCAACAGAAAACAAACTTTTCCACTTCTTAAGAAGATCTAAGTTCTCCTTAGAACTTTTCCTACATATAAAATTCTTCCCCATTGGCACATTGAGAGTAATATGCATATCAACTTCAGTAATATCTAACCTACGTCCATCATCCAACACCAAGCAACATCTGTTCGCGTCAAAGTTATCAACCAACCAATGACAAAGGCACAAAGGAAGATAATGAATACCCAAATCTAAGAAACCCCCAAATCCTATCCTCTTGATACAATCTTTCTGTTTATCATTAAACTTAGAAAATACAGAAACAAATGATCGAGGATTGGACCTTGTTTTCAAAGAGGGGTATTGATTAGCCCTTCTAATCCTCAACTTCTTAACAAACATAGCCCCCTTCCCAACATCTTGGGGGACAGTGGATGCTTGTAGTAGCACATCAAAAGTTTCAATCTGCACATTATGCTCTTTAGATTGCAAATGCTCTCCAACAGTTGGTTGCCCCTCCTTATGAGCAGAAACACCAATAGCAGAAGGAAGCTCATCGGTAACATTGGGCGGGAAACGAGAAGACGGAATCTCAGGACCAGCAACTGAGGAAAGCACATGAGGCACAACCTTGGATGAACCACCTAGACTAGTATGATCTTCCCTTGACTGACGAATGAGGGGCACATCATCTTCTGATTCAATATCCATTGAACCACCTTCACCCCCTTCACCGCCCGAGAGAGAAAACCGAGGGGAATCCCATGCCAAATCAACAAATTTAGGAGCATTACGGGGAGCCCGAGATTTCTTGATACGTTTTGGACCATAACAGACAACAACTAGAGATTTACCATCACTACTAGAACGTGTTCGTTTACCTATGAGGAGACATATTACAAATAATAGAACAATAAAGCACTAACAGATTAAAATACGAAAAAACAATAAAACCCTAACCACAAATAAGTGAACTCGAAGAAGAATAAATAGAGAAAATTGACAAAGGAAAATAAATAAACACCAAAAATTCACAAAAAACGAAAACAAAACAGAGTAGAACTACAAATTCACAAAGAACATTCGTAAAATCGAATAACTACAAGCATAAAAAACTAAAAAACAATAAAATAGAGAAAAGGAACCATGTATAAATGAACGAAATCGAGGAAGAAAGAGATTGAATACACAAATGCACACCACATTTACACAAATACAAGCACTGAAACACAAAATCATTGAACAAAAGATAAAAAACGAAACCGCACAAAATTGAGGGGACAACAAAACCCTAACACCTCAGACAAATTAAATAGGAGAGAGAAATATGAAATCGATATTCGTACCTACTGGAGAGCTCGACATGATGGAAGGACGACAACAAAAAACAACGCACAAAGATCGCCGGATAGCAAGGACCCCTAGGATTAAGCACGAAATATCCAACGGGAAAGAGAAAAGAAAATCAGAGTTGAACAGAAAACAACGAACACGATATTAGAAATGATATGGGAATATGAACATGGGCAGCCCAAACAAACAGGCCCAACTCAATTCCGAAAACACAAATTAGACCCACATAACGTTATTATGAAAATTTTACACCTTAAGCAATTTTACACCCTCAAGCAATTTTACATTTGAACCTTTGCATATATATATATATATACATATACATACATACATATACTATACATATACATATATGTATATGTATACATATGTATACATATATGTATATGTATACATATGTATACATATATGTATATACATACATATGTATATATATATGTATGTATATGTATACATATATGTATATACATATATATATACATATACATACATATATATATATATGTATGTATATGTATATATATGTATATACATATATATATATATATATATATATATATATATATATATATATATATGTACACACACACACACATAGGAGTGGTTCCAGAGTGCACAACCCTTAGGATGTACCTTGTGCACACATCCGAGCCGTTAATATATATGAGATGGATGACCATGATTAAAACATATTTTTTTAATTTTCTTTTAATTTTTTGTGGGGTCCACTGTTGAAAGATTCCCCCAACAATTGAAGCGCGTGCCTGTAACCCCAAATCCATGCTTTTTCTTTTTATTTCCTTTTATTCCCTTTTTTTAAAATATATAAAATACTTTTGAAAAAGAAATGTTTTTTTTGTGAGGAATAAATGCTTTTTTTTATTACCACCTAATTTATTTCGTTTTAAAAATTTGGCAGTTCCAGCGAATAGTGTTTCACATGCTAACGAATAATCTTTTGTTATCTTATTTCAACTATTTCATATAAAAAATTATCAATTCCATTGAATAATTTGTTATATACTACCGAATAATGTTTTGTTTTGTTTTTCATCTATTTCGTATAAAAAATTACCAATTCCATTGAATAATTTGTAATATGCTACCGAATAAGGATTCATATTTCAACGAATAATGTTTGATATTTCACCGAATAATTGACAACTCACTATCACTAATAAGCAAAAATCGACATATTACACTGAATAATTGACGAATAATTAATCAAATTACACATCTCGAAAAACCATACACTAAATTCGATACATACGTCTGAATAATTCCTCATTTTTTTCCGAATAAAGCGAGAAATTTAATAAATTTTAGCCCTAACCCGATTTCGCCGACTACCCCTAATACAAACACAAACACCCACCCCCACCCACCCTGCTAGGTCCCCTAGCCCGAACCTAACTTCATCCTACTTACCACCCAGCCAACGTCGCAACTATGCCTTACAAATTATAGATTTGATGTCCCACTGCCGAGCACAATCAATTCTCCTCCGCCTCGAATCGCCGACCATCACCGCCACCGCCACTAACCACAATCCGAAGTTTACCTTACAATCGGCAATTACAATCAATCATTTGTGCTGCAATTTCAAAATCTTACCTGCAATTTAAACTCCCCCATCGTGGTTTTTTTTTCTTTCTGGAAAAGCATAGAACAGGGTGCGAGATCTGGTTGATGTCAGGGACTACCAGGGGCTTCCTTCTCGCCCGAATTGCTCCTCGCCTCCGCCTCGATGGGTTGGGTTTGGCTCCACGGGGCGAGATCGATGAAGACAAATACGATCTGGACTCACCGCCAGCTACTAAGCGAGGTCGAAAGGATGAGGTCGGACCACCGTTCCACCGTCCACTTCAAATCACCGCCGCCGCTTTCGAAATCGATTCCTCCTGCAACCGTCGCCGCTCTCGTCGTTGCCGAAATCGTTGCCGCTATTGCCCTAGCTTCGCCGCTTTGCCTTCATCGTTCCTCATGAAAAAGAAGACGAGGGATAGGTTTTTATTCCCCAGAAAAACTCCCCACACCTTCCCACGCGCCTAAATGAGGAGATTATACCCGGTTTCTATCAATTGTGTGCGGGCTCCACCTACTTTTATTTAAAAAAATAGGAAAAAATCCTTTTAATCTTAGTCATCCATCCACACCCGATCAATGGTTCACAATCGTGCACAAAGTACACCCTAAGGGGTGTGCCCTTCACACACACACACACGCACACACGCACACACGCACACACGCACACACACGCACACACGCACACACGCACGCACACACAGGGTGGTTATGGGGGTGGTTATGGTGTAAACACCCCTTAAGATACAATTTGTGAACAAATCTGATCCATTGGATTTGAATAAATGAAAGGCCTAGATTAATAATGCTTTAAATTGTTATAAAAAAAAAAAGTGGGCCTCACCTATTTTAACCCCACGCGCAA